>VXBW01004966.1:96814-108899 GCA_013400375.1 Thinocorus orbignyianus
GGAACTTGATGATCTTTAAGGTCCTTTCCAACTCTGACCATTCTATGATTCTATGATTCTATTCCAGCAGGAGTTTTCCACCGTGCTTTGATCTCCCCCACAGCAGGGCAGGAATCTTGGGCACTTTTGATAAAGTGCCTCCGAGTCCATCACAGGCCTGTGTTATCTCAGTGCAGATGTTCTACCTGTCAAGCACACAAGACTGAGCAACAACCAGAGTGACAAATGTGTTTTCCGACACCCCAGGTGCGAGTCACTTGAGTTTATTTACAGTCCTCCTCACCAATCTTCCCTTGCTCTCACACACATACACACAAGTCCCCAGAGTCAGAGAAATTAAATAGTTTATCCAAAATCAGGCCACCTTTTCAGATGCCTAATTATATCCCCAGGCACCTGTGAGATGAGAAGACTGCACTCTGGGAAAGAGAAGAGTGAGGGGGGATCTGATCAATGCTTATAAATACTTCAAGGGTGGGTGTCAGGAGGATGGGGCCAGGCTTTTTCCAGTGGTGCCCAGTGACAGGACAAGAGAGAACAGGCACAAAATGGAACATAAGAAGTTCCATCTCAACATGGAAGGCCAGGCTGGATGGGGCTTATGAGCAACCTGCTCAAGGGAGAGGTGTCCCTGCCCATGGCAGGGGGGTTGGAACTTGATGATCTTTAAGGTCCCTTCCAACTCTGACCATTCTATGATTCTATGAGGAACTTTTTCACTTTGAGGGTGGCAGAGCCCTTGGAAGAGGCTGGTAGAGTCTCCTTCTCTGGAAACATTCACACCCCACCTGGACACGTTCCTGTGGGACCTGCTCTGGGTGCCCCTGCTCTGGCAGGGGGTTGGAGAAGATGATCTCCAGAGGTCCCTTCCAACCCCAGAGCATCCTGTGATTCTGTGAACCAGGGAGGGGAGAGGTCTCTGGGATGGATGAGCCCAGTCCCAAGCAGGGACCCAGCTACACCCACACCCACTTCTGACAACCCAGGCTCATGGTTCAAAGGAGTCACCTTCAGCACCTCTCCTATGAGGACAGGCTGAGAGAGCTGGGGCTGTTCAGCCTGGAGAAGAGAAGGCTCTGGGGAGACCTGAGAGCAGCCTTCCAGGATGTGAAGGGAGCTCCAGGAGAGCTGGGGAGGGACTCTTGGTCAGGGAGGGGAGTGACAGGACGAGGGGGAATGGTTCTAAATTGGAAGAGGGGAGATTTAGATGAGATCTTAGGAAGAAGTTCTTTGCTGTGAGGGTGGTGGGGCACTGGAACAGGTTGCCCAGGGAAGTTGTTGATGCCCCATCCCTGGAAGTGTTTAATGCCAGGCTGGATGGGGCTTGGAGCAACCTGCTCTAGGGAGAGGTGTCCCTGCCCAGGGCAGGGGGGTTGGAACTTGATGATCTCTAAGGTCCCTTCCAACTCTGACCATTCTAGGATTCTATGATTTTTACCAATAGGAATACCCAGATGTAAAGAAGGATCACTGCACCATGAACTGCACTGGTTTTGCTCTCAAACAAGACGTCTGCAGTATTCCTGCTGAAGGAAAACGAGCGAGAGGTACCACATAGTGACACAACTCTTTTTGGAGGGATGTAAAATTGAGAGTCTACGCTGTCCTTTGAGAATCACGAGATAATGAAAGTTGAGACGACAACTCCTCGTAGGATTGTGAACTAAACTGCTGTCAGGACACTCTTTAAAAATACAAACTATTTTAATAAATTGGTGTACCTAGACAGATGAAATAGTCCTTCTGAGACACAAAAAGGTGAACTCACCATCAACACTACGCAAAACAAGTTATTAATAATTTACACAGGACCTGGGGGAACAATTTCTTTAACCTAGAACTACTTTAAAACACACCAAAATGAAAAGCACTTAAATCAGCCATTTTGGCACAGAGTATATAGAAAGACAAAACAAGATTCTTCCCAAAGGTCAATTTTTTTTCTCCTGGTCACAGCCACGTTGGTTCTAGGAAACAAGGCCTGGGTTCTGAGGCGGAGCTGGTTTATTACAGAGTTCTACAAGCCCACGACTGCTTGCCCTGCCCTGGTCTTTCTAGTTGGAGCAACAGGCACAGGCAATAAACAAAGGCTGACATTAAATGAGTAATGGGAGGACAAGGTCACCTGTTTGATGTCAAAACTTACTTTACAGTGAATCATTCTGTAGAAAAAGATGGTTTTTTTTCTTCCAAGCACCCTACCAGAACACATACTTCAGATGCTTTAAATACAGAAAAGCCTGAGTGTATGATGGGTACAGGTCGTTGTTAACCTGCAGGTTTTAGAATCATTGAATCGTGCTGGAAGGGACCTTTAAGATCATCAAGTCCAACCATCAACCTAACTGATACAAAACTATCACTAAAGGATGTCACTGAGCACTATGTCAACCCACCTTTTAAATATCTCCAGGGAAGGGGCCTCAACCCCTTCCCTGAGCAGCCCATTCCAAGGCTCCACAATCCTTCCCAGGAAAAAATTGCTCCTGATAGCAAATCTGAACGTCCCCTGGCACAACTTCAGGCCCTTCCCTCTTCTCCTATTGCCTGTGCCTTGGGAGAAGAGACCAACTCCTGCCTCCCTACACCCTCCTTTCAGGGAGCTGTGGAAGGAGTGAAGCTCTTGCACACACCTGGGACACCGGTGACAGCTTCCTTCCTTCCACACAGAACACAGAGCTGCACCAGCTAAACAAAAAGGAGGCAAGCATTAGCCAGCTTCAAATTTAGGACAATTCGGATCTCAGAAGGGAGGGTTTCACTGGGGAAGCTGCAGAGGGACCAGCGTGGGCCAGAAGACAGCACTTTGGAGACCCACTGCTGCTGAAGTCACCCGTTTTCTTATCATAGAATCCTAGAATGGTCAGAGTTGGAAGGGACCTTAAAGATCATCAAGTTCCAACCCCCCTGCCATGGGCAGGGACACCTCTCCCTAGAGCAGGTTGCTCCAAGCCCCATCCAACCTGGCATTAAACACTTCCAGGGATGGGGCATCAACAACTTCCCTGGGCAACCTGTTCCAGTGCCTCACCACCCTCACAGCAAAGAACTTCTTCCTAAGATCTCATCTAAATCTCCCCTCTTCCAATTTAAAACCATTCCCCCTCGTCCTGTCACTAGACTTCCTGACAAAGAGTCCCTCCCCAGCTCTCCTGGAGCTCCCTTCAGATCCTGGAAGGCTGCTCTCAGGTCTCCCCGGAGCCTTCTCTTCTCCAGGCTGAACAGCCCCAGCTCTCTCAGCCTGTCCTCACAGCAGAGCTGCTCCATCCCTCTAATCATCTTGGTGGTCCTCCGCTGGGTCAACTGGAGCTGGCAACAAAAAGCACATTCATCAGGAGACGGGGAAGGTGGAAGCTGTTGGGAGATCTCTTTGTAGAGGGAAAAAAAAATAAGGCATTTTTATTTTAACATCATCAGCCCAGTTTTGTCAGCTTAACAGCTTGCCCGTGTTTACAGTGCCTGCACTCAGCAAATGGCCAATCTTTGCGATTACAGAAAATTATCACCATTTAAGCTTTTCATTTAATCTTCACAGAAGAGACAGCAGCTCTCAAGAACAAAATGTTTCCAAAGGGCTTCACCAGCCTGAGTTTTGCTACTCCTCAGAATTAAAGAACGCAAAAGAAACGACAGGTTTTGGCACAGGCCTCACATGCCAGTATCCAAAGCAAATTTCCAACAATTAATTTAACATTAATATCCAACTACTTGGAAATAATTAACACGGAGATTTAAAATAGTACTTTTCAAATAATTATCCGGAGTAAATGGGTTAGGAGGGCAGGTAAGTGGAGGGAAGAGAAATGTTTCTTCAAGTTTAACCCCAGTCCTAATGATTATCTTTGCTCTTTCTTTCTCTTTTTCAATCATGAATTTTTAAAATTCAGTATTAAAGGCACAGATAATCTGGTGCTGCTCTAAGAGAGCCTCAGGGAGGCAAGGTCTGAGAGGTTACAGCTAGCCTAGTCCACACCAGCCTCTCCCTTGCATCCCACTCCTCGCATTTATTATTCCACGGGCAGTATTTGATGCCACAGCATCAAAGTACATCATGAACCACTGAGGAAAATAAAAAGGAAGCAAATTTGAGAAAAGAAAGTCTTATATTAGCAAGGCTGAAAAAAGCTTGAACGGTCATCCATCACACTGTGGTATTTTTAAACCTGCTCTGACAAAGCCATCCAGTTTCACCAGATGTTTCAGCCAACGTCAGCGCTCGCTGCCACTGAAGGTCTGTCTCGGTGGGATTGAACTGGAACAGGGGGTTCCCTGGTGGGTGTCACAACCAGCACAGGCAGGGGAGATGACACCGACAGGCAAGAGCCACCAGACATAGAATCATAGAATCACAGAATGGTCAGAGTTGGAAGGGACCTTAAAGATCATCAAGTTCCACCCCCCCTGCCATGGGCAGGGACACCTCTCCCTAGAGCAGGTTGCTCCAAGCCCCATCCAGCCTGGCCTTAAACACTTCCAGGGATGGGGCATCAACAACTTCCCTGGGCAACCTGTTCCAGTGCCTCACCACCCTCACAGCAAAGAACTTCTTCCTAAGATCTCATCTAAATCTCCCCTCTTCCAATTTAAAACCATTACCCCTCGTCCTGTCACTAGACTTCCTGACAAACAGTCCCTCCCCAGCTCTCCTGGAGCTCCCTTCAGATCCTGGAAGGCTGCTCCAAGGTCTCCCCGGAGCCTTCTCTTCTCCAGGCTGAACAGTCCCATCTCTCTCAGCCTGTCCTCATAGGAGAGGTGCTCCAGCCCTCTGAGCATCTTGGTGGCCCTTGTACGAGTCCTAAGCCGTTTTGTCAGCTCAGCTGAGACGCTGTGGCCAGAGAGGAGACACGGACCTGCCCGGTGGGCTCAGTCCTGTGAGGGACCAGCTCCACCATGGGCTGAGCAGGCAGTGACACCAGGGATCAACTCCTCCTAACCAGGGGACGTTACTGCACACTCCTCAGAAAGTAACATCCAGGTCAGCAGATGAATTAAACATCTTAATTCAAGAAAACACAACTTGTGCAGTTTCGCCTTTGGCACAGCAGAAGCAGCACCTGAAAGGTCCTCAAAGCCACTAAATACGGCAGCTACCCCCTCTGAAAGCCTCCCAGCTCGTCCTGGGGGGCAGCTGGGACCCCCACTGCTTCACACAGCAATGTTTATTAAACCCGAGGATGCAAAAGCCAGAACAAGACAGTCTGGTCCATGCAAATCCATCATTTACATTCCTCTATTGTCCAGTGATTTACAGCCCCATCCACTCCGGTGCTAGAACACCAGTGGGAGGTGAAGAGCAGCAGAGATGGGTCAAGATCTGTGACAAATGCAGTATTTTCCTAAGGGGAAATCACACCATTGGTACATTTCTCCCATAAACAGGGAAGGAGCACGAGAAAGAGAACTGGGAGAGGAGCAGAAAGCAAAGGCCAGTATCCCAATATCCCAATGGCTCCCCCAGCCCCACAGCCGGCCACCATGCAGACTGGAAGGTGTCTCACTGTTTTAACCTTGAAGAGCCTGCAGGAGAGCTGGAGAGGGACACTTGGTCAGGAAGTCTAGTGACAGGACGAGAGGGAATGGTTTTAAATTGGAAGAGGGGAGATTTAGATGAGATCTTAGGAAGAAGTTCTTTGCTGTGAGGGTGGTGAGGCACTGGAACAGGTTGCCCAGGGAAGTTGTTGATGCCCCATCCCTGGAAGTGTTTAAGGCCAGGCTGGATGGGGCTTGGAGCAACCTGCTCTAGGGAGAGGTGTCCCTGCCCAGGGCAGGGGGGTTGGAACTTGATGATCTTTAAGGTCCCTTCCAACTCTGACCATTCTAGGATTCTATGATTCTATACATTAATCTGGAGAGTCAATGTTTGAATTATCTGGAGATCTTTCCACTCCCTCTCTCATTTTTAGCTTTAAAGTTATTCCTCCATATACAAGAATAATTGAAATTCTGTTCAGGAAAAAAAGAGAAAAAAATAAAGGAGACTTATTTTTTATGGTTTTGGGAAAAGGACAAACCAGAAAACACTTCCATGTCTCCTGGATAAGCGTTAGGTAAAACTAAGGATCTCCTCCCAAACTTAATTAGGAGTGAATGCCTTCCCTTCAAAGGAGCAGCAGAAAAATAAAAATAAAAACTTCAAATATTCTGGTGTCTTCTTTTCACTGCACCTTGAAAACCCACTTTGACCAAGCAGCAACACCACTCCTCATCCACCAGTGCCTTAAATTTCCAGCCTTTCTCTGGCTCGCTCAAGATAAGTTATCTTCTCAACACCTGTCTTATTTCTTTAACTATTTCAGGTGAAGAATTCCCATTCAAGGAAAAAAAAAAAAATCAAACAAACAACAATCCAAAAAAACCCCCAACAGTATTTCAAATACAGGCACAACTGGAGACTTTGAAAAACAAAGTTAAAAACTAAAGAAAAACACCTTTCAAGCCGTGTTCCATTTAAAAACTTCAGCTGGGACTTCGAAACTTAAACTGGTTTTAAAACCTGTCCAGCTTCAGTGAACTCAAAAGCTGAAATTACTACTTTGCAGCTCCTCCACAACGTGGACACCTGCAGCTCCGCAGACTCTTTTAACCAGCAAAACCAACACGCTCCCCGGTTCTTCTCTTTATTAAGAAGGTCAGATCTCACAGAGAAATTACAAATCATAGAATCCTAGAATGGTCAGAGTTGGAAGGGACCTTAAAGATCATCAAGTTCCAACCCCCCTGCCATGGGCAGGGACACCTCTCCCTAGAGCAGGTTGCTCCAAGCCCCATCCAACCTGGCCTTAAACACTTCCAGGGATGGGGCATCAACAACTTCCCTGGGCAACCTGTTCCAGTGCCTCACCACCCTCACAGCAAAGAACTTCTTCCTAAGATCTCATCTCAATCTCCCCTCTTCCAATTTAAAACCATTCCCCCTCGTCCTGTCACTACACTCCCTGACCAAGAGTCCCTCCCCAGCTCTCCTGGAGCTCCCTTCAGATCCTGGAAGGCTGCTCTCAGGTCTCCCCGGAGCCTTCTCTTCTCCAGGCTGAACAGTCCCAGCTCTCTCAGCACAAATCCCTGTGCAAGAAGCAGAGCTGAGAGGTTTTTTTTTGCATAGCCCAGACATTTCAGAGGCAGATGAAGCCCTGAGGACCAAAGCCTCATGTTAAATGAGCAGCCAACACGCGGAAGCCTCTCTGGAGAAGGCGCTTCTCTCGCCGCCGCCGCTTCACGTACCACAACCCCCCCAAAAAGCACAACTTCACAGTAAGGCAAAAAAAAAAAACTTCAAAGAATTACCTGAGCTCCCCGCGGTTAATAAATATTGCAGATATTTGTTCATGCTGTACTTGAGGCTTTTAATATCTGCTTGATACTGCTAAGGCAACTCCGGCAAAGCTCATGGCCCAACCCCACTGACCATGTGCTGACACAGCACCTCCTGGGCTGCCGAGATAATTAGGGCAGGACTTCTCAAGTCCCGCCTTCCCCCTCATTTACTCCCCAGGTCAGATTGGGTTTTACTCCAGCGTCTGCAGAGGCTTTTTGCCTTGCTTTCTCCTTTCTTAGCGTTACTGTGATCACCTCAGGGAATTTTCCTGACACCATACCACTTTGACATCATTCCCCAACCATACACATTGCTTTTTATAGGATTTGAGCAACCAACGTGGCAAACGCTGCAATTTCCCAAAGGGTTTGTGTGATCCCCCTGGCCAGCTGGACCCCTCCAGCAGCACAACTGCCATCCAGAGCCCAAGGCCACCCCACTTCTCCAGCCCCGCAGCCCACAGTGGGTGCCAGGAGGCTGCAGACAGGGCAGGGGGCTGCCTCTCCAGGATTTCCCGAGCCAGCAACATTGCCCCAGCACCTTGGAATCTCCTCACCCAGCACAGGGCAACCCAGGGAAAGTGGTTTGGGGAATGCCTTGTCTAGGGAATTGTGCTCTTCCGTTCTCCAGTGCTAATGCAGCACTGTGGTGTTTGACTAGAGAGGAAAGAAAATATCAGAATAAGGCAAGATATTCCCCACTGGAGAGAGAAATCCTCTGGAAGAGCTAAGGGCTCCTGTGGTGGGTGGAGAGGAGCCCGGGGAGCTCCCAAATCCTGGCACAACACTAGTGCCTACAACACCCAGGTAGGTAAACTGTATCTTTAGCCTTCAAAATCATTCCATCTTGACAGAGATCTGCTTCCACCTCCTAATTTTCACGTGTGAGGAAGAGTCTCATGCAAACCCAGTGCAGAGGCTGCCCACAGCCACGCTCCCACTCACAGAAAGACCAAAACCCAGCAGAGCCCTAGCAGCCCACGCCAAAATCCTGACCCAGAGATTGACTGCACCTGCCCACCCACAGGAAAACTGCCAAAACCCACGGGTTAGCAGAATGACAGGGACTCGCTCACCACTGGAAAGCCACGACTTTGATTTACATGAGCAGACACGTCCTGACCTTACTGTCATGTGAGTTTTATATTCTTCATTTCAAAACTCAGTTACAAATAAAAAAAAACCCCAAAATCCAGAAAACATTCACTGGTGACATTCTGGTAATTACTGTCCTAAACACAAATGGAGGGGGGGGGGAAAAAGCAGCCTTAGCAATGCCCCTCCTAGACTAGAGCACCCAACACCTAGCCACCTGGATGAAGAAATACCAAAGGCAGTCCAAAAGTTTCCATTTCTGCTGGTTCCATGGTCCTGCAGCAAATACAGTATTACAATCAGGGTGGTGAGGCACTGGAACAGGTTGCCCAGAGAAGCTGTGGCTGTCCCATCCCTGGAGGGGTTCAAGGCCAGGCTGGATGGGGCTTGGAGCAACCTGGGCTGGTGGGAGGTGTCCCTGCCCAGGGCAGGGGGGGTCAGAACTGGATGATCTTTAAGGTCCCTTCCAACTCTAACCATTCCATGATTCCATGAAAAGCTCTTTCCTCCAAGAAGCTAGTCTTGCATAACATCAACTACAGGAAGGAAAACACAACTGTTAAAGATTTTTTTTCACCCTTTCTACACATGGCGTGAACCTGCGCTGCAAGGTAAAACAAATGCAACCCCAGGCAGGAGAGAGGCTGCTCTCACCAAACACAGCCCCTCAGCAACAGGTTCCTGCGAGGAACCTGAGTGGTGAAGAACACAACGGCCTCAATCCTACGATCAAGCACAGGCTGAGAATGATTAAAACCTGGCTTTAACACAGGAAGAGCCAATTTGGGAGTGCTCATGGACGAGANTTTGCTGTGAGGGTGGTGAGGCACTGGAACAGGTTGCCCAGGGAAGTTGTTGATGCCCCATCCCTGGAAGTGTTTAAGGTCAGGTTGGATGGGGCTTGGAGCAACCTGCTCTAGGGAGAGGTGTCCCTGCCCATGGCAGGGGGGTTGGAACTTGATGATCTTTAAGGTCCCTTCCAACTCTGACCATTCTAGGATTCCATGATTCTATAAATTTAGGTTTTACCAAGTATCACTTTGTGCAGCATTTTATATACAGGTCGCAGCCACCCCACGTGGGTGCTTTACAGCTGAAGACTTTGAAGAAGGCCAAGATGAAGAGATTTCCTGCAGCAGTGATGGGATCAGCAGAGCTAAAGTTGGAGAGATAAAGTGTTTCTCCACACCTGACCTGGGCAAACAGGAGTCACACAGTGTTACAGTCGCTTTTTTGTGGGTCGGGTGGCATAAAACAAACCAAGATTAAACTCTCCCATCACTGGATAGTACCACACAAACCCATCCAAAGATGCAATCTACACCTAACCTGCAAAGTTTTGCCCCTCCAAACAGAAAATCCACACAGAAAGCTCCACAAAGCTTGGACCTGAGCAGAAAACTGCTGAGAAACTGTTCAGCACACACTGCTGTAAGGAGTTTGCAGGCAGAGTGCTGAAAGCCTTGCCCTAACCATTGCATGCCAACACAAGCATCAGAGCAGACAAAGAAGAGCTCAGACCTCCAGACCCAGTCTGGACAACTTTCTGCTCTGGGTTCAAAAAACATTCACCTCTTAAGCATCTCCTGACAGCTACTATCAAACCCAGCAAACCAAAGAGCTGGTTTCCTTAAGATATTCATGAAGAGATGTATTACACTTCTTTTATGTCTTTCAGCATACTCAGGACCTAGACTTTAAAGAGAGACCTATTTTTCTCCTCTACAGCTCTCAAAGAGAAGCTTTTAGGACTGAAGGCAGTTCTTCCCTACTTACACAGCACGCTTTCAAAGCACTTCATGCACATTCAATAATCTTTTCATCTGAAGCAGGTGGGCTTTTAGTCCTTTTGTAGATGGAAAAAAGCACTTCAGCCAAGTCAGGATTAGAATTTGCAGACTCCAGATTCCCAGTCCTGATCCTCAGCCCACCGAGAGCACCCTGGAAATACCACATCGGCACCGACTACCACCCCAGCACCCTTTTTAGCTTCCAGACAGCGCTGGATTTCCACAGGCCTCCAGGCAGCCACACTCTCACCAGGCAGGCAGACACCTGCAGTAAAGACACAAGGATCAATTTGCCCCGTGAAGTATCTCCCACTTCAGAACCCAGTCCAAAAGTACCTTATAGACCAGTTCTCACACCAGTTCCCTCCTCATCTGACATGTTTGTATTTACTGAACCGCTTCAGAGGGGAAGAGAAAGGGAACTGCCACGTGCAGAGAGCATCAGACAGGTGAAAACAATCCTTCTGCAGACAGAATTATAGAATTCTCTGGGCTGGAAGGGACCTTCAAGATCATCAAGTCCAACCATCAACCGTCAACCTGATACAAAACCATCACTAAAGGATGTCACTGAGCACTATGTTAACCCACCTTTTAAATATCTCCAGGGAAGGGGCCTCAACCCCTTCCCTGAGCAGCCCATTCCAAGGCTCCACAATCCTTCCCAGGACAAAATTGTTCCTGATAGCAAATCTGAACGTCCCCTGGCACAACTTCAGGCCCTTCCCTCTTCTCCTATTGCCTGTGCCTTGGGAGAAGAGACCAACCCCTGCCTCCCTACACCCTCCTTTCAGGGAGCTGTGGAAGGAGTGAAGCTCTTGCACACACCTGGGACACAGCTTCCTTCCTTCCATACAGAACACAGAGCTGCACCAGCTAAACAAAAAGGAGGCAAGCATTAGCCAGCTTCAAATTTAGGACAATTCGGATCTCAGAAGGGAGGGTTTCACTGGGGAAGCTGCAGAGGGACCAGCGTGGGCCAGAAGACAGCACTTTGGAGACCCACTGCTGCTGAAGTCACCCGTTTTCCTGGGTCACCTGGAGCTGGCAACAAAAAGCACATTCATCAGGAGACGGGGAAGGTGGAAGCTGTTGCGAGACCTCAGCACGGAGGCCTTTTCACCACTGGCTGGGACCATTAGAAAATCATATGAAAATTAAGGATCATCTAATGCACTCCTCAGGAACAGTGAAGGGGGTAGATAAAAGGAGAATGTTACTACGTCCCTCTAATTCCTCTCTTCAACTCCCCACTGCTCCACCTGGCCCTCATCCACATCCACAGCCAGGCAAGACCAGCTCCACTCCTCAGTTTTCAACTACTTTCAATGTTACAGAAGATCTGCTCAGTTTGGGGTTACTGCCAGTCCCACGGTGATCCAGAAACATCAAAGTCAACAGCAGCCTCAAATCAATACGTTTAGCAGGATGATTCTTCAGATGTTGACCTTTTTTCTAGGCACTATCCCAGAAAACCCAGATCTTGTAGCTCTTGATGTGGGTACCCACCTCCTTTGGCAAAAAAAAAAATAAAAATAAAAAATTATGCTTTTAAAGCTTATTTATCAAGTGTCATGATTAAATAGGTCAAATATGCCCCAGCGCACTGTTGTAAGGCTACTTTAAAACAAGAGGGGAGTTTTGCTGACGGGGACCAATTTCTGCTGGACCTGCTCTCAAGAACATGGTTGCCTGGTTGCCAGTTAAACTACTACACCCTCTAGTGTAAACCTTAAACACATCCTTCCAGGCAGAGAGAGAAAAAGACAGGAACACTCCAGACTGAACCCTTCAGATGGAGTTAAACCATAGCATTATTAAAAACTAACTGCGAATGAGTCTTCCACTCCTACTGAAATCGGGCATTAGCATGAAGTTCAACCAAGCCA
>VXBW01004967.1:0-11252 GCA_013400375.1 Thinocorus orbignyianus
AATCTGGCTGAAACCACGACATCTGCCTACAATGCTATAAAGAAACACAGGAGTCCACAGATAATGGATCAAATCTGATTCTGTATGTTGATTAACAGTTAATTGCAGTGTCTGATGTTAATTACACAGGCTGGAACTGAACAAACCCAAACAGTATAACTAGATATTTAGGCATGTTCTGGATGTTGCTGCCTCTATCACAGCACCATGGTATGACATTAGAACATGCATTGTAATCACTCCTAAACAGGAGTTTCTAAAACAGAAATAAACACATGCAAGACACCCTCTTCAATCTGAATCATACACAATTAAACTCCATACATCAGAAATCCTTCTAGCATAAGAAGATGTCCAGTTGCAATAAAGGTGACATGTCTGTTTAAGATGACTCCAAACATGGCTGGGCATGGAAAAGCAATGGATTTTCTTTAAGGAGTAGATAACTGCACGAAGATGCCCCACCACACTCCTCAGATATTAATATTACATGTGCCAACTCCAAAGCAATACCAACAAAAGAAAGGACAAAGGAATAGAACAGGTACAACAAGCTGTACATTTTTCTGTGGCAACAGGAACTTGTTGCTGCACGTTAACAGACTGTCTTTCGCTTTTTGTCCTTGGTCACACACTGCTCCAAGCACATTTCCTTTGCACCTCCAGAATATTACAGGACAGTGGCACTTTATCATGGATGGACAGTTAAACATGCTGGAGATTAAGTCTGCAAATGAATGGAGACCAGAAGGAGCCC
Organism: Thinocorus orbignyianus; assembly: GCA_013400375.1. NCBI lineage: Eukaryota > Metazoa > Chordata > Aves > Ciconiiformes > Thinocoridae > Thinocorus > Thinocorus orbignyianus. The sequence continues at coordinate 758 of VXBW01004967.1, forward strand.
AGGTAAAGATATCCGTTGTGCTCATGTGCCTCGCTCACATAAGCTACTGTCACTCCATTGGGATCATGAAAGCTTCGTCTGTAGGATCCTGTCTCACTAAGTTCAACCACAAGGCTGTATTTGGGCATAAACTTTGTCACGGTTTCCTGACTCAGCAACTGAAAGAAAAAAAAGAAAAAAAGAAATTTAGCAAAAACATTTCATTCTCCACAGTTAGATCTCAGGACACTTACACAGTCAAAGACCATTCCACAGACCTTGGAAGAAGCAGCTAAAAACATAAGCAAACTTTTTTTTAAGTAAATGCTTTTACACAGACTTCACACATTAACATCTGAAAAGCCAACTTTAAAGAAAAAAAAAAAGACCAGCAGAAGCATACTTTACTCCAGCATTAGGCTGAAGGAATGTCCACGCAGGAGATATCAGCTTGTTCCAGTGCAACTCATGTCAAGCAGCAAACATCATGCCCTGCTCCCCACAGCATCAGTTTGTTAAGGCTCCTGCACTGCACCAGGACAGACAACAGGTTTTACAGGAGCAGTAAAGAGTTTGTTCAGGTGAAATGGCACTTCCATCCAAAACACCGCTTGTTGATTTTTTTCTTTTTTTGGGGGGAAGTGTTTTCAAGTCTCTGTATCATTTAAAAAGCACCATGCTGCTTCTTTAGCATCAAATATCCCTTAAAATACATTACTGTTGCTCATCCTAAAGAGGGGTGTGACATAACAATAGGCATATTGTCCCCTAGTAGCATACACACACTGTCTCCTAGGTTGTTTAGGGTAGTCATTAGAACAGGTGAGACCTCTGAAATGCCCTCTGGACACCTGGAATAAGTAGTTTTGGCACTTTGGGTACAAAGGATCTCCACATGGAGACCCTGTGTGGCTGTATGGCTAGGGCAGAGATTATTTCTCTTTCTTTCCCAAGATTAAAACAGAAGGCAACTTAAGAGATGTGTACCTATTAGTCAGAGAAGCAAGTGTTAGTTTTACTACCTATGAATATACAAGGACTGCTCTACTGTTTTAACCATGGCACTACATTTTTTTTAAAAATCTTCCTGTGAAGGGGAAGAAACAGGACAAAAAAATACTCATCATTTCCATTACTATACTAAAGGTGATTTTTTAAATTTTTAATTTTCTTACCTTAAATATCATCCTTTTAATCCATGGTTTTTCAGACAAGAAATCCAACAAAGAAAATCCAGGATTGGGCCGGACAGCTGCCATAGCTACCCAATATCCTCCAGAGCTGCTTAACCTGATATTGTCCGGAAGACCAGGCATATTCTCAACAAACATATCTGCTCCACCTTTCATCAGCCCAGACACATAATACCTGAAAGTTATAGATAGCAGAATTAGGACACCTTAACTCAAACAGATCAAGTAACAAATAAAAGGTCTAAAATGAATTAACTTTAAAAAAGTGGTTTTTTTTTCCCCCCCCTTATTTTGGTAAAGTGAAATACAGCACAGCCATATTCCTCTCCCTAGAAAAAGTCAGCATACTCCACTATGCTCTAGGAGCCCATGATGGAAAGATTATGCAGTCCAGAAATATATAGCGAGAAAAAAAAAACCTAAGTATTGAGGAAGGCCACCTTCTTCGCCACAGATAACTAGGCATGAATAGAGTGTAGGGTTTCTTCTGTCATTCAACTCATTTATTTAAATGATCTCTAAAAAGAGAGTAGTAGTAATTGCAGCAAAGTCATACTCACCTCCTGATTCTAGCCATGGTTGTCTCCTGCACCAGGACAAAGTCTTCCGCAGGAGAGAGCTGGACACCATTAGGAAACCTCAGCCCCACCATTAAGACTTTCACTTCTTTTGTTACTGTATCATATTCAAGCAGCCTAAAAAGAAAGCATTATATAAGGGTTTGAGTGAAGGCAAATATTTATTTGCCTTGGTTTCATTCTCCAGGCATTCTGTCTTCTCTCACATGCACTTAATCTAAGTTTAAAAGGAAAAGTAGTCAGAAAGCATTTGTTTGTGAACACAGGAGCAATACTAAGCTACTTGAGACTAGCAGCATTCATGAAGGATTTAGGCTGAACATCACACTAACACCTTCTCTTTTAAAAACAGGGTGTTCCACGCAAGTCCTCTTAAAGGCAGAGAATAACCTTTACTTGGCCACAGGTCTCATTAAGAACATCCACACTTTCTCTCACGCTCTCTTTGCAGTGCAGTATTTGCACTGGTGGTTTATAAAAGCAAATAACTTGAAGGCCAAGGAAGTGGTCAAGTCCATTCCTACAGCTGAGCTTACAACAAGTGAAATGCCTTGAGGAAGAGATACTTGCCGCCCATCATCTGTGCCTTCCATAACCAAGAATAAGTAGTCCCTTCTTTGCCATTTGCTACTGGAGTCAGTGAAATAGATTTTCCTCCCATCCCGAGTCACTGTAAGGTCATTCACAAATGACAACTTCTGACCTTCAATTAGTGTTTTGGTTGATACGAGCATTTTTGTTTCACCTGGTTACAAAAAGGAGAAGAAAAAAAAAAAGAAACACAAGTCAACCTTGCAGAAGTATGCAGACAAGCCAAGCGCTACTCCCTCCTTCCCCATAAAACCGTAGCAGCAAAGAGTAGTACTTCCTAAACATTAAAACACCAGCAGGTTAACTAAACAGCTCTGCCACCCATTACCAAGGAAATTAAGGTCACAACTCTAAAAATTAACCAAATTCTACTGAAGTCATCTTTGGGCACAGGGTTTGGGTTGGTTGGTTTGCTTTTATTTGTCACAACTGAGTTAATACAGCAGCTGTCTGCCATCAAAAGAGGATACCTCTTTTGATCACACCCTCCCAGAGCCACAGAGATGTAACCCTTCAAGGTACATCTCACCTAGCATTTGGCAAGCCTCCCTTCTCCCCACCTGAAGCCAGTTTGGAGATGTAAACTACCAGAAAATCAACCCTACATGAAAACAACTATTGCTTTCCAACAGTACAGCTCCTAAAACTGACATCCAGCTCAGGGATATCCAATGAAGGGCATGATGCAACAGCACCTTTCTTGACAAGAACAAGCCACTTGATCTTCAGCTGCACCAAAATACATCCTTCTTCATTTTCTATAGACTGGGGGTTACAGGGAAGCTTAAGAGCTCTTCACTACCACACAGCAAGATCAAGATAGAGACAAAAGTACAGCAAACATGAAAAAAACTTTATATAACAACCAAATTATTTTCCTTTATGAAAACTGAAACAGCTACACAGAGCTTTATTCATGGATCTTGTGGTACACATTTTGACAAACAAAAGCATATGTCACCAGAAGATAAACCATAAACCACTGGTAACTCTGATCCAGGTACACAGATACAGAGAGGAAGTGATCGCTACAAGAGAATAAATACCAAGGTTCTTGCATGGCACATTTCACCCAGACAGCTTCAAATCACTTTACAAGGCACACAGGCATTGTTTTGCTTGCAGTGTCTGGCAAAACTGCAAATGAAGCCCAGATTTGTCTGTGAAAGAGGACTTCTGAGCAAAAAAGTCATACCTGTACCAGGATTAACTTCATAGAGTCCATAATAAGCATCTGCCACAAAAAGAGTGTTATTTGGCCCCACTCTGATGCCCAGTGGTCTTCCACATGTTGGCTCATCTTCACGGGTTCCTTAGAAAACAATTTTAAAGTGGTTTTCCAAATAGAAATAAATACAAGGCACTTGGGCTACCTACACATGTAAAACTCTTATAAAACTCTACAGCCAGCACCACACATACTCATTAAAGAAATGACTCTTACTTTCCTAGGTGAGTGAAACAGATACTCCCATGTTTTCACCAGCCTAGAGATAATCTTATAATTTGCCAGGCTGGTAGCTAGCAAACAGCTGGCCTGAGTGGGGATGAAGGTTAGAAAGACTGGATTTAACTAAATACTCCTCTGAAAGAATCCGTTTTACTGCAGATTTCTTTTTCTTTCCTTTTTTAAATAAAAAAAATTAATACGGCAACCCCACGCCACCACAGAACTTCCTTCCTCTGGAAAGGTCTAACGGTGCCATGGAATAGCCAGTTTCTCAAGACATAGACACTAAAGACTTCCATATGAGGAAGAAAAGAAAATACTTCAGAACTCCTGTAGTTTGAAAGATTAGCAACAGAAATCTCTGGAAAGGGTAGTTAGCTACAGCCTTTCCACTTCCCTCCCCAAGCTAAGGAGGGCAAGACAGAAGTCTAGGCTCCCTAGACTTTTGGGGCCTACCTCTTTGGCCAAAAAACAATAGGACAGCATAATCTTCCCACCCCTCCCAAGCTGTTCAAATCCAATGGAAATGAGCAGTAGAAAGATGATTCTTCATACCCATCCCAACTCACACTCACGCCTAAGCAGCAGCAAGTCCAGCTTCCTATCAGCTAGCAGCAGCCTTTGCTGGGTGTCCTACCTGTTGGGCAGCCAAGAGAGCGCTTCCAGTTCAATCCAGAGCCCAATTTTGTGAACACCCACTTAAAAGTTTCATAGCTAAAATGCTGAACGTGTTAATGCACACTATATAAAGACATCAACAGTTCCTGCCCATAATTTCTGTCCAACGGGCAACCAGTGCGGGCCTGCAGAACCCCATATAAGATTCTACATTGTTACCATAAACAAAACCACCTGCAGTCCCAACAAACACCAGCCAAGCTTCTCAGACTGCCGAGGCAGTACTGAGATGGCCAATGTTAAGCTACCCCACAGAAATAGTACTGCTAATAAACAAGCCACTACCAGTTTTCCCCTCACTCAGTTCCAGAAATCTCATCAAATGAACCAAATAAGTGGTCTGGAAGCAGTAGGTAAATTCAACAAGGAATAGTTGCAGTTCACTGGTGGGAAAACAGTAATATCACAATTAATGGAAGATCTCTGCTACAGCAGGTGGAGCCACCACAAACCCCTAACTGTACTTACAGAGGAAGGGAAATTAGCACAACACCACACAAGGCAGAATTCTGTAGATGGTGAAGGTGATTTTTATTTTTTAAATTCTTTTCCACTCACACATTATCATAGAGTATATTGACTCACACTTGTTTAGGAGTCCTCAGTTTTTAATGGGGTGACCTTTTGCCTCAGAATCTTGCTGACTTCACCTTCCATAAATACTAGGCCAGGCTCCTGCCCGTTTTTTTTCTTATTTAGGATAGGTACTTTTTCTAAATGGACTACCAAGAAAATGAATATTATTTTGATGCACTTCAACCTCATCTTCCTCCCAGCATTAAGATGCCAGATCTTGTACTGACAGATCATCCGTACCACAGCCATAAAAGAGTGCAGGCCTTATAGTCATGACATAAACCACTCACATTCCCAAATTTTACTGCTGGGAATAGCGCCCTTTCTTATCAAGAGCGCCCATTCCGATTCATTTAGCCCTTTCTTCTGCTGCTCCTTTCAGTGCTTATATACATAATCCCACTCATATTTCATTCATACAAGTATTAATATTTCTGCTACAAATCTCTACAGAGGAAGATATGCACTTGCATGAGCAAGCCAGACAGAACACCAGTTTAATCAACTTAAGCCCTGACCCAGACGTTTTCAGGCACACTATATTCAGAAGGTGTCACTCACCACAAGGCCCATGGCCAATTCTGGCGACTGTTTGTATTTCCCCATCTTCAATTTTGATAATCTTCCCATCAGCTGTCCCAGTAAATAGCACATCTGCAAAAACAATGGGTGTGATTAGCTCGATCACAAAACTGTAGTGGTAAACATACTTCTACATGATCCTTCTACTAAAATGAAGTAGAATTCATTTTTAAGATACAGTAAAGTAACAGAGTCTTCTTCAGTCATAGCAAAAGAATAAAGAGGAAAGGGGAAAGAGGAAGGTAAACAGAAGTATTTACATAGACTTTGTTCAATTCAAAGCGAAGAAGGATTTAAGCCTTTGGAGTTATGAGTATGGGGTATGAGGCTTTTCACCCATAAGTGTGAACGTATCAACAGTCATTGGACTGATCCCTCTGGGCAACCATCATAACATGTGATCAGGCACTGCATCCACCTTACCACTCTTCAAAGAGAGACTGACTAGATAAAACTTCTCATTCTGATACAGTCCATATAGGCTGCTGGGACACCTACCAACGCTCATATTCTATCAGTTCTGGAGAATAATTACAAAAAACGTAGCAACCAAACGATCAATTACCCAAGTCAAAAGCACTGCCAAATGACTGTATTCATGCCAAGCCATGTGATAGCATAAGACGGATTCACTGAACACAAACAATACACAAACCTTACCATATAAGCAAATTAAAGACTGTTGAATTAGTAGAGTCCATTGCTTGGACTTTTCCATCTCCAATTTAACTGAAGTTTTAAGTTTACTAATAGCAGTTTTAAAAGGGAATAAGATGACTTGAAAATTTATTCATACAAAACTTATTCCCAGTCAGGTTGATTATTTTACCCATAGGTCAGTTGTCCCTGGCAGGAAGGTTTTCTCAGAGTTTCCAGAGAGACTGATGAAACCAGGTAACAGAGATAGGTAGGAAAAAAAAAAAAAAAAAAAAAACAATCTAAGGAAGGAATTTACAGTAGTTTCTTGCTGAGTAAAATAAAACAAACAATATTTTATTAATTTCTTAGAAGATACAGCAGAAGGAAAACAGATTATGTGGCTACAGAGCACCTCTTGTACTGAAGGATGTTTCAGTAAGGGCCTTGCTTGCAACCCTCCCTTTTCATATTAAAACAGTCAAGAATTCATGTCAAGAGTAGTTTCTAGCCTTAGTCCCTTCAAGAGGCACAGAGGACAATCCCTGCACAAAACCGGATTCCTACTAAGCCAGTGCCATGCCATTACAAGTCTGATTAAGAAACTGCCTAGAGGTGACATGGGTTTGTGATTTGGTGAGAACACACATTCCATAAGAGAGATGTATAGGATACACTTTAATGCACACAACAGCACTAAAATGTAAATACCTTATTTGTCAATTTGAGATTATTTTTATTGTCATATAAGCAAAAATTAACACCACAAAACTCAGCTCCCTCAGAGGCAATGAGAATTAAAAGAGTACACAGTATCCCAGTTAAGAACAAGCCAAATGAAAAATGGGACCACTTCCTGCAAGCAAAAGTACCCTCTGACTCCATTGCTGATGCTTTCAATCCTGGAAGACGGGGACTTTTAATCTTGGCAGCAGGATTTATTTTGTACTGGGGAAAGAGAAGAGCAGTATATAGCAGGTTTTACTGCATAACACAATTATTAAAAAAAAATAAATATCTGCATATTCAGAAGAACTTCCAGAGTTTATTACCTAAGAGTTATATTGCTGAACAAACCCTTATCAATGCAGCAACATTTAAAGTTCCTTCATTAAAGGCTTAATTGCTCAGTGCTTACCCCCAATATTGACAATAGACTCTGGTCCAACCAGCTGATTTTCCCATAACCGCTCAGCTTTCCGTAACTTGGTATTGGGCTCTAGCACTCCCGTCAGGAGGGGAGGTTCCTTCAAACTGGGAAACAGAACACAGACCTCATGATCCTTTGCGTAAGACTACAAACACGCTTGAGCAACATATTGGATTTTTTTTCCCTTAGTTTGCCAGCTCCTGCAAACTTGACCTGTGCTTTACTCACAGCATACTTCAAAAAAGAAAACACAGCTGACAAGCTGAAAGATTGACTCTTGTTCATCAAGAATCTTTAACTTCCTGGTTCTGCTGATCAGAGTTGCAGTTATACGTTCCCAAGACATATCTGGAAATCTACACAGCTTCAAGTCCAACAATACAGTCACAGATCGATTTTACAAAGGCAAAGGATTTCCGCATTGCCACAACACAATTAATAATTGCTTTCTTACACAGCTGAATGAGTTGTTTATACCAGAACATTTTTATTAAGTAGATATACGCAGATTCCTAAACAAAAAGGTTTTAAATTTTAAAAGTTTGGCATTTCACAATACACTTAGATATGATACTGCGCAGCATTTTCATCATGAAGAAAACAATTTTTAATTATCAATTAGCACACAATTAGTGGAAAAAAGTGTTCAGTGGTTTAAGTGCTAGGACACACATGCTTTCATACCACACTGAAAGATGCATCTCATTCACAACTTGAACGCATTCCTAGAGAGGAAGACCAACTGAAAGGATTAAGTTGTCTGTAAACTTAAAGAGTATTGAACTGACATCTGAAGATGACAAAATAAGGTCCAATCTTGAAAGTCCTTATTCACATAAATAGCCAGGTCCAAGCCAATTGCACTTCCAATCAACTACAGAGATATGGAGAAGGGAAGTGTAAGATGCCTACTACATAGCTTTATCTTAAATATCATCCTCCAAAGCGCTGTACTTAAAAACCTAGCCTTAACTATGCTGACACACTCAAATATTTTCCAGTCTCTCACATTCTTAAAGACAGATACTTTTATCAATATGGTTACAGACAGTAAATTTTCCTTTAAGTATGTAATACTGTAGTTGCAAAGCCAGCTGAATTACTAGTTCCTGTCCACAGACGATTTATAGAAAATTTATCTTCACAGTGTTAACGCAAATCCATTTTCCATTCCTTCTTCCAAGCATTAGGATAAAAGATGATAAAAGGCTTCAGATACGCATTTGCTGGTAACTTTGGACAGTTTTGTTTGCAAGAAGAAAATCCTCCCTGGGATCAATACTACTAAGACAGGCTTATAGAGAAAGAACTTCAAATAAACCACAGTTGCAGGAGTTTCACGGATCACATCTGCTTTTTTCTCCTCTCTCTTATTCCTCTATTTCTAGTGGCTTACAGGAATAATAGCACTATTAGTGAGATTTCTACATGTTCCTTCATTAGAAGCATTGATTAAGATACCATCTACCTCCTTAAGCTTTTTCAAAACATCCCACAATCATCACAGAGCTATCCTACCTACTGTACAGGCTGGAGCCACTTCTGGCAGTGAAACTAAGGAGCTAATTAAGAATGTACAGCAATGCAAGCCAGTGATTTGTGCAGGAAGTATAGTTCTTCTGGTCTTGTAAGAAGGACTTAGAGTAAGAAATGTAAGCACACAGAATATCGTTACCCTGAACCCGGACTATATAGTAGGATAAAGCAGTGTAGGTACATCATAACGGCTTTCAGAATTACTTACTGTTCAGTTGCAATGTATTTCAAGGAATTCAGTTGTGTTAAACCCAACCACAACACAAAGCGTTTCATTATGATTTGCAATGAGGCAGCTTACATCTAAAAGCCTATTGGCAAGACTTGTAAGTACCACCCTACCACATTAACAGTTTCTTTCAACTCTAGAGGTATTTACAGTGGTGGTGTTCCTTTTTATTAAGGAATTACCAAGTTGATCATAAATTTAGCAGACTGTGCATTTTCATTTACGTCAAAATGCCAGGAGCACTAAGCAGTCTGACTCCACCCTATGCCAGCAAAGTGTTTCACACACAACTTCTCCCAACACAAGTCACATCTCACATAGTTGATTCACCATCATTCACATCAATTCAGATGTTTATGAATTCAGGGAGGGCAGAAATCACCTAGTGGCACTACTTTATCAGATTGCATTTAAATATAACATCGCCATATGTACCAAATCAACCCAGTCAGGTTCTCCATTTCAATCTTCATCCTCAGATAAACAGTTCCTCTCTGACAGAACTATAATAGCAGGGATACAGCTTAAAACTGATTGAAAATGCAGTTCTTATCTCACAGAAGGCAAGAGCACCCATAAGTAAGCACAAGCTCCACTGGCAGCTTGGACAGCAGAAAATAATTTTCTAGATTAATGATCACAGACAGTAATTCAGCTCCTTTAACAAGTAGTGACAAACAACTGCATGAAATGGCTCAGAAACAGACTGGGTATACGGAGCAAGCCATGGCAATGGACAATACTGCAATGACTCCTCAATTTCTCAAACCAGTTAGAACCACTTTACAAAGTTGATTTTTGCTGCTGAAAAAAAAAAAAAAACCCACCACCACAACCGAAAAACAAACAACCAACCCCACAACAGAACACCCACGTGTTATGCTTCAACAACATTTTAAAACAAAGCAACACTTTACCTTATAGGCTGAGGGTCTATAGGACAATCCAGTAGAACCGTTACTCCAAGCAGGGGCACAGTTAGAGATGCAGCCAAAGTCAAGAAGGTGACACGGAACACCTTGCTGCTGTAAGTACTGCCAAAACCATACAAGAAATGGGATTACCATGTTGAACTGTTTTAACAAGCAATAGTCTTTAAGAATTCTTTAACAGCCTGTTTTCTTCACAAATGGAACCAGAGATACTTCTATCCAACCACCACCTTGAATGACCTTTAAGGTCCATTTTGAACTCATTAAGATAAGAGAAAGGAATATTTATTCGGTTTCAGCATATTGGCATCACAGGAGGTAGAGTATTCTCATGTACAGGTTTCATGCATGCTACAAGTTGTGGCTAACAAAAAAAAAAAAAAAA
>VXBW01004967.1:11273-29793 GCA_013400375.1 Thinocorus orbignyianus
AACAACAACCACCAAACTCCAAAAAATGGAGGGGGGGGAGTTGAAGTTTTTTTAACTTGATCTTCACTTTTGGCAATGGTTTCCATCCCAGTGCAAATGTTCAACTAAAACAACAAACATTAGAGAAAGTTATTAACTTATTAACATTCATTTGAAACTCAGCCCCAGCACACAAAAGAAATTAAATATCTTCTATTTACCCAACAAAACACACACAAAAAAAAAGTACAAACTCTTCCTCCACAGGAGAAAAATCAGGTTTTGCTCTCAACAAGATTAATCAATCAGGCATTTACAGAGGAAAGCACAGAGCCATGCTCAATAAATCCCAGCCTTGAACTGGAAAAGCAACTCCCGCAATTTTAGCTGCTCTGAACCACTCACTGGCACTGCCAGCCAGTCTCTGTGCAGTATCAACTCAAAAGCAAGCAGTGCCTGGTGGTTCTGCAATAATCTTTGGACCACTTCCACTGTTTTGCCCTTCATTAGCCAATCATCCAGACAGTAGGAAATATGGACTTCTGCCCAGAGCACAAATATCACAACTGGAAAGCTAATGACATGTACTTATAGTACCAACATCAGCATCAAGGTAACCTTTGGGATTATCAGCTGGAAGAGCCAGGACAGAACTAGGCCTGGATTTGGTCACTGCTTGTGCACACAAGGTACAGAAGTTGGAATATTCACAATCCATCACAGACCTTCCCTGATGGCACAACTGCTGCCAGTTCTCCTTTTCCGGCAGCAGACGGAGACAGTTAGGAGAGACACCTGCCCCACTTCCCCAGCTCTGTGCAGTACTCAACAGGCCACCACAAGCCACCGTGCAAACCACCAGGCTATGCTAAGATGACTGCTACAAGGATGCCACCAGCCTGCCATAACAAGAGCTGCCACTGCTGGTTGCCCAAAGCCACAGACAGTTCAGCCCCCTCCAAGAAGAGCTGCTAGCACTGCTGCTGTTGGTCACCCCAATGCCCCCAGCTCTCCCAAGGCACTCACTACCTGAGACGACTTCCTTTCCACCAGCATGCCCAAGTATTCCTGCTCTCAGATACACTAAAAAAAAAATATTTATTTTTCACACTCAAGAGCACAGTATTCCCACTGTGAACTGCAGCAGTGTTATAGCACTAAGACTGCCTCCATGTGAGCTGGACCAGGCTGAGAAATTGCTTCAAACAAGCTTTCTCATCTGCAATGACCTCTTTGTACTTCCCAAGAGGCAGAGTTCCCTTCAGAAGAATTCTGCACTTCCTGCTCTAACAGTAGATGTCACGAGGAAGCAATAACCTCTCAGTCTGTTTCCCCTTGGATTTGGAATCGAAAGCAGACGGTAGAGATACAAAGTGATCCCCAAGTTTACACAAAGACTTCAGCTGCCAGCCTTGCCCTTCCACTGTCATTCAAAAGATGAAGGCTCAATACTCTAAGATTAAAAGTACTGTCTCTAGCCACCTAAGCATCCTTGTGACAGCTGAGAACAGCTAACACAAAAGGAAGCAGATGAAGATGAATGGGAATTCATCTGACAAAGCTAAGTTAATTAAAGTTCCTGAAAGCACGATTTAAGTAAGGGTCATATTTCTCATGCTCATTCAAACTTGCAAGGATTTGACAATAAAGGAAAAAGGCAGGCAGAATGAGGTGACAAGCAAACTCACACATCAAACCTGTAAACTGCAAGACCTATTTTGCACACTGCTGAATTTAAATAAACCCCAAAAGATTTAAAAAAAAAGAAAACCAGCTTCTCAGAATCCTTGTAAAAGTAAACAAACAAACCACATTTAATATAGAATACAGACAACTGTAAGATACTGACTGGTCACTGGAAAGAATCACAGAAGTAAGTGGACTCCAGCCACAACCTCAATATTGTAACTTACCAGGACTCCAGTTACAATAATAGCAATTTAATTGTCACTAAGAACTAAAAAGAGAAGCCATCACACCAGTTCTTGAAAAGACACAGGAAGCTGGCAAGACAATGCTACGGGTCACCACAGCCAGAAGTCCAGGCAGCCTCATCCTCCTGGCAGAACTACTGGGGTCTGGAGGGGAAAGCAACTGTCATCAAGAGTTTCTGCCACACCTCCTGAGCAGAAAAAGGGCAGCCGCCAGAATTTCTTCCATTTCATACAGGACAGGACCTGTGGATACTCTGGATCATTACTGGAGCCCTAGAAATTCAACTGATTTGAGAAAAGTTACCAAGAGAGGGTGAAGCCAGGAAGAGCAGTCTCTCAAACTGAAAGATACTGATGCTCTCCTTCAGAAACAGGGACTATACATTCAAGCCACCACAGTGTCTTTCATTCTGACGACCCTGAAGAACAGATAAAAGAATCTGCAAGGTACTCAAATCAGAAGAGGCATCATTGATGGTGAACCAAAGCATTACAATTCATCAACCACTTCATTCTGTAGAAAGCAAAGCAAAACCCACTACTTCCTTATTGCAGCTATTGCCCTTAGTTACACTGAAGCTAGTTCTTCATAAAATTCCTAAGCGGAAAACTGTAAGTGTAATCTTCTTTAACTTAGAATAACCTTAGCCACAAACAAATGGACTGTTTATATCTCAGACACAAACACGCTACTCTTTAAAATGCAGAACGCAGATTATTCTTTAAACTACTGCCAAAACTAAATAGACTAACTGGAGTTATACAAGACTTAATCACACCCACAATAAGTCTGTGCAAGCCACAACGAGATGACTGTTATTTCTTGACTAGCAAAAGATAAACAGTACTTAAACAGGCCCATTAGATAAAAGACACACCCAAACAAGTCACAAGAAGAAAAAAAAAACAAAGCAAAACAAAAAAACACAACCCACAAAACAAACCCAAACAGCCACAAATTAGGTCTTTTGTTTTTTGTTAAAAGCTTACACCTGCTTCTGCCGAGCTGCAGGAGACAGGACCCTGCCCAAAGCCCCTCTCCCTCCATCAGCCACCTCCAGCAGAAGCATCAGCTCCCAGGGAGAGAAGCACCTGCCAGGCTGCTGGGAGGCCAGAGGTCCTCACAAGCTGACACCCAGGGGCGCCCCAGCATCACCCTGTGCCGCCGACCAAGAGAGAGGAACCGAGGTCAAGAGAGAGGAACTGAACTGCCCAGGTGCGCAGTGGCCTGTCCAACCTCGGGGCTGCCAGCCAGCCCCTTCCATCCCCCTCTCACCCAGGACAGTCTCGCCCAGACCAGGGCCTCCCTCAGCCAGGTCAGGCCAGGCCTGTGGAGCCTCCTCCCCTCCCAGCACACTCGGCGGTCAGGTTTCCCTCAGATCGAGCCCAGCCACCACCCTACAGCCCCTCACCGGGCCGGACCCTCCAAACCACCCTTCTCAGCACCTCAGCCAGACCAGCCCCTTCCCTCAGGTCAAGCTCGCCTCTCACCAGCCAGGCCCGGCCCGGCCCGGCCCCTCGGCACACGGAGCACCAAGCCCTCCTCTCCCCTCAGGCCAGGCCTGCCCCGATTCCCACGGCCACTTCCCTCCTCCCTCCGTCAGGGAAGCGAAGGGCCCACCGCTCCGAGCCCCACCTGCCCTCCTTAGCCTCCTGCGCCGGGCTGTCCTCGGTGATGACCTGCGGGCGCAGAGGCCGGCGCTGCCGCAGCCCCTCCACCTCATTCATCCTCGAGCCGCCGCCGCGAGCCGGCCCCGCCCCCCACCCCCCCATAGCCACACCCCCTCCGTTAGCCACGCCCGTTCAGTCCCTCAGGCGGGCGGTGCTCCTTTGCCGCGGAAGGGCTGAGGCGAAGGGCCGTTCTGTCCCTTCGCTGTCACCGGGGTCCGTACGTGCTGCTGCGGGGATTTCAGAGGTCTCCGCGCCGCCTCCTGGAAGAGAGGTCTAGGGCTCTCCCGGAGGCAGGGGCTGGCGCTGCGACTGTGCCTCATCCCTGCGCGGCCTGGCCGGGCCTAGTCGCCGGGCCCGCAAGATGGCGCGAGGAGACCGTGAGGGAGCGATGGAGGGAGCACCCCGCTGGGGAGACGGTCTGTGGTGGGACGGGAGGTCAGAGAGCCGCCCGCCCGGGGAGGGAGGGCTGTAGGGCGAGGGAAGTGAATCCCCCGCTCGGCAGAGGGGTTGGAACTCGATGATCTCTAAGGTCCCTTCCAACTCTAAGGTCTCTTCCAACTATCTAATGATACTGTGGCTCCCCGGAGGGTGGTAGGGGCCTCTGAGCTGGCGGGCATGCTGGGTCCCTCTCGATGTCTGTAAGTGCCCCTCGGCAACTTGGGTGCCCACGGGATGACTTAACCCAGAGACCTGGGTGGCACCTGCGACCCCTGCCTTTGTCAGCTGGTGGGCTCACAGAACATCCATTTCACACCTCGCTTGGTCTTTTGGGTAATGCAGCGTGCTGAGATTTTTTTGGGCTTCTTTGCCTTGCTGTAGGAGCAGCATCATCAAAAGAAAGGACTGTGGATGCCAACGCCAAGGTGGGACCCATAGGTTTTGTCAACACTGCAAAAAAACAGCATTTCGCAAGTGCAACTTGGCAGACAAGGGCTGGAACACAGGGCCACCCCAGCTGTGTGCTGCCAAGGAATAGGAAAGGCTATTTGGCATAGTGCCTAGTAACGAAATGTGTGAATTTTCCACAGAGAAGGGCTGCAGTGAAGAAAAGGCGGGGTGCAGGGGGCTTTTCTCTGTTGGAGTTGAATTCAGGCAACAGGCCCAGTAGCTGTAAAAAAGTTTAGCAGCACTGTTCCCTAAAGGCACCCGCTTTCCTGAACAACCATCTCGTCCCAGGACCTTGTGATTAGTATTGCACAACCTCTCCTCCCAGTTCCACTGCGAGGCTGCTGTTGCTCCTGGAGGTGCAGGGGGTTGGGGCAGAGAAGAGTAAAACGGCATCCCTAAGGTCTGACAGATAGAGAAAGAACGGAATAGAGTCTTCCGCATCCCAGGTGCAGGATGAGCACTAAAGAGCACTGTTATTTCCACCTCCCCTACCGCAACAGACCGAAAAGCCAAATTGAGATTTGTTACTACAGACACTGGGAGTCCAGGTACATACACACCAGCTACAAAGGAAAAGAAGCAAAAGTGAAAAAGCTGCTGCAGCAGATCATTCAATTACCAGTGTTGACAGGGTGGTAGTTTTGTATAGTTAGGACTGTTTCCACCTCGAAAGGTGGATACATCCCCAAATCATTCTATCGAGGACAAAGCAAGGCTGGGCTCACTGCTATGAAAAACATGCTGTGCCTCTAGACGCAGCCAGGAGACAATTCCCTGTGTAGAACTCTTTTTTTTTTTTTTTTTCAAGCTGAAAAAGAATAATCTGTTCCTGCTTAGTTCAAAACCAGAAACTTGTTGCTGAGATCAGTTTCTGTGGCTTTAATGGGCCACTGAGGCAGCCCCTAAACATCATTGTGTTAGGCTGGAAAACGCAGTCTCCATTTTACTACTAGATTCTTGGAAAATAAATTGGGGCAGCTGCAGTAGCAAAACACAAAGTGAGGAGACAGGCCCCTGCCTTTCTATTCAGCCCATTCCATGACTCATCAGAGGCACTTGTCAGAGGGTTGTGAGAACTAAGGGTGACATGGGAGGCTTTCCAGAAGCAGCTGCTGGAGGTAACAGGAGAAGCAGCTAATGAGGCTGTTGTGTCTATCCCTGCAGTGCAGCCATAGTGTTAGCCATGTGGTACGCAGAGGGTGAAACACAATCTTCCTCATTTCTTAATGGACAAGGCGCCCTGCAGAGGATGCGTTCCTTGCATTTACCAACCATCCATGGCACCTGGAAACAGATTTCTTACCTGCTCAGCTCTGGAGCAGCTACGCAGTCACTTTCTACACGCATCCCACTTTCACTCCTTTTCTACGTGCAAAAGACAGATTAGTAGCTGAAATGTCCATATCAACTGATGACAATTATTTGTTCCCACTAAGTGTTCTCTGCTCGCATCACGCAGGAAAATGAGTGTAGAGCACTGGCACTTTGGGATTTACAGGAGGCATGCAGCTTACTGAGGTGCAAACCCTAGTTCTTCAACTTTCAGAGTTGTTTTGCAGTGGCAGTTTTCTGGCAACAGCTCATTTCCTGTGAGCTATTGTTTAAAGAAAAGCAGCAAAGCAAAACAGCAATTCGGACCACAAGATGACTCATCCTGATCTCAAACTCCTTTGCCTTCTTCAGTCTGTGCTGGCAGATTAAAATAATCAGGACAGGCAGAAGCAGGTCAAAAGAACTGAAAAAGTCCTAGACCCTTTAAGGCATGGGGAGCTGGACCCCTAAGATGCAAAGCCAACCCATCACACAGAAAAAGATACTTCCTTTAATGAAAATACGAATACAGATACAATTGATAAAATGGTTTTGGTCAAGGGCAATAAATGTGTGTAAAGAATGATTACAAGAATATAAAATGAAATGAAAAGCTTAACATTAGACTGTACAATACACACCTCATCTCTAGGAAAAGGGACTTTCCCTTCCCAAGATTAAGAAAACCATGGCCTGTGTCTCCAGGGGGGAAAAGGACCATGACTGGGTCTCACTGGCAGAACTAAGTGGGGAAAAAAGCACGTACATTTGTACTTGGCAACAAACTGCAACCAGTAAAATTTACTGTGCATCTTTGATGAAGCTGCATTACTCAGAGACACACAAAGGTTTAAAAAAACTCAACAGTTCAGCTTTTCTAAATGAAGCAATTATACCCAAGCTGATCCCAAGATCCCACTGTAAAGTATTCCATTCACCTTCTTCACTGATTAGTGGAGATCAGCTCTTAAGACGGCAGGCCCGGGTCTTTCAGAACCTACCTCCTTCCTGACATTTCAGGAACTGAAGACATTGGTGCAAGTTCTACTGATCCCCCTGTTGAATCACAAGCCTGGGGTGGGCTGCGTGTGTGTGAAATTGCTGCATGGGAAGCAGAAAGCACTGCTGCCCTGCACCAGGGCTGATGTTCATGACATCCAGGGAGTAATGACACTGCAAAGCTCGACTCAGGCTGGCACTGAAGATAAAACCACCAGTTAGCAGAGATCATGGGGAAAACTGAAGGAAGGGGGACTTCTCTGTGGGTGGAAGATGTCAGCTGTTTGGCAAAGCTTTCTATGAATAGCCTACCTTGTAAAGCACAATATTCTTTTTGTAAGAAGTACCACTTCCAAGCCCTGCCTAGCTCTGTTTCTCTGGGTGGTATGAGATGAACTGAGCATGTGTCAGGGGTGTCCGCTCCAAGAGCTGAATGTGGTATGCTTACAGAAGTGCAGTTCTACCAGGAGAGTTGGCGACTGAGGCTGCCCGCAGCAGAACGCCACGTGGGCAGCACAACAGTAGCACGTCCTTTCTTTGAACAGCCCGAGGAAGCCTCCGAGCAGATGGACATGTCAAGGACCACATCTCAGCTGCGGAAACATGCAAAGAAGAAAGCAGCTGTTGTGGTACTGGGCAGCAGGCATGTGGCACTCTAATCTTGCGCATGCCGGCAACGTGATTTTAGCAAAGGTGCTTGTGAGGCTTCAGAAGTTCACAGTATGAGGCTTGTTTGTAACTACAGTCTGTCGACACCATAGCTGATGTGGCTGTGAATCTGTCTATTGGGATGCTGCAGCTACCTGGTCAGTCACTAACTCCTCTGGCAGCTGTGGTCCTTAAGTGCATGCAGGTTGAGACGACAGGGATGCAGGAGAGGGAGTGCACCTACCTCTCATTTCCCCTGAGCAGAGAAACAGTGTAATGAACATCTCAATGCACACTACTCCCCACATAGCTAGTCTTTGTGAGACAGTTCAGATGAATTTGACCACGTGTCTGTGACCGCTGGGTCACACCTTGGCATGGAAATGTCAGGTCAACAGGACAAGGAAATTCTATACCCCTAATATAGGAAATGCTTTCTTGACTAAATGGAAATTATGTAATCTTGTTCAAAAGTCATTCTTCTTCTTCCACACTGTATTTCATACAGCATGGAGAAAACTTATTTAAATAAGGGAGTCTACTTTTTCTGTGAAAAGCATTAACTTCTAGCTGCTTCCTACTTGAAAATCACTTAAGGAAGTGTTCCTTGTGGTTTTTTTCTTTTGCAATGGCAATAGAAGATATACGTAGTCACCATCTCCTAAAATATTAACATCCCATCAACTCTATGAAACCTTCTGATCCTTGACTTCACACAAAGTCCAGAGGGTATCTACTTACCTTAAGCAAAAACGGATTGCAATCAGAAGAATGGAAATTTTAACAAGGCACGATACTCCCTACTGTATTGCCCAATCCCTAGAGATGTTTAAAATAAACTTTTTAAAAAAACAACTGCAAATGCAGCTAGCATACTACCCAGAGGAACTCTGAGATTTAAGACAACACACCTATCTTTGTGAATACATTTCACTGCCAGTAGCCTGCTTGCCCATTTTGTACCAGAATCACTGTTGGCCGAAGAACTCACCGCTCCTCTCCAAGTCCTATGGGATCACCTAGCCATTTCCTTCCTGCCTTTCCTGTCTCCAGTGAGGTGCAGACTGTCTTTCCAGTGCTGGTCCCCTTAAATTCAGCAGTAAGTAACCCCAGTAAAACTACATCAAAAATTGTCAATCCCACCATATACTCAGGGGTTGGTTATAGGTCAAAACACATGGCTCCATGAATGTAAGCAGTCATCTGAGAAGGACAGAGGCAGGACAGCAAGGTTTGATGGAGTGACTCCAGCCACAGCACTGGAATGGGGGTTAGCACTTGGCTTAGGCCAGTTAAGATGGAGAAGCTCTGCCTGAGCTCTTGTGGCTCACTCCCATGATCAGCACTGTGCATGCTACACGGGTGTATACCTTGAGCTTTTGCACCCAAGGAGAGGGGAGGAGTCCTCTACCATGCCTTCCTGGTATGCTATCTGGCCCCTCCAACAGCTTGTCACCCCTCAGCCAGCTTAGACCAAATTCAGCAGTGGCAGAACTCTCAAATGCACTGGGCACCTACAGGCTCTCCATACCCTTCAGTGGCATAGTGGAAGAAAGGAAACTTACTAGCAAATTCTTCTGAACGGGCCAAAATAAAGGAGTGCTTCATCAAAATGTGCTATTGATAAAACAAGGCCAGAAATAAAACATTGGATATATTAGTTGCAATTTTGAAAGCATATGAAAGACAAAGGCTATTGTTCCCTGCTATTCTGAGGTTGCTGGTCTGAAATGCTACCATAGCTTTCCAGAAGGCGTCTAAGAGGCACTTTCTTCTTTGTAGGCATCCACCTGTCATTTAACTCTTTGGAAGATCAGCACGGCACCATGTGGAAAGGGCGAATGTGGTAGGACCCAACTTCAAACAATAAGGATTAAGCCTTCTGACAGGAGAACCAATTGACATCCAGACTGGGTTCCTGTCTTCGTGTGAGCAAGCAAGATTACAGGCCATTTGGGAGTGGTCTAAAATAACCACCCCTTGGTCGGAAATAACACAGCCCAGCAAGTGACAACGAACGCTCCAGAACACCTCTCTCAGCTTCAAACCTCTCTTGAGCACTTGAGGATTTTGTTTCCAAACGCTTCTCCAACAGACAGCAAGCAAATATTGTCCTTTTTTATAGTGACATCAAGACACAAAAGTTCTTACACAAATCACCAACTGGTAACAAAGACCTACCAGTTCTAGACCACTGCTCATAATTACGCAGAATTGAATCATAATGGACAGCATTGATCCAGGTGTCACCACTGATGAGGAAGAGGACAGTTACTTTAAAAACCCAGTTGGTGATTTCAGTTTCTCAAGTCAGAATAAAAACGTATGGGACTAGACCCCTCTTACACAACTGGCGACACATTAAGAACATGTGGGAACCCCAGCAGTAGGTTTTATGGCTCAGTTTTGTGACTGGAAGTGCTAGTGTTGAGTTGCTTAGGTGGGACATGAAAGGACACAGGTTCACCACCTCTAGCAAGTTCCATAGCATACAGTGGTAGGAACAAATCCTTATGAGGAAAGCTGAAGGAGGTATTACAATAACTGGGTAAACACAAGAAATAGTTATTGGACTAGCCATGTCCTTCTCATTTCACTAATAACACACATGAAACATCTACAAGAATACCCAGCATTGCTGAAAAGGCACCAGGTTGAGTCACCATCCCTGGAGGTATTTAAGAAATGTGTAGATGTGCACTTCAGGGCATGCTCTAGTGGCATGCTTGAGTCGCCAAGACTGTAGAGGTTTTTTGTGTGTGTATGGTTGGACTCGGAGATCTCAGAGTTCCTTTCCAACCATGACGATTCTGTGACTCTGTGAGTTGCAGTGAAATACAGCTACTTGAACTCGGATATCCAAGCTGAAAATTGAAAAAGGGTTTCTTTTAAAACAGCAAAAGTGTTGTATAAAAATATTTCCCTGTCCAGTAGCATTAAAATGAGAAACATTGACGTCTGCATCTTGCTTGAACTACTATTAAATTTTATGATAGCTAGTGGAAACCACCAATGGCTGCTCTACAACAGCCCTAGAAGCGATGAAAGGGAGCTCACTGGCTGTGCAAAACTGCAGATTGCTTCTAGCTCTGTGCATCTCAAAATACGTTGTGGAGCCGAAAATCTTGTTCCCCTAGAAGGGGAGAAGAGAGAGCTATGTTGTTTGCCTGACTATTTGAGATCTTCCACATTTACAGAGGAGACAGATTCCAGAGCTGCCTGTTAGGAGGAACTCTTCTCCTTGTATTTCTGGTAAGCATCCAGTATCTCCTTGACAACAGTTGGATCATCAAGTGTGGTGACATCTCCCATGTTGCTTGATTGTTCAGTGACTACTTTCCTCAGCAGCCTTCTCATGATCTTCCCTGATCGGGTTTTAGGAAGACGTTTCACCACCTGCAGAGAAGGGAAAGACACACCTATGTTAGAACCTGGGTCCTGCTGGAAACCACAAGGAAGTTTGGCTGAACTGTCCTAAGCCTGGCACACTGACTCATGGCCACAGCTCCCTTGAAACTTCTGGGAAATATGAGATCATCAAGCACACAAGTTTATGTCCAAGGAAAGGAGTATTACTAGCATCAATTCCTTGTGCTGTAAATTTTATTCTGATTTAAGTGGACTTTGTTCCCCATTTCTCCAGGCTGGATGGTGCAGGACACACCGCTTTTTGGAGCTGCATGGACATGAAGTGCATCTCGAGGCACAGAGTCAGCCTGTGGCTTCCCAGAACTCTTGCCAAGCATGGTGCTCTCAACACTCTTCTGTGCATCTCATTTAAAGGATTGTTCAGCACTTGGCCCAAATTGAACAGGCTCAGGATAGTGCCAAAACATGCCCTGTAGCAACCCCCCTGGAGACTGGAGCAGCTGTAACGTCCCAGTGACTCCCTGGGTCACTGCTGGTCCGCGGGCATGGAGAAGGAGCGCGTGCAGACCATCACACTTGCCCTCCTACCTAAAGATCCCTCCAGATAGTTCTGGTTTTCTGCTGCTTCATCCTGCTAGAGAGGGACAACAGCAACACTGCAGGCAGGAAGGCAAGGCTTGTTTGATGTGACCATTCCTGCTCCTCGTCCCAGTTATAGTTTCCCACTTACCAGAATGTGGTCAGGCACAGCATATTTTGCTATCTTGGAAGCCACTATGGTTTTGAGCTCTTCTTTGACACGGTCTGTATGAGCTGTCTGCTCCTTTAGCACTATGAAAGCAAAGGCACCTGGAAGACAAACGAGCAGAAGCCACATACCTCATATCAGCTCCTGGCTGGCAAGACCAGGGACACTCATTCAAACACCAAGGCAGGTTTCAAGTCATTCCTATGCACAATCTAGAGACTGCCAAGAAAACCACAGATCTTGTTTACAAAATGGAATCAGACTCCAGCCCTCAAATGGTCCTGCCTTGTCTTGGCATCTGTGCACCAGACTGATCTCAGTGACAGCTCAACATAAGTTGCCACAGTGTCACTGGGATGAAAAGCTGGCCAACGCAGATCAGCTACTCCCATTCTGTTCAAAGGACATCTCTGAGCAAAGTCCTTTTTAAGGAACCTCTATCCCATACGTAAGCACTAGGTGCGAAAACAGTTTAGGGGAGTAATACCTGCACCCAGTTTAGGAATATGCAGTTATTTTTATTATGACTGTCTTTGCCTCTTGGGGCAAAGCCACTCAGCCTAAGGATAATCCTCCCTCTCCATTCCCTTGGTATCTCCTGCCACAGAGCCCAGGTTAGAAATTAAGGAAAGTGTATGTAGATGTCATGTCAGGACACTGCCTTTCACATACCTTCTCCTTTGATCTTGTGCGGGTAGCCAATCACAGCAGTCTCAGGGACTTCAGGGTGATCAGCCTTCATAAAAAGTGAAAGAAAAATGCACAGAGAATAAGAACTTCTTTGAGCCTTGCAGAGTTTGTGACAGCTGATCTAGGAACAAAGCAGCTTGCTATATCTCACCCTCCCCTTGGCAGATCCTGCTGAAAGCCGAATGCCACCTTCCTCCTGCACCATCAGCTGGTGGCCACAAGCATCACCAGCTCTCTGGGAGTAGCATTTACTTCCTGGATTGGCCCTGCTTTTAAACACATAAGTAAGTACTTTTACTGCTAAGACCACTGCACACCAAGCTGAATTTGCACCAGCTGGAAACCTGCTTTCTCTTTCTCTGTGCTCTTGTGTGCGCACCATGGTCCCAGGTATTGACTGGCCATGGCCAAATCACAAGCAAAACTAGTCCTACATTGCTCTGTGCCACAGGGAACTGTTGTCAGCATCACAGTCCACATCTGACTGGTGTTAACAAGTGCCCAAATCACTCCAGAAGCCAGAAAGATCAGTCTTCTTCATCTTCCCAGAAGGGGAAAAGGGTTCTTTTGACAAATGTGATTTGGTTTTGGTTCTGTTTTTTTAATTATTATTGTGCTACACCACAGTATTTACTCTGTCACTTTTCAGAGTTTAATTTAACATCCTTCTGCAGAAAGAAGACAATTTGGATGTACAGACCAGAAGAAATCCCATATCTGAATCCCACACCAAAGACTGGATTGTACTCTTTTAAATTAGATTAAAATATGAAAAAAAAATCACAGAGTAGTGTAACCATTTAAATATATTTACATAAACATATATATACACATACATAGAGTGGGAGAGGAACTGGATCCTACATCTACAATCATATACTCACACATATTAAAAAATCACTCAGAGAAGAAAGCAAGATCCCATGTGCCAGCGAATACAGCTCAGGTTTATCAAATGTTACATTTAAGTGCCATTTACAGGCAAGACACATAATACAGAAATAAATATTCAGGTCAAGCTTCGACGATAAATGCTCTGAGGACTTTCTGTTTTCTGTTCCCTGAGCTAATATTATTTTCTCTCAAAATGACAGGCTAGCTTTGCAGCTGACATGAATCAAGGTTGCTTCATATTTAACACTGATGAATTCTCAGGCATAGCCTGAGAATATAGTTGGGATGACCAAGATCTGCAGATTTGGGAAGGAGAGGTGAGGTGTTAGCCAACAGGAAGGAACAAACAGGAGAGACAACCCCTTACAGAGACTCCACTGGCATCCAAAATAACAACTGCAACAGCAGAACATCACAGAGAGGAAACACAGCTCTGACAGTTCAACTGCCCACAGTGTGACTCCTCTTACTTGCCTGTTCGTTGTGTCCTTAATACAGGAGCTGTTTCCTTCTGCACATTTGCCATCAAGCTGGGCGTAGGCAGGGGCAGGGGTTTGAAGGCAACTGACCCTGCCCTTGTTCATAAAACTTCTTCGAAAGAACCGCTCTGCCCCACAGATATGCCATGTCAAGGGACCTCTACCTGCTTGGAACTTACCATTGCATCTTCTATCTCTGCTGTCCCGAGCCTGTGTCCGCTGATGTTAATGACATCATCCATGCGCCCTGTTATCTGGTAATAGCCTTTCTTGGTCCTGTAAGCACCATCCCCTGTGAAGTAGTAACCTACAGCAAAGACAAGTGGGTGGTCAGCAGCAGGAATCGTGCCAACCCCTTTTGCTTTGGGCTTGGATGCAGCTCCAAGACAGCAAGCAGGGTACAGAGGATCAGGCAGCTCACAGGGCATCCTACGCTGAACAGCTGAATGACCTGCCACACAGCATTCCCTACTTCTCTCTGCCATCCCCAACCTCTGTCTGCTCTGCCTGGGCAGTGCTGGCTCCCAGTAAGCACCTGAGCAGCACCAAGACAGCGGAGCTCAGCTCTCTGCCTGGATGGGCAGAATCACTGCAGTCAGTCAGCAGCAACCAGCTGCTGATGTCCCTGTAGTAAAACCAAGCCCAGCAACCCAACACAGTGATGCTTTGTTGGATTTACAAAACCAAGGGGGGTTGTTCTCTGATCTCCCAAGGCTTTATGTGCCTACAGCTGCACAGCAACTGTGAGCTCAGGCCTGGTGCAGAAAGCACTAAGATAAAACCACTTCATATGCCATTTGCCACCATGCTAGCTACACCTCAGCCCTCATGGAAAACTACAACTGTGCAGCTGAAAGGGAGCAGTTCTATCACATTTTGTACTCGGGAACACTGCCAGTTTCTCTAATCATTAACACTGGGATGGATAAAAAGCCATTTTCCTTCCTGGCTAACAAATATTTGGATCCCAGATAACAGTGTCTCCAGCATGTGAGCATGGCAGAAATACTGCTATCAGATCAGCTGGGAAAAAACCCTCCATGATAAGCATGGTGTTTGGAGGATCTAGAACATTTGATGGAAACTGAAAAAAATCCCCAATAGTTCCAGGAAACTCTAGTGTCACTGAGGACACATCTGGTGACACAGACTGTGTTGGCTCTTCATCAAAGCCATATCTGCATCTGAATTATTCCTGTGGCACTTCTAAGCAGCAGCAGGCAGCTAGTGTAGTGCTGTGAAATCTGAAGGTGTTCTTGCCAGGACCCATTATTGGCAAATTGATAGACTTTCAGTCATGCCTCCTGCCCTTCCAAATCAACTAAACCACAACCAACTAAATGTCAACAAGATTTCAGATGGGAACACGCAGTGAGTAATAAGGGACTATGCACTCATTCAACTTCTACCAATTTCTCATTCTTATTTTCCAACCCATTTTGTACAATTTGCAGGATTGTCTCTAATTCTTCTCTACCTTGTAGCTTTGAAACCCCCTTCAGTTGCTCCCCTGAGTGAAGACAATATTCTTGTCCAATGTCTTACTAAAAACACTTCCCTGCCACTTCCGATTACTTGCCAGATACAACTTGACCACGTTCTAAAAAGGAAGGGTGTGACACAGCCTGTGACAGCAGGGGTGAGATTCCGTGATGCAGAAGGTATTTTCCCATCCAGTATGCCCATTTCCAAGCGAGACACAAACAGCCCCAAAGAAAAGGTGTTTGAACTTTAAAAATACATTCCCTTTTGACAGCTAGAAAGGTCAGCACTATCTAAGACCATTTGTGTATGCTTGCAACACGTCACCCACAACCCCAAGCAACCAAGATCTGGCTGGTACAGAAATAACACAAAGTGCTGCTGAAAATACTCAATGTGATTGTACTGCTGTGCAAACTGCTTTCCCTTGGCACTTTCCTTACCTGGGTAGGCTTTGAAGTAGGCCTCAACAAATCGCTGGTGATCTCCATAGATTGTTCTTGCCATGCCAGGCCATGGCTGGGCAATGCAGAGCGCTCCAGACACATCATTGCCCTCTATTACCTTCCCCTGCGGGTTCAAGCACAGGAAGGATGATCAGGTGAACAAAGTAGGAATAGTAAGGACTTCTGTGTCATTGATCCGACAAGAGTCACCCCGTTGCTCATTGAAGGATGCCACTGGAGGGCCACAGATGGAGAAAATGAATCCACTCTATTTCCTGCCTTCCTCACCCCTTGAGGCCAGCACCACAGCAGGTAAGACTAAAAGAAAAGTTAGTCCAGTGCTTCTTCAGAGAGCCATGCCAGCAAAGATGACAGCAGAGATGTGCCAAGCAGCCAGAGGATGCCAGGGATGTGGCTAGCAGGGAAACACCTGGACTCCTGCCTGCCACTTTCCCTTTCATTAGCTGCCACATTCCCTTAACAAACTGCATATGGAGGAGATTACATGCTTTGCTGTTTAACAGAGCACTGGAGCACAGATGGAGATCGCTTGCACAGCTTCACAGACCAGCACCGGTTTTCTCACAGACATGCACAGTTGCAGGGCCTCATGCCTTGCATTTTCCTTGGAAAACGCCACCAGTCCCATCGGGTGCTCCAGTCTCGCCACGTCACTGGACTTTGCATCCAACTCTTCAGCCCCCTGATTCCCAGGAGCTGTGTGACTTCTGACTTCTCTCATAAATGGAGGCAGCAGCTCTGAATCAGAAGCAGTGTAAGAACATAAAAGTGGTGCTGGAAATGCAAACGCTCCTCTAGAGATTTGCAGACAGCTTCCAATCCCTAGCTGGCAATCTGCACAGACATCTGAGATATGCTCAATATATAATCTGCTCATCTATTCCTGCTCCTCTGCCATCACAAAGGTGACTAAGGCAGAAACACGCACCAGCTTCTCTTTTGGGCACCCAGCACAGCCTCAACTCACATTATCATCTGTAAGCACAGGCACAATCCCAAAGAAAGGTCTCATAGCCATGGCCGGAACGATCTCAGCTTTCTCCTCTGAAGGCCGTGGGGCAATGCAGATGCCACCAGTTTCTGGAAGAATAACGAAAAACAAAATATGTAGGGTCCATGCAGTGCTGGATGAAAGCAAATGCCAGCTCTTCTAAGTTAAAGAATAGTGAAGCCACTTTGCAAGAAAAGACAACTGGGAAGGAATTATGAACACCATGTAGCACAGCCATCTGAAAGCAGCACAGACCTGATAAACTAAGAGCCCTTTGTGAATACAAGAAAAGCTTAAACACAGAAAAACGTCTGGTAAGCCAGGATGACACCAGCAAGGCCTGTTCTGTCTACAGGGGACATTGCAGCAGGTGGAGAGCAGGGGGGAGCCGCAGACAGGTGTTCCCTTGGTGAGCTCAGACTGAGAGCTACTCCTACTCTCTGTTTGCATGGTGCATCTTTGCTGGCTGCAAAGATCACTGCCCCGCTGTGTACACTGGTGACAAACCTCACAGTGTGGCCAAGGAACTGCCACAGGGGAAGAGCAGCTCGCCATGCTCCAGGGCATCAGGATGGCTGGTATCCAACTTAGCTCTTCAAAGGCTCAGAAGGAGAGCAGCGCAGGGTTGTACAGCAGCTGGCTTTGCCCCAGGCGGCCTGGGGACCCTGCAGCCACGATGTCTGCGTTCAACATCCTTCCCACAGTCAATCCACAGCAAATGAACCGGGCACAGTGAAAAGTCCATTGATTCAGCCCACACCCTCTGTTCCCTACATCTGGCCCTGTGCCAGATAAGCCCATTCCTCCAGCTACCAGCCAGCAAGGAATACAGGCAACTCTAATGCACACTTACACCCTTGCAGGTCCTTCTCAGACTAACACTGGGCAGTACTCACCAGCTCCATTTCCTACCCCAGAAGTGATTTTGCAGGGGAAAATATAAGCATATCAGGGGATTTATCTCCCAGTGCTGTTTTAACAGCTGTGGAAGGTTAGCATGAAAAGCACTTCAGGAGGCTGAATTACTATTATTACAGAGTATGAGATTAACCCACCCCTTACAGGTAGGTTGAGTTTATCTTCTATTCAAAATTGAACCTTTTAATCATCCTTTTTTATTCCTGCTGGGCTGAGCATTAAATCAGATTCCAACCTTAATCAGACCTTTTCTATTCTAAAACTAATTAAGAAACACAGGAGAGAAACAAAAGCAAAGGAGCATTAGGTTTTTAAAAACACAGCTCTATAAATAAAGGTATGTTCTGCCATTTGGAGAGTGCATTCCTCTTCTGGCTTTGCTGAGGTTGTGAAAAATAAAACCAGCGGTTGGAAAGGCTGAATTTGACCCTGAATTTGCACCCAGCTGCCCTGACGTAGCTAAGAGGAAGGATCTCTTTGAGGAACCCTAAGCTTCAAACCTGAAGAAAATAGTTTCACACATGGCTTGCGCATAAAATTATTTCACATTTCATTGATAGACATACATCTACCTCATATGTGTCTGGTGAAATTCCCGCGGATTGGAAAAAGGGGAACATAACCCCAATATTCAAAAAAGGGAAAAAAGAGGACCCAGGAAACTATAGGCCAGTCAGTCTCACCTCTGTGCCTGGCAAGATCATGGAGCAGATCCTCCTGGAATCTCTGCTAAGGCACATGGAAAATAAGGAGGTGATTGGAGACAGCCAACATGGCTTCACCAAGGGCAAATCCTGCCTGACAAACTTGATGGCCTTCTACAATGCTGCTACGAATTTGATGGACAAAGGCCGAGCAACAGACGTCATCTACCTGAACTTAAGCAAAGCGTTTGACACTGTCCCGCATGACCTCCTAGTGTCCAAATTGGAGAGTCATGGGTTCGATGAATGGACCACTCGGTGGATAAGGAACTGGCTGGATGGCCGCACTCAAAGAGTTGTGGTTAATGGGTCGATGTCCACGTGGCGGCCAGTGACGAGTGGTGTCCC
>VXBW01004967.1:30339-47916 GCA_013400375.1 Thinocorus orbignyianus
GAAAGGGTCATCGTTAATTTTTTAAAAAAAAAAAAAAAAAAAAAGCAGAAAGCACCCAGACACCTGCTGTTCCCTGTTTGTACTTCCAAAATCTGCATTAGGGCAGGGAACTCGATTAGACTGATTGTTGCTCTTCCTAACCCAGTCCTCATTCTGAATACATCACTGCAAGCTATGTTTCAACATGGGTTTTGCCACATTCTACACATCCTGCAGCCAGCTGCCCATAAGGCAGTAAAATCACATTCCAGAGGGAGCTGCACGGTGGCAAGAGTACTCTAGAAATTATTTGCATGGAAAAGACCTATTTTATACTGGTTTAAAAGCATCAATTTTAGCCACTGACAGATGACAGCTAGCAAGACTTCTAGGCTCTACCCTGCCCTTGTGAAGTCTGTGTCTTTTCAGGCAGAGCTGGCAGAAGAAAAGCCATGTTACCTGTGCCCCTGCTGTCACCCTGGTGCAGATCCACCCAGACTTTAAGCAAGGACAGCAGAGCCTGAGCAGGGAGGGTGACACATGAGAATAGGCTCTCCTCTGCCATGAATCACCTCTGGCAGAAGGCTGAAGCACCTACTCTCTGCCACTGGGGTCTTCACCATCACAGATATATTGGACTGGCTGCTTTGGGGGAATCCATCTCAGAAACACCAGTCTAGTCTAAATTGCTGTGAGATGATGCCAAGAACAAAGGCTTCCAAGGCCTATTCAGAGATGTCTTTCAAAACCAGCTTTTGTTCACAGCTGCATACAACAGCTGTACTTTTTATATAAAACCAACGACAAATTTAAAACTACCTAGTGTCTCTTCTGCACTGTGAAGAGCTGCACCTGAAACTCAAATGCAGCTTTGATTCTATTACTGTCAATCACAGCACAGCACTACCTAATATTTGAGCAGCAAGACCCATAGGAATTTTCCCTCTCTCTCATCTGCAGGTACCGCACTACTTAAATTGCTTCTCATAATTGCTATCTCACTCATTTGCTCATCCAAAGACTTTCAAGTGGATTTTTAAATCACCGTTTGCTGCTCTTTACACCTACCAGGCTTTATTAGCTGGCAACACGTTGCTACTTCAGAGAGCAACATACCAGAGGACACTGCATACAACAGTACAATTAACAAGCTATATTGAAATTGTCTATGAGGGGTGACACTGCAGGATCACAACCAGCATCCATCGAACTGTTTCTGTGATCTCTTTCCATGTTCCCTTTACATTCAAATGGAATATATAATGTTTCCAAGATTAATTTGGCTTCCTCATCATCTTTGGAGAAAGATTAATTCTACTTTCTAACAAAATCAATTTCATTAATATTTATCATTATATTATGCTTCCAGGAGCTGGTAATTGTTTACCTGCGAAACTATGCCTAGTTCAAGGGAAGATACAGCACTCTGCACTTACAGGCTGTCCAACAAATGTCCTTTAAGCTCTCACCTGACAGTCACTGCTCCAAAAACCCAGGAGAAAGACAGTTTAATATAAGATCTAACCCTGTATTTTGGAGGAAACAGGAGACACTGTATGCACACTGCATGCACCAGTTAACTGAAGACAAACAAAAAAACATTAGGGGGAAAAAAAGATTCATCTCAACTCCATCACTGTGCAGTAATCAACTGCTTTTGCAGAGTGTTTTATTTCAGAGCAGCAAGGAGGAAAGCATATAGCTCCTAACCAATCAGCTTTCCTTCTACTCGGCATGCAAAAACCCAGATGGTTTAAGAGGTCAGTAATTGAAGTAGACAGTAGTTAACATTGCTGCTCTGAATTTGAGGTTGTTTTATTTCAAATCTGAAAATAAAAAGAACCTGCAAGTCTGGTCTGAATTAAATGGAACTTGGCTGTGTGCCAGAAGCTAATTCATCCCATTGAGATGGACCACAGAGATCCTGAAGAGATTGCCTGCTAGCGGGAATAAGGATGAAATCAGGAGCAGCTTGTCGAATGAATGTTCTGCCCAATGGCAGCTAGAAATTTAAGTGCAGGGTTGGTCTTTTTTTTTTTCAGCAGAGGCAGATTGCCAGCATCCATTAAGTCCATGGTTCCGTGGCAAACTGATTCGTGATTGAGAAGGACATACCGCAAGACAGCTTTAGCGACTCTTGAATGCTGGTGCCCAGAAGATGCAGGAAGGGAGGACATCCTCCACTTTTACTCTGCCCTGGTGAATCCCCATCTGGAGTACTGTGTCCAGTTTTAGGCTCCTCAGTTCAAGAAGGACAGGGAACTGCTGGAGAGGGTACAGCAAAGGGCTACAAAGATGATTAGGAGACTAGAACATCTCTCTTATAAGGAAAGGCTGAGGGACTTGGGTCTTTTTAGTCAGGAGAAGAGAAGACTGAGGGAGATCTTATCAATGCTTAGAAATACTTAAAAGGTGGGTGTCAAGGGAATGGGGCCAGTCTTTTTTCAGTGATGCCCAGTGACAGATGACAGGAAACAAGCACAAACTTGAACATAAGAAGTTTCATCTAAACATGATGAACTTCTTTACTTGGAGGGTGGCAGAGCCCTGGAACAGGCTGCCTGGAGAGGTAGTGGCATCTCCGTCTCTGGAAGAATTCAAAGCTTGGTTGGACACGTTCCTGTGCAACCTGCTCTAGGTGGACTTGCTCTGGCGGAGGGGCTGGACTAGATGATCTCCAGACATCCCTTCCAACCCCATCATTCTGTGATTTTGTGAGGAAGGAGATGGGAAGGAGCTGCAGAACTCCACCTTTGACTTAGTTTTCCATCCTTCTCTAGCTGTTCCCAGGAAGGGAAACAAAGCACACCTAAATGCAGACTATGGCTATATGGTGCTATAAATGCCTTTTCGTGATAAGACCATATCAAGGTCAGTACAGTTGGATAAATAATCAAAAACGAAGTTTGCCATTCAAGCTGCCTAATCCCAGCTTTGCCCAGAAATTCAGTCTCTGCCTCCTGTTTCAAAAAACAATTGAGATTTTCCAGCATCCAAAATATCAAAGAACATTTAGAGGGGAAAGAAAAAAACAAACAAACCGATGCTGCTATTGCTTTTATATTCTGTTACGTTGCTATTATGTGCTGAAACTCCCAGTGACTTTCAAAAGCTGATCAAAATGCCAGGAGGAGTTTTTTGACAGACTCATTGGGTCGAATTGAAATGTATTAATCCTTCTCTATGCACCAGCAACCTGCCCACGCTCCCAGAGGATGCCTTTTACCTGTCTGCCACCATGTGTCCACAAGGGTGCAGCGCCCTTCTCCCACCACGTTGTAGAACCATTGCCACGCTTCATTGTTGATGGGCTCTCCCACTAGATCGAAAGACAAGCAATAAATATCACTGAAAGTAACTAATCAATGCAGGTCATGTGTAAGAACCTCTAGAATCCTAAATAATGCAGGAAAATGCAGCTTAGGTCACCTATGCCCGTAAAATTCAAAGTGATGTCATTTACCATTGAATAAACATTCTAGCAAAGAATGTCATCCATCAAAAATAAGCCAGGAAACAGGCAATCATACTGAGGTTCAGTGGCCCCAACTTGAGTTTGTTTCTCCTTCTGCTGAGAAAATATCTGAAAAGCCAGACAGTGAGCCTGCTTTATAATCTATTTTTAACCACATCCCATCTGGTCAGCTGACCTCCTCTGGTACCTTCATTTCACCAGCTAGAACCCCCTAACGTTTTCAGAAGATTTTGTGCCCCTTACCTGATCCCAAGGTCTTCAAGGAAGATCTGTCATATTTCTTCACCCACTCTTCTCCATAATTCAGCAGCAAACGTATAGCCGTGGGTGCTCCATAAAATTGATTAATTTTCAACCTTTGTACCACTTCCCAGTAACGACCTGCAAGATCACAAACAGGCTATTTATCTGTCTAGCACTAACATAATGCCACAAATGCTCAGTGGGAAGGTGAATGGCCAAAGCTAAGGCTGTGACTACAGTGAATACACAGCAAAAGCAACGGCAACTTTCTTTTTTTTCACCCTGGATGCACAAATGTTCCTGGATGTTGTAGAAACACGGTCCAGAGAAACAAAGCTTACCTCCCCTGAGCAGGACAGGTTTCTAAATCTCCTTTGTCACACTCAAACCTTTGCCCACTGGTTCCTCACCTGGGTCAGGGTACACTGGAGTGCTTTCAAACAGGACAGAAGTGGCTCCATTGCAGAGTGGTCCATACACAACATAGCTATGTCCTGTGATCCAGCCAATGTCAGCCACACAGCCAAAAACATCGCCTTGCTGGTAGTCAAACACATACTGCAAAGATAAACGTAAGGCCAGCTGATTTTCTGCTGGCAGGCTTGGAGCTTAAAGGTAAGGCGCGAGACCCAGCATCCAAGTGGGAGCAAGAGAGTACAGAGGGTAACCAGAGCCAGGTACGCAGGACACAGCAGTACAAAGGCCAGACCAAGGTGAGGAAGCAAGTCAGAGGGACCGGTACCAGGGCTTCCAGGCTCCTGACTGCTTTTACAAACATACAGGGAGTGTGGCTGTACGTACCAGGAGCCACTCAGATTGGAGCAACAAAATGCCAACCAAAGACCAGAAAGCTTGCAGCCCAGAAAGTCAACTGCATCCTGGGCTGCATCAGAAGCGTGGCCAGTGGGTGAAGGGAGGTGATTCTGCCCTCCTACCCTACTCTGGTGAGACCTGACTTGGNCTAAGGTTGCCTACCCCAGGCAGTCCATGTGACAGAGCTGATCCTGAGCTGCAGGAAAGCTGCAAGCAAGATGCAGTTCTCAGAGGTTCAGACCCCTCACAGATATAAACAGTTTCCATGAGAAAGCTGGAGAAACTGTTATGTGCCATGAAACATTTTCTGCAGAATGTTCTTAGCTGCTCAGCTTCTATATCAGTGTATCGCTTTCCAATCACTCCCCTCTCCCTGCTCATCAAATTCAAGATAATCATCTTGGAGAATTCATTATCTTGTCTTGGTTAGAGAAAATGCTTCCCACTGTAAATCTAATTCCTTAATTGTATAGTGAAGATGTCAATTTTATGTTTTAAATAAAAGAAATTGCATAAGAACTAAAAGAAAACCCTATGAGTATGGGACAAGAGTGTCACACATGAGTGTGCCAAGATCAGAGAGGCCACACAGGTCAGCTAATCCCTCTAGCCTTGAGAGTTAATTCTCACCTTACTTTTGCACGTGTCTTTCCCTGTCAGGCTCCGAAATACCACTAAAGGGACCACAGATGCACAGTGTCCCCCTGCACATCTGCACAAGGGTGCAGGATCTACCTTCTGGAGTAAGAGAGAGATGCCTTGGTGGTTGTGCAGTCACTTAGAAAAGCTGGCACAACAAATACCCTTCAAGCAGAGAAGTCTGACACTCATACATTCGAATCGTCTAAAAATTCAACTGTCAGCCTAAAGAAAGAAAACCCCTGCCTGAATTGTGTGTGATTATGAACAGGGTGATACCATTAAAGCCAGATGGAGATCTTTCACTGCAATCCTCTCTACATTTCACTGTTACCTTTTCACATGCAGAGCTGAGACCAGAAGCTTCAAGAAGCAGTGCCTTGACTATTTTTTCATGAGAAAGGGGGTTATAACATTTAGCCTACATAACATGGAAAAGGTTATGCAAAATGCAAAGGTGCAATCACAGAGCATAGTTTTTGATCTTCACACGAGTGCTATGCAAAGATGTTGTATTAAGAGTCCAGATCCTCTCTGAAATAAAAAAGACCAAACCATGACATACAGTAATACTCACATTACTACTGCCAGTAAGATATTTACCAGAATCTCCTCAGCTGCATCGCTTCAATGTCTAAAAATTCTGGCCCGCAACACTAGCACATTGTAAATGCAAAAACAACAGCAGTGCAGTTTCCTCCCTTTCATAACTCTAGGCTTTGGTTTGCATAGTATTGTATTCCCCGGGAACAAATCCTGAAGATTAATTATGTTCTCAGACATTTTTCAGTTTGTTTACACCCGGCGAGCCAAGTGGGCAGAGAACACAGAATACAGCAACCCCCACCAGGGCAGGTTCTTCTCATTAGTGCTGCCAGAAGGTGAGTGAACCTTTTCCAGAGGGATGCAGCGGAGTTACCTTGTGTGTGACAGCAGTATACAGCAGGTATCCAGCCTGGGTATGAACGATTCCTTTGGGCTTCCCAGTGCTGCCCGAGGTATACAGCATGAAAAGCACATCCTCACTGTCCATGCTTTCCGGAGTGCACACAGGATCTGCCTTGGCCATCTCCTAAGGGAAAAAAAGGCAGTAATGACAGAATGACTTTAGACGTACAGATCCGACCAACACGACCAGTATCTGTAAGCATGTCTGCAGTGTCCAGGGACAGGATCCACTGTTGCTGCTGCCCCCTGACAAACATCCATAGACATATCATAGGTTATATGTGCTCACCTAGAGGAAAGTTCCTGTAGACACATAGCACCAAGCCCCTCTGCCAATATCCACACTCAGCACAGAAGTCAAGGGGAATCAGCCAAAGAAAATAACATTTCAGGAAAAAAGAAGGTAGATCACAAGCTTAGATTTCCAGCCTCCGCAAGCTCCTGGTAGAAAACCAAAGTGTAACGGCAAACATGAACCACACTTGACAGCAGCAGCAAGGGTGACTGGATACTATTTAGGACCTTCCTTTTCCTTATAAAACTGCAGCGCTGCAGTCAAACTGTGCACTCATCTCCCTTTCCCGGCCCCAGCAGCGCATGACCGTCCCATCCATTTGACCCTCAAATTCTAATTGCTTCCACCCATGAGGAGACTGCTTTACTCTCCTGCCATACTCCACTGTTTGGCCAGGTGGAGGAGATCCTCTCCTTACCCCTATGCTCAGAACCATGTGAGGGAAGGAAGCAAGGTGCTGCTAGGTCAGAGCAGACTTTGGGTCCAACTTGTACACCCGACCAGTAGAGGAAGAGGAATAATACACTTTGAAAGAGATGCTTGTGGTCACTCCACCTTGTAGCAGCAGAGGGCTTGTCTGCCTAGACTGTAGATTTTTCATTAAGAGGCTGAACATTTTTCTTACGCATGTACAAACTTAATTACACACAGTAATCACTGTGTGTTCCAGATGCTCAACATGTGGCTGTGAAAAAAGCACAGCTGGCATGCTTCTGTCAGGCTCTGTGCTGTCCTAAATGAATAATGATTCCTGCAAGGGTAATTAGGTGGCTGTTTGAAGGAATTTCTAGGTACTGCCTTTTTACAAATATACACTGTAAACATGATATAATTACAAGTGAACACTACCAAGAGCAAGTTCAATTGTTCACAAGTGCCTGACAAACAAAGCTTAGTAAAATATGAAGAGCTGATAGGGTAAGATCTAATTTGTAGCCTCTGAGACACAGTAATCCTGCTCATTTCAGGTATTTTTTGTAACAATTCAGACTGACTTGCCAGTTTTTTGAAACTAAGGAGTTCCCATGCACTCCATCACAACACAAGCTTGAATTTTGGAA
The DNA here is from genome assembly GCA_013400375.1 of Thinocorus orbignyianus. NCBI lineage: Eukaryota > Metazoa > Chordata > Aves > Ciconiiformes > Thinocoridae > Thinocorus > Thinocorus orbignyianus. The sequence continues at coordinate 37,793 of VXBW01004967.1, forward strand.
TAAGTCATTGCACGAGAGCTAGAAAGCACAACTGCCACAAAGATCAACAATGACAAAATTAACAGCATTAATGGTTCAAGTCTTGTTGTTTCAGATGCTAAAACTGACAATGGGCTGAGCTCAGCTCCCCATCACCCAAGTACTTCAGGCTGTTTCCAGACTAAGGAAAATCATCAGAATGTGGAGTAAGAAGTAAGACAATTTCTGTATAAAACCTGCCTTCTCTGTTTTACTTACCCTGGTAGTTGCTCCTATCTCATCTGACCAGCACAGGCACTCCTGAGTAATTATCTTGGCTCCAGACCGGGGATTTCCAGGCATTATTGCAAAGAGTACTTTCTGTTTACTGCTGCTGGCAAACTGATAAAACTACTTCTGCATTAGGCTGCCGACCCACGTGTACCAGCTAAACATATTAAAACGACTGCTGTTTTCTTCCCCAGGAAACACAGGTTCTAAATATTCCCAAGCCATCTCTATCCTCCCATCACAAGGTAACCAGGACACTGTTCATAGGCTATATTAAGTCCCTCCAGGAACTTGATTATTTCTGCACCGCCTTTCAACAACGTCCAGTCCAACAGTGCACATGACAAACCAGAACAGAGTATCTGACCACATTGTAACAGCAGCAGCAGCAGTGTCAATGGGTCTCAGGAAGCACCCATTTGTTAAATCTCAGCACTGTTTGCAAGACTATGAAAATGGAGGAGGATAGTCCCTGCCCGTGCTGAGATGAATCAGAGACTGACTGAGCTGCTTCGACTCACAGTTCCAGCAGACTGTAAGTACAGGCAATCCATTTGAGGATGAAGATCCAGGTGCTGTAAGGGGCATCTCCTTTTTAATCTGCAGAACTCAGGTCTAAAAGGCACAGACGGGGAGAAAGGTGATCGAGCCAACACTCAGACCTATAAGGAGTTATCCAGAGTGCCAGTGGGTGTCCGTAGAGCCAGGTGACTGCAGGGACATACAGATGCTGTCACTGCAACACAGCTGTATCCATCAGCCCACCAAGGTACTGTGGCAGCATCAGAAGAGCAGCTCACACTGAAAACCTGCTCCAGAAGCGGTGTAAAGGCCAGTCATTGCTGGCAAGTCTGGTGTGGCTACACTAGAGTGCCAAGAGATAGTGCAGCAGCTGCTCCATGGCTTTTTGTTCAGCTCACATATACAAGGAAAGCATGATGACTGCCTGGTCTTCCTTGGCTGCCAGTTCACGGTGTAGCCCACAGCAGATCAAAGACCAAAGCCAAATATCAGAGCACACATGATCTACACGTTCAGCAAGGTCTGTCAGAGATGTCTGAGTGAGCTGGTCCCTACATTTATTAGCGCATCTATCTCTGCCAGTACTGTGAATGTCACATACTTCAAGAAACATCAGGAGACACAGGCAAGGTTTAACACCACCAACATACCTCGTCAAGGGAAATATCACGGTCACCCATCTGGACTTTGTTATCTGTCCTCTGAGCCACAAAGACATGTTTGATGTTTGGACAGGTCTTCACAGCTTCATCCACAGTTGTCTTCAGCTCGATGATTCGGCCTCCCCTGACTCCCTGGTTGTAGGTGATAACTGCTTTGCATCCGGCTAAAAAGAGAAAAAAAATAGCAGACATACCAGCCTGTTTTTCAGGCTAGCATGTGGACTCTGCTTTCGTTACTTTTGGGGATAATGTATAGCACAACGTGTGTGACAAGTACACAGAACTCCTATCAATCAAAAACAGTCAGCATCACTGATGAAATCACTTTAAAGCCTGAGATCACAGACATTAGGGGTAGCAGAAACTTCCATAGGTTATCTAGGCCATCTCCTCCCAAGCCAGGGTCCATTCCACCCAAACCCTTTCTGACAGCTGTCAGTCCAATCTTCCTAAAACACTGCAATGGTAGCAGTTCTACCCTTTCCCACCAGCTCACTCCAATGCCCATCATGATTGTAAAAACTTCTTTCCCAATATCTAGTCTATACATCACTCACTGCAATTTAAATGCCTCCATTCCTGCCTAAGCAAAGCCAACGCGCACAACAGTTTTTTTTCCCAGTTTTCTGTGTTACAGCAAATTCCGCTGCTCCTGCCAAACAGTTCACACACTGAAACCAGGGCAAGGCTTCTTACGACCTTAGCAAATAAGCACCTTCTTTACTCTTTCCCATCCTCTCTCTGAGCCTGCAGATAACAACTGTCCATGGCAAACTGAAGGGAACAGCGCCAAACCCAGCAGCCTCTGGGAGACATTACCCTGCTCTGAGATACCTGCAGCCTTCTGAAACTCCCCTCCACCCTCTGGCACAGCACTTCAAATTGTACCACACTATGTTAATTACAGAGCTGTGGCTGCAGAGAAATGGCTCTTTAGCCCATCACCTCCACACAAGTGGCCAAAAGCAAGGGATAGCTAAAAAATACTTGCAATCTATAGATGAACTCTACTAAAACAGAAAAAAACCAAAAAGCATTAAAATTGTCGTGAGACTTATTCCCTCGCACTAGTCATAAAGGAACCGATGTGACTGCTAGGACACAAGCCACTTCCTACTTTGTTCTTCTGCTAGTATTTTTAGCATTACTTTTTACCTAATCACACTACAAGTGCTGCAGGCTAAGAACATCTCTCTCTGTTGGTACAGCAGCTAACAGAGCAGGGGCAACCTGCCAGCACTTCCAGTGCTACGCATAAATCATGGTACCACAATCGAGACTGCAGAATTAGCACTGTGCAGGAGTATCAAAGAAACACTGCGATTATACTGCAAAAAGAAGAAACCAGGCCCCATGCCTCTGGTTTTCCCTCCAGCTTCACTGTTGCCTGGCAGTAACCCAGCACAAGCTGAATGTTAAGCAATTTATGAAGTATTTTAAGGCTGGAGGATACTGCATCTGCCACTAAGGAACAGGCTCTTCACAGTACATTGCAAAGGAGAATGAACTTTCCTGCCAGCTGAGAACGAGTCTTTTCTCTTTCTGCCAAGAAAACACAGAATTGGGATATGTTTTGGAGCACCATCCCAAGGGGTTTGTTCCCCAGCCTGCATCTACTTACAGTCCATGATCCTCCCAGCCAAGGACTCTGCACTGAATCCAGCGAAGACCACAGTGTGAACGGCACCAATCCTGGCACAGGCCAGCATGGCTGCCACGGACAAGGGAGACACGGACATGTAGATGGCAACCTTGTCCCCTTTCTGTATCCCATATTTCTTCAGGGTGTTGGCAAGACGACAAGTCAGATCCAGAAGTTCCCTGTGGCACAGAAGCAACTTTGTCACACGATCACACAACCTGTTTTACCTGGCGGGGGAGCAAAAAAAGGATGAACTCAAACCAAGAAAGGCATCGCCACCACCTCTGGACCTTGTCATCTCAGCAGTATGGGGCATGCCATCTTTTGCACCTTAAAGAAGGGTGGCCTGTGGAGTGGTGAGAGCCAGACTGCTCCTGCCATTGGGGAGAGAAGGACAAGCAAGCAAGAGCTGCAGGCTTTGCCCAGAGCTGCCAGGCTCTGGCGCGGTTAGAGCAGCCAGCGGCTGTCCTCCTGCCTCTAGAAGTCAGTATCCATTTTAGCCATCCCTGATGCCTTTTTCACCTATAGGCACAAGCTACTGGGAACATGTGTGGGATAAAGACAAGATTAAATGGAAGCCTTGTCCAAAGACTCCCGGCACTGTTTCTGTTGGGGAACTGCTGGAAGTGCTTCAAAACAAGTAGCTTCTTTTTAAATTGCAAGTGTAAACACCACATTTGCGTGCATACAGAAGAAAAGGAGAAGTCCCAAGTGGCAGATTTTGAAAGGCTCCTATCAGAGCTGGATCACCCACAGCCTGAATTCCTTTGCTGTCAGTTCACCACAGAGTGCAACAGCCCCGCAGATCGGAGCCACTGCTCCCAGTAAAACTGCGGCCACTCTTGCCTAGAGAAACTCAGGAACACTGAGAACAGGAACAAAGGCTCTTTTCACAGGGCCTGCCACTGTGACATGCTGACTTAACAGCAGAAATGTTCCTCTAAGGAATGAAAAAGCAGTTAGTGGGGCAAGGACTTGCATGTACACTTGTTCTGATGCCTGTACAGGGGACAACGCAACTGCAGGTGTGTCCAGGATCTTTCAAGATGCTGTCATGACCTGAACAGCTCTAGCTCTGCATGCTGGCAGTGGAAGGGCTTTGAGAAGAAGACAGGTAACTGTGCCAGGTGAGGAGTGGTCTCATGTCAAGGAAAGATGACCCTCATGAGGGGCAGCAGAACACCCTTTACTGACGCAAATCATCAGCTCAAAGAAAATTGCAGAGTCTGCCAGGAATAAGATTGTCCTCTGGGTTTAGGAACTCACTAAGTACAGAGGCCCAGAGAAGACTGGAATCTTCTGTTTCCTAGCACACACATCTTCAGCCTGTCACCTGTGAACCCTTAGGGGTCTGTAAACTACATCACCAAGGACTCCAAAACCTGTTAACAAACAAACAAATTTCAGGGGTCTGCGTTCTATAACAAACTGTAAAGCATGAATCTACCAATGTATCGTTATCTCCCAGAACTGGCAATAGCTGCGAAAACACAAACAAACAAACAAAGCCAGTTTTCAGCCAGTGGCTAAGATGCAGATAAAATGAAATGCTGTTTCTGCTTCATAAAATATTGTTTAGTTTCTGTTTTTAAACCAATGCAAGTTGGAAATAGGCAAAGCCCAAGTGCTCCACTTTGGAAATGTCATAACAAAACCAGGGACTGAGAATAACTTCACATCTTACTACTTTACGATAAACTCCATCTGCCTTGTGAGGACACAGTGACGGAGAAAGTACAAAGACATACACAGAGATGGCTGGAGGGATACCACTGCCCGGCCATCTTTGGAAGACAAGAAAACAAGACTCAAATCCCAGCCACATCACTTTGTGTTATTTATTTTAAGACTTTTTGTGTAGCATCAAGTGAGTAGACCACTCCACATCTTACGGGGGCTCAGAGAGGTGGCCAGATGTGCTCAGTGCCTGCTCTCTGGCAGGAGCTGCCACCACAGAGACACCACAATCCTGCAGAAAGCAGATATGGAGTGGCTTCATCCCGGACTTAATTTCCTCCTAATCCCTTACAGCTAGAGTTCAGCCTAACTTCTGAAGCACAATATTCAATACCCTTTCCTAAATGCTTTATGACCATGCACGTTCCTGCTATCTACATAAATGCACAGTCTGTTAGATGTATGATTTTCCTTACTAAGTTAATGAACTGCACAACTCTGTGCAGTAATGAATTCCCACCCAACGTTTGCTTTTATGCCTTGCCCTAAAAGGTCTTGTTCTCTGGTCCAGAATTCATCCAATGCCGCATTAGAGAAAAATTTCAATGTGGATAAATATTAAATAGCCAAAACAAAACTGAGCTGCTCAACTGCAGAGCACAGGATGTGAAATAAGCCCCAAAGAGGCAGTTGTGAGAAAGCAAAATAAAAACCACTTATCTGCAATGGAAAACACCCAAGTGCTTTCAGAGCCGCAGCCTCTTTCTCCTAAACAGGAATGCCAGGAGAGCTCTGTTTAGGACGTCCTTTCTGCACAACTCCCTGGTTCACTTGCTTATTCAGAACTCCGTGACCGTGATTGCAGAAGCTCACATTATTTTTTTTTCTACAATTAACCCCAATTTAACATTTGCTTAATGAGAGTGCATGAGCAAGCTGATAGACAATAAGGGCCCCATCTTTACCCTCAGATCTATTCCCTTTGCCTTCTACCTTGTGCTCTGAAAAGGAATAGGAAGGCCCTGGGAGGTCCCTTGGTGGAGCAGCACATGGGGGAAGGGGCTCAAAGCCAGACGGAAGGTTAAGCCAAGAACCCCAACAAACAAATCCTCAGATCCCTGAGCATCAGGTGTGTCTTCTGGCTCCTGTAGCAGCAACTGAGGCTTCCTCTCCAGTTCAAGAAAGGGAGTTGGCAGAAATGCTGTGTCATTCCCCTGCTGTGTCAGGGGAATCCTTCCCCTGACTCCCTCACTCCTTCACAGACTTTTTTGGTGTCTAACAGGAAGACAATTAGTACCTGCCAGCAGGTTCACATTTCTAGTACTTAACCTACACATCTCAGGGAGGAACAGGCACCCTGCAGGGTCGCTGCCCTGCAGAACTGAGTGGGACAGACCTAATTGAACCGAGCAGTAGAAAACAACGGCCATTACCCTCCACACCTGCTGCCGCTGCTAAGCTTGGCACTGCGGTCCCTCCATCACACAAGGTCAGAAGAGCCAAGGGCAATTCTGGCCTCAGGCCCAGCACTGCTCCACCCTTGGCACAGTGGTAATGCCATCCGACACTGGTGGGGCTATGCACAGGAAAGGATCTGCCTCCTGTCCACACCCAGGAGGTGTGTTGGTAGCAAGGCACATCTACTGAAAATATACATCATAGAATCAGTCACAGAATCATCTAGGTTGGAAGGGACCTTTCAGATCATCAAGTCCAACCATCAACCTAACACTGCCAAAAACCACCACTAAACCATGTCCCTTAGCACCACACCTACCCGTCTCTTAAATACCTCCAGAGATGTTGATTCCATCATTTCCCTGGGCAGCCCCTTCAAATGCTTGATAATCCTTTTGGTGAAGAAATTTTTCCTAATATTCAATCTAATCCTCCTCTGGTCTAACTTAGTCATCCGACCCTGAACAGAGCTAGACACTGTCACCCTGGAGCTGATGAGACAGTGCAAAAGAAGGCATCTTCTCCAGTCCCCCACACCTAAGCCAGGCAGACAACAGGAAGATCTCAGCAGAGCCACTGGAGAAGGAAGTTGCCATAACGAAAGGAAGCACCCAGCCCCTCTGGATGAAGACAGCCAAGAAACTGCAAAGTCAGTCTGTGGCGCAACGGTCTGCTGCACCTCTGCAAAAGCAGATCCTGAGAGCTGCGGGCAAGTAAGAGAGCAAACCACACAGCAAGAAGCCACTCCAGTGAGTGAAGCTGAGAAATGGGGAAGCAGCAACCAGTTGGATCCAGGCAATGAGGCCATTAGCACAGGAGAAAGAACAGTATCTACAGCATGTGCTTTCAAAACGAAGCAAGGCAAAAAGATGATGGGCGCATTAATGAACATGAGTAGGGAACATGAAAAATTATGACACAGAGGAGATTCTGGACTTGCTTTCAGAAAACGTTATATGGTACCACAGCTGTGAGGGTAGACAGCTGCTGAAAACAGATTTCCCCTGAATTTACCCATCCCAACCCTGCACCTCCAAGATCAGAGAGAAGCACCCTGATGACATGCTTGCTCATAGTGCAGGTGACACACTGACAGGCTTTAAATTCCATACTCTGCTGAGAGAGCCAGCTAACCCCCTGTGCCAGCAGGAAACGTGAGCAAGTAGAGGCTGGGTTGCACGTAAATTGCACCCCTCCACATACATAACAGCAAACCCTTCATGGAGCTGCTTCATGTCACAACCTGCTGGAAAGCCGTCTCCTTTCAGGGACGGAGCAGTCTGCTCCCATTGTGTCCCTGCAGGCCTGTAACATGGTACTGCTTTGGCAAGCAATGCCACAGACTTTGCAGTGAGTTCTCCCCCTCTACTCAGCACTGGTGAGGCCACAACTGGAATACTGCATCTAGTTCCAGGCTCCCCAGTTTAAGAGAGACAGGGAATTACTGGAGAGAGTCCAGCGTAGGGCAACAAAGACGATGAAGGGATTGGAGCATCTCCCTTATAAGGAAAGGCTGAGAGAGTTGGGACTCTTTAGCCTGGAGAAGGCTGAGGGGAGACACTGTTAATGCTTCTAAGTTTCTGAAGGGTGGGCTGAAGGAGGATGGAGCTGGACTCTTTTCAGTGGTTCCCAGTGACAAGACGAGGGGCACAAGCTGGGACATAGGAAGTTATATTCAAATATGAGGAAAAACTTCTTTATGGTGAGGGTGACAGAGCACTGGAACAGGATGCCCAGGGAGGATGTGAGTTCCCTTCTCTGGAGACTTTCAAGACCTGCCTGGATGCAGTTCCGAGTAATGTGCTCTACGCAATCCTGCTTTAGCAAGGGAGTTGGACTTGATGATCTCTAGACGTGCCTTCCAACTTTGCCTGCAATGCTCACTCTGACTGAGCTTTTCTTCGCCTACCTGAAGATTTGTTTTGCTTGGTTTAGCTGCAACAGCAATTCTTTTATTTGACCGGGTAACCATGGCTCTTTTTTTATGCTTCTTTGTCTTTTTATGCTACTATCATGGGTTTACAACCCTAGCATAATGAGATAGTATAAAGAAATATAGGCTTGGTATGATAAGAGGCCTTGAGAAAGGGAGGCAAAGGACGTGGTATGAAGGAGAAGAGACATGGGACAACAAGAGATGGAGCACAGGATGGCACTGGTGGCCCCACGCTGCAAACGACAAGTAGAAGAAATGTGGACCTGGTGCTGCACAAAGCGGTGACCAAGAGGACCTCTTTTCTTTCCTGCAATAATTACATCTTGACTAATAAGATGAGAACATTAAGGGCTTAATTATACTAAGAATAAACTCTTAGTTCTCTCTATATAAGGTGTGCTTCTTTTTTGCCCACAAACAAGACTTTGAGCATTCACACGGTTCTGTGCTACAGATTCATCACCCTTTATGCAGGCATCCTCTCAGCTATCACAGCATCACTTCTAAGCACAAGACCTGCAAGGCTGTCCCCTCAGCAGATCATCATTCAGGCCAGTACCTCTGTTTAATCTAACAGACTCAGTGCTTCTCTCCCTATCTTTACATCTCTATTGAGAAACCACCAGACTATATTTCTCCCAGATATAGTGGTGCACGTGTTTCCAAAGCTCATCACTCATTGTCTGGAACAACAACTCCTGTAAAACCTGTGACCAACACATGACATTTCTCTGATGCATTTTAGGGATTCCTGGCAGAAATATTTTCCCAAGAAGTCTGATGCTATCTTTCACCACAGCAAGACAGCCTGCAGCTTTCTAAACAAAAGCAGGCAGTTCTTTTTACATCCAAAAAAATAGTATCAAGACCCTCTCTGGGAAGCAGTCTTTTGCAAAGCATTTCTAGACTAATATTTTTCTAATATATTCAATGCCATATATGGGCTTTGACAGGGCCTGTTTAAGTGGTTCAGCACAAGCCACGTTCTCTGCTGTCTCAGCACTAAAGCTGGGTTGAGTATTTCTTGCAGCGATCAGTTTATTACCTGGAACCATAGCTTGAATCAGGCTGAAACTATTCAAAAATTCAGGTCAGATACACCAGAACAGGTTAGTGTAAACAAAAAAACCCAACCACTCAAAACACAGATCTTGCAGCCCAATACCCTCATATCTCACCTCCTAATTGTTGCTCTACGTGAGCTACTATGGAGCAGCTGAAGCTTGCCTCTGTACTTAACAATCACAGCACCATGGGTGGGTTCCAGTTCCCTGGGACATAGTGAGTCTTCACACCCATCCCTCCCTCCTGGGTCTGTGTTCCGGCCACAAGGATGATTCACAAACCTATGCACACCTTGCTGCAGCTTCTGATAGTGCCTCAGCTTAACCCTCCATTTCCCTCACTTCTTGCTAAATAGAGAAAACATGTGTTTCCTTTTTTTCACCAAAAGGATAACGCAACATTTTTTTCCGTTTCAGTGAGAATAACTGAGGACTATAAAGCTCAGCAAGAGGCTTTTTTTGCTGTAGGTTCAATTGCTAAGCCAAGGACAATTTTCCAGCCTTCCTGAAAACATCCTGAACCCAAGGCAAGGAAAACCTCTTGTGACCTTTTGCAGCTAAGAAACTGAAAAGTCACTAGTTTGCCTTGGATGGGGAAAGCTGAAAACCTGGGCAAGATTTACATGCAACTTCAACTTAGGAAGCCAACGCTGGAAAAGAAGGAGAAGAGTTTGCTGTCAATAAGAAACACTTTCCACATTGCACAGCCTGCTAAGAACCCACGTGGCTTCTAGCTGCAGTTGTCACTGTGATCCCTAATATGACTGCAACTATTTCAGCTTGGGCTGAGGAATCACCATCCATTGGCTTGTTAAAGGCATAGCTATGATGTGGCTAACGAAGATGTCCAACCACTTCCCTCCCATCTAGACAGCACCCTACAAAAAGCTAACTAATTTCTGGCCCCTCACAGA
>VXBW01004968.1:4296-45913 GCA_013400375.1 Thinocorus orbignyianus
TCAAGGCCAGGCTGGATGGGGCTTGAAGCAACCTGGTCTAGTGAGAATTGTCCATGCCCATGGCAAGGAGGTTGGAACTCAATGATCTTTAAGGTCCCTTCCAACTGTAACCATCCTATGATTCTGTGATGTTAAGGGCATTCTGCGAGATTGCCATATAAAAATTAAACTTTTGACATTTGAGTGTAGAGATTGCTGAAGTTTATCTGCCTCCCCTCTGAAACAGGTCGCTGCATTTAAATCCTAATGAGACAATAAATAGTTTTATCTGGGATTAATGTAATACAAATAAGTTTTGTGGGGATTTTTTTTGTTTTTGTTTTGTTTTTTTTAATAAAGCAATAGTCTGGTTTAATGAATACTGTTGGGTTCCAGAGCTTCATTCATAGCCCCCAACCAACTATGTGACAGTAAGCATGTCGCTTAACCACCGTGTCCTACTTTCACCATCTGTGAAATGCTTTGAAAAGTCATGGAAAACTGAATCATAGGTCTTTTCCGTCTCTAGATTCTGTTAGGTCATCCAATTGTCCATCTGCCAGTAGAAGATTGTTTCCTACATCCACCAGTGTTTTTCCAGTCTGGATTCTGCCCTCCAAGTGATTGGGCTTCCATCTATACCTTTGGGAGACGATTTTGCAGATCTCATCATCAGGAAGCTCTTCTGACAGTCACAAAAAGATATTATTATTTTTCTTAACTTAGTTTTGTTCTGTTACTTTATTTCCCTTATTATATGCTTGCTTATAATTTTAAGACATATGCCATTTCCTCAACACCTTAAAGATCTGTGTAAGACACAAACTTTCTGTAAATTATCTAGTATGTAGAAGGAAGGATAATGTAAGGTTTTAAATGCAAAGTGTGACCCCCTATAGAAAAGTAAGTTACTTGGTTCTTCCGGAAATTACACGCAAGGAAGTGTGCAGACTGCTCCAGGTTAAGGATAAAAGCAGGATAAAATATGGAAAATTAGCAGTGGAGCAGGCTGTTAAATGAAAGTGTTGGAATACTTATCCAGAGTGATTAAGTAGGGAAAAAGAAAAAAAGGAACAAGTGTAATTTAGTTGTTGAACATGAAATTACTTCCCTGTTTTATAGTACATTTTTTTTCTAGACATTTTAAGATTGTCATGTCTCCTATAATTTGATTTTTTCATTTGAATCTTTGATTGTACATTAATTTTTCTGAGCCTGTAGTTAGAATAGTTGTTTTTATGGGGGTTCAGTTAACACCTTTCTTGTCCAGATCTGCGCATAATGTTAACTATAGGTGCAACCCAAGCACCTGGATGTGTCTCATTTTCTCAAACTATAATACTTTCAATGGGCACCTGCAATTTAGATTTTCATCCTGTTGACCACAAGTGTTGCAAAGTTACTGTGTTTTATGTTTAAGTTATCTGCTTTCCTGGAGTTTCAGAAATTCAGCAAACAGATAATTTTCTCCAAGTGTTGAAGCCACCAGCATTTGATATAGACTAGATCTGATTGAAAACTATCAGAATAACTAGGTTTCTTTGTGCAGTTTTTCAGAACTATGAATACGTGGAAGTTATTTGGGCTTTGCATAACAGTAGTTAAACTGCTTTTAAAATGGCATCTGGCAAACAACTGGTATGTAACATGATTTATTTGACACAGTGCCCTAGGAGGAAAAACCCAATATTCAGTGCATTCAATTAATTCAATGTTAATAGGGGATTTTTGTAGTACAACTTATATAAATTATCTATTTTTAAATAATGAGAAATATGTCATGTGGGCATGTTTCATAAAATATTCAGCTTTTAACAAAATCCACTTATCCAGAATTTTCATTCCTCTGTTTCAACTGCCAATGGAAATGCTTAAGTCCAGGAATGAAAACTGCATGGGTAGTCAGTCTTTTCAGAAAAGAGAGTATTTTTTCCTCAACTTAATTTTCATTGTCTTCAATTTACGTTCACATGTCAATAAATTCTGATGTAACTTCAGAGTCAAAGATAAGTGGGACATTTCAAGCGTTCTGAAGTTTTACTTGTAGCACAACAACACAGGCAATTTAAAAATTCCTGTAAATGAAATAATCCTTCTGCATACGTTACTGTTGAAAAATCTCTGTTGCCCTCAGTAGTAGTAAATACAGTCAGATTAAGTGTAAGTAAATTTTTTGGAAGTTAGTAAATGTAGTATTGACATATAGGCAAAAAAAATCTCTATATAACAAACCGATTTTCTTCCTTTAAGAGCTCAATGGGAGTTGCCATGAAGTTAGAATGTATATGAGGAAGACAAATCTTAGAAAGATTTTGTAAAATCTGATCATAAAAAAAAAAATAAATGTATCTTTCACCCACAGGAAATAAAGCCAGATGAAGTTACCAGACTTGCTCTTAGGACAGAAGTTAGTTTTGAAAGTGTCTGCAGAAAGGTAAGGCTTGTTGGGTTTTGTTTTCTTTCCCCTGCTTCTTTGATTGTGAAAGCACCCCTTAGGAAGAGGTGCTTGCGTGTGTGGAAGCACATACGTCTGCACAGTGTGTTCTGTATGTTATATTGCATCTTCATTGTCAGCCTTACTTTCTTTTCAAAGGAAATTTATCCACCAGTACATATCTACATGAAAATAATACAGCTGTTTAGCACAAGTGGCTTATTGTCTAGGCTGGTGAGCAAATCCATAGTAACTGAAATAGAATACCAGCATGGTTAGTAGTGGGTTTTGAGTCTTTATAAGCAGATTTGTTTTGTTTATACAGTACATATACATGATTCAGTTAGTGTAAATAATCTAAGCTTTCAACAACAGTTGGAAAAAGGCTCTAAATACTTCTACATGGAGAAGGAAGTTTCCACATGTGAACAAAATGTGACAAACATTAGGCTGAAGTGAAGGTGGAATTTTAATACCCCCATGGCACATTAATTTCCATGCAACATTTCTCGTAAAACAACTGTTGTACATTATTAACTAACTAGTGATGTTTGTAAGAGATGAAATTAATGCATGCAAATGGGAAAACACTTGTTGAAATAGAGGCTGAGAACAGTCTGGAGACTCTTAAAAGAGTGAAAAAGAGCAGAAATAATAACAGTTTTAAGGGATGTGCTGCAGAAGTGATGCCAGAAAGCAATTCTGAATCAAAAAATATCAATACATGAAATTCTATATTTTCCTCCACATTATCCTAAATTCCTGTGGGTCATCTGCAGAGGGAGTCTGAAATCTGAAATCTTTATAGTCCACAGGCTAAGTTTTAATTTAGAATTGGATCATTTCCTCTTATAATGGCATCAGGACTTTGTAACAGAACTATGCTGTTGCAAAGAGCAGTCAGGTGTGATGTAGTTCAGCTATTAGTGTAGTATATGGCAGGATTTTCATGCTTCATGTGAATAAAATCAAGGTACTAGGAAAATACGATAGTATTTCATATTTCTGGAGCACTGCTTGGATGGAAGCATCTTACTGCTTTTCCTCTCTTAGTGCTAAAAGAGAGTAAGGAAAAGGTCACAGATGTGCCGGCACAGAGCTAAAAAGCTGCATTCGTCTTCTAAATTTGTTTGACCAAGATTTTCCAGTCTGAAGGTGAGCTACTGAGAAACTGGTTATTGTAAGGTTAGAAATAGTGCAGAAGTGAAGATTCTGGATGTTTGAGGACACGTAGAGAGGGATTTCATGCTTGAAGATATATTCTAATTTCAAATAGTAAGACGTTTTTTCACTTCCTGTAGGTGATTCTATGCCAAGAATTCAAATGCATCAGGCTGGTTGTATAAAGTATAGGAGCCCCAAAATGGAATAATTTCTCGTGTTGTTTTAAAGGAGTTTACAGTTGGAATTTTATTTTTTAAGGACAATTTTATTGCCAGGAATACAGAGGGAATGTTATTAATCTTACTAGTTTATTTTGTCCTATTAGTTTTGATATATTCAGAGTCATCACTGACTATATGCTTTCCATATTTATTTAAAATAGGCTTTAATTTCTCAGGAATCCTTGAAAACAGGTGATACTTGTATCTTCAAGGAATTGTTTTGGTGTTTAGAACAGTTGTTATTTCTATTACTGTCTGCTGCTGGTCCTGTTTTTCAGCAGTATGAAAGTCTGTTAATATCACACCTTATAGTGAATGGATCTCATGTTTCAAATCAAGCTTACAGGTAGGCGCTGATGCTTTTTTAAATGCACAAAGGGTTTTTAACCTCACTGCAATAGAAGAAGAGGTATAATTAATTATTACAATACTGTTGAGAAGTGGTGACTGAGCCATCATGATCTTATTGGGTGCTATTGGTTGACTATAACATAGCCCCAACTAAAGAATGAATCCCTTCTGTGCTTTAACAAAGGTTAATTTTCCAATATATTATTTCTTCTTTTCCCAAAGTTAGTTATTAAACATACAATTAAAAAAATAATTTAGTTTCTATCCCTAGCAATATTCTGTAGGTTCCATGAAACGCAGACCACACTGTTTACCTTTTCATTAACTTGAGTTTTGAAATATTTGAAGGAAAACATCCTGTGGCTGTTTTCATTTTCAGAATAGGTTTGTTTTCATTGATAAAAAGCAATCTGCTTTTAATTCACTGTGGAATGCTGAATATTAGTTTTGCATAGTGGACATGTAGTCAAGATATTTGTTTAATTCCTTCTACCCACTGAGATTTTGTGTTCCATTACTGTGTTTCCCCGTATGTTTTTCAGAATAAGATAAGCATACTTTCCTATGTTAAAAGGGTTTGTATAGATTTCAGACAAGCACAATAAAATTGTGCTAAGTGTTTAGCAATTGGTTTGAGTCACTTGAGAAGCTGAGTTCTCATGATTTAGCTGTTGATATTGCTATACTGATGGTTGCTAATAAGCAAATAGGATTTATAATAGTTGTGGAGTGAATTGGCAGGAGTCACCAGCAACATGACACAAGACTTCTCCCTTTTATAACTTATAAATATGTTGTAGGGCTTGCCACATTACTGTAAGACAAGAAGCGGTAGGTGAGCAGTTGTTTGTGCACTTCTGCTGAAGTATTTTTGTTCCATTTTAATATTGCTGCACCTGGCACTATTCCTGTCAACAGGTAATAAATTCTGTTGTAAAAATTGTATCGAATGTTGCCATGCAACTTTACCAAAACTTTATATTGTTGGTGCTTATTTACAGCTGTTGAAAAATGAAATCTGTATTTTCTCAGTTTTGATGAAGTTTTTGTGTGCTTTCCATATACAATTGTGTGCACTGTTATTTGCCAACCATTGACAAAATCGTGGCAGATCTGTTGGCAAAACTGATGCTTCCAGCTGTGATGGCATTTTGAAGTGTTCCTTATAGAATATGCACGTGAACTGTTACAGGAGTCTTGATTGATTAATGTTGTGCTCCAGCACACCGAAGTTATAAATCGGAAGCAAATCCTAAAAATACTGTTCATTGCAAGCAGGAAACTAATTTGGAAACTTACAAAGATCTTAAATGTTACCTTCAGCTTATTACTAGTGTAGGTTTAATGTAACGTGGATAGGTTAAGACAGGCAAGATAGACAGGTTAATGTATATTAATACTTTTCTGGATTTAGAGAAATTAATTGTCATCTGTGCGGGTTTTCTGGAAAAGGGAAGATTTGTCCACCTGTGATCACCTTCATCATAAATTCAGTTGGTTTTGTTGCCTTTGCACTAGTGCTGACAGACATTAACTAGTCATTGTGGCACCTCATTTGTTTTTTCTTCCAGTATGTCTTTGGTATATAGGACATGAGGAAAAAAAACCTGTGGTTTAAACACTGACAAAATTCTGCTCCAGCACAATGAAGCTCCCTACTACAAGCATTGATCCAAAGCTCTATTTTGCATTAAGTTGAAACACTGCTTATTTTTTCTAAAAAATAAGGTCTGTGTGCTTCAAAACTGAGCAACTTCCAGATTTGGGGCAGGCGGGAGGTGTGGAATTGAAACTGAAACTGTGAAGAACTATTGTATTTTTCTTTGAGTGAGGAACAGAACACCAGTATACATTATTATGAGAACTTGAACTGAGCACGTGTTTCAGACTTAGAGAAGTACCAACAAATATTCACGGATGATAAATTCATCCTCTATTTTTTGCTTCCAGGTGCAATCTTCACATAACCTTAGTAGCATAGTTTTCCACTGAACTCCAATATGTGGTCCTTGAGAAATCACCTTTTTCTACTAAGTCCTGTATTTTCACCTGTTACTCCAATCCTGTTGTGTTTGAATCATGCATGTGCTTGTCTGCAAAGAAGATTCTGCACAGCAAATTTCGATGTTCAAAGTTTGTTGAGGCCATGCCACAACCCTCTGAGTCTCAAGATTAGTGAAAAGCTTGCCACAATTTCTAAGTGTGTTGAGAAACTTCTTTTAGACCAGAAGTATAAGTCATTACTAACTCTTAGAAACATTTTTTTTTTTGCTAATATAAGTCCTAGTGAGCTTTTTTTGGATTGCTTCATGTTCAGGAACCGACTTTGTCTTGTTTGGAATTTAAAAGGAATTCAAAGGCTTTAGAAACAGGATCTCAGGCAGATCATGCACAGCCATAGAGACGTGCCAGGATTTGAGTGAGCAGCCTAGTGCACAGTATGATTTTCATCATTAAAAGTCTGAGCTGCCTGATGAGGACACCAGTACTTAATGTGATTTTGGAAGAGTGACATTAATGCTGCCTAGCTTCGTGTCCAGGTATTTTTAGTGGATGCCCAAGAGCTGTTATGCAACAGTTAAAGTTCTGGGGGTTGTTTCAGGGGTGAGTGAATTTAATATCTATGGCTCTTTACCGCAGTCAAATTAATTTGGGATTGGGGAACTAGCTGAAATACTAATAGTAATAAGAAAAATGTTTTCTGTGATTTATCAAATGTGAACTGAACTGCTTCACACACAAGAAGATGCTGTTTCACCTCCCAGACTCCGTGAATTCACTGGATCTCTGGTACAGGACTAAGGAAGTCCTTGGGCAGAAAGAACAGAAGGAGGTAGAAAGGTAGTTTTGCCCACGACAGACAGGAAAAAAGGGATGAAGTTACAAGACTGGTTTATGTATTACCTTTCTTCCTTTCAAAAGACTGTTCAAATCACATTATCAAAATAGCATTTCTCAGATCCACATCACCTTCTTGCTAAACTATGTAGGTGGTGGTTTGAAATTAGTCTATCAGCCTCTCATCAGAAACCAAAAAAAAGAGCAAGGGTATGTTAATGTTGTTACATGTTCTTCTTTGTGGATTTGCTCCGAAAACATGTTTCACACCAACAGTCTGCAAAAAGCAATTTATGAAAGGCAACTAGCTATGAGGCATTAATTAACAGTCAGTAAGTAATTATTTGGAACATCGGATTCCCTGGAGTGTATCACTAGATGGTAATCTTTGGTTGGAAGACATGGTTACACAGCCAATAAATGCATAAAGTTTATTCTAATGAATACACTTATTTATTATGGAAATTTTAAAGTTGATGCAGCAAGTACTTTTCAGCTGTGTTAGGGAAAGAAAGGGAGGTGAAGTTTCTGAAATGAGTAGAATTTTTGATTAAACACATCTGTATCAAGGAGCAGCAGCCATACCTGTGTTTTCTGACTTTGAAAAGTATAATGGTTTCTATTCTAGCTGACAATCCTAAATGTACATTTGTGGTATTTGCCTTAATTGATTTTTAAAAATGTGCTTTCTAGTGGAGAATATATAAAAACGAAACCTCTGTGTTCTCTGTGGATTTAATCTGAGGAGATGGACTAGTTCATCATAAAAGTGCAAAGTCTCTTGCAGTTTAATTGAAGACTTTCCGTTAACTTCAAAGGCTTTGGATCAAGCACAGAATAGTTGCTGTCTTTCATTTGGATTTTGAGGGATTTTTCCACAACCTCCTCCCTTCTTTCCCCCCTCCAAGATCCCCTGAAGAATTCTGCTCACTACAAAAACATTCTGATTAGTATAGATGTTATTATTGATACAAAACTTCTGTGTCTGTTGTCTGTGCCTTTAATAGCCACATAACTAGATAATTACTTCTGGATTTTTAACATTCTTTGCTTATGAAAATATTTTATTTGCAATCCATAGACCATAGGGAGGGGACTACTGTATGAATCAGTCTTTTCTGTAATATTGATGTGATAGTCCATCAGCTCTGTATAATGTGCTTGTTAGCTCTTTTCACTTTTGCTTTTTTGTGGTTTGGTTTTGGCAAGTTGGAGGCAATTGGCTGGTGGTTTTGAGACACCCATAAAAAACTTCGTTCTTTGTTCTTACCTGAATTCTGGTTATGCTCCTCTTAAGTTACAAATCATGTGTAGACAATCAGAGCACAATTATAAGAAGAAACTGTGATAGTTTAATAGCTCAGTGGTCACCTACCTGCACACTGTTAACTACCTCCATCTCATTTCTCCCCTGATCCCCAACTCCTTCTTTCTAAATATCACTTATTGGAAATATGTTACCGACTTTATGTAGTTTAGGTTCAGAATGAATGCATTGCCTTGTTATGTAAACGATGTTTCCATTCTCCAGTAGTGTGTTTATACTGAGAATAACATTCTGTTTATTTTCCTATGTGTTAAAATGTTGTGTTCCTTCCTTTTTTTAGTCTGGAAATAAAGGTATTCATTTGCATATCAGCTACCAGATATGTAATAGTTGATGGGGAGGGCCTCTTTAGCAGAGTATGGTGATAGGACAAGGGGTAGCAGTTTTAAACTGAAAGAGGAGAGATTTAGACTAGGTATCAGGAAGAAATTATTGTGACGGTGGTGAGACATGAAACAGGCTGAAGTTATGGATGCCCTGTCCCTGAAAACATTCAAGATAGGGCTTTAAGTAACCTGATATAGTGGGAGGTGTCCCTGCCCATGGCAGGGGGCTGGAACTCAATGATCTTCAAGATCCTTCAAACCCAATCCATTCTATGATCTATCAACATCTTATGGTTTTGGAAATATGTTGCATTGATTTAATAACACAATTTCCTGTAACACAGGCTAAGATAATTGACTTGATGCTGGGAATCAGTGTTGCAGAGTTGAATTCTTTTTGTCCTGAGTATTTTGACTCTGTTTGAATGGAAGTTACACTGAATGTATGAAGCCACTGTTTTCTGAGAATTTTCCATGTCAAACACCAGATGTTAACATTAAACAGAAATGTCTGTGGTCTTCCTAAGACTATTGATGAAGTGAAGAATTTTGCATTCAGTGATGAATATCGCAGTCAGGCGTAAATATTTTCTCAGTGTAACCGATTGTTTTTTGTTGTCTTTTCCTGAAGTTTCCTCATCTTCTAAATTTTATCACTTGAACTGAAAGTTGCTTAGCATGTCTTTTATATATCCTCTATATTTTAGAGCCTAGAGTCCCACTGCTATGGCTGGAACTCAAGGTTTATGTCAATATAAAACTAAGCCTGTCAATTTTTGACAAATCTTTCTCCGCTGTTCTCCCACCTGCTTCTGCAGCCGGTTGCTCCTCTGTCTGCTTGCCCAACCGCTATCAATTTCCCATGCTTCCAGTGGGAGACTTTCGGCTCCTGTCTATGCTGTGTTCTGTCTGTTGCCTTCCCACCTTTGGTTAGCTATTCCTTACCCTCCCACTCGCTCCCCTGCTTTATCTGGGTCAAATTGTAGGTCTCTTCCCCATCAGCTCCTCTGCATTAACAATAGGGTGCCAGACACATGCCTCAGTAAGGTCACCATTTCAGAGCAAGGAGATAGAGTAGACCAAAATTACCATCATCTTCAACAGCAGAGTAGCAATTGCAGTGATCTCAGTTTAATTACAGCTTGGATTTTGTCCATTCTGGAAAGAATCTTTTTAAAGTTCAGTATTGAAATAAGCTCTTGTTAACTTTGGCAGTTTTTCACAGAGATACTATGTTTATCTCTGTCACAAAAGGCTGACTCCTGTCAAATCTTAAATCACGAGTCCAGGGGTCTTTCTGCTACTCATTTGCATTCCTGTGAAGCTCTGTTACTTAATTTTGCTGCCTAGCTGAACTGATTGTTCAAGATTATTAAAGTGTATTCCTGTCCTGAGACAAGGCTCAATCTCAAAATTGGTGTGATTGCTTTTTATTTTAATGCGTTCATTTCACTTATTTGGTGTGTCAGACCAGAACAAGGGCAGGCATACTGCTGTCAAGAAAGCTGAGAGGGATTCATTCAGTTCATATTTTTGTAAGTGATACTTGGCCTGGATCATATAGGTAATTCAGACACAGCAAAAACACTTGCAAGAGCATAAATGGACAAAAAGGAGAATGACAAAGAGCAGTGTTTTTAAGCTCAGGTATGCCTTTAGTAGTAATGTTGTGATACATGTTTCATGTGCACCTGGCTGTATTTTTTCAGATCCAGAAAGATTTATATCACAACAGTCATTTAAAATAGGAAAGGAAGTTGAGAGTTGCTTGTGTTTCGTGAGTACTTAAGTGATGAGTGTAAATATCTTACTGGATATAAGCTGCCATGGGAACAGTAGATGAAAGTGTTAGCAGTAGTCTTGTTTTTATGCTTTCCTTGAAGGAAATGCCGAAAAAAAAAATTTAAAAATTGCATAACAAGAAGTCCTCAAGATATGATAGATGGTTTGGGGTTTTTTTTTCCTTTTTTTTAAGTTACTGATGTCCAGAACCTCCTTGGTAGCTTTCTCCAAAGTATTGTTCAAATTTGCATGCAATGCCCAAGAGGCAGGCAGAGTCCAGAATCTTAGTACATGGATGGGAGTAGGGTATAGAAAGGGGAGAGATTTGGTTGGTTGGGTAGCCTTTGGGGCAAGAGGAAGCTTGGTAGGAAAGATGAGATGCATAGTAGTCAAACTTATACCAGGCTGCTGGCACTGAAAATTGTAAAGGTCATAAAGAAATGCTTAAACTAAAAGCAAACATAAGACAATATTAATGAAGGGAGCATTTGATTCACAATGACAAGACCATCATGGAGCATGTGGATATTTTTCAGGATATCTCTTAAAGGCCAAGGAGAGAACAGCTTGATCCAATAAATTATGAAGGTAAAATAAGGCTACCTACAGTGCCAGTTGATTGGTACCTCCAATACTAAGCTACAAAGCAAAGATGTAAATTGTGAATGCGTCCATACCAATCCTTGCACTGAAAAAATTAATCGGGGTAACTAGACTACCTGACATAGAACTTCATTAACAGATACAATAGATACCCTCTTTCCACCAGGTCTTCAAGGTAATAAGTGAAAAGTACAATCTTTACAGGGATAATGGGCTAGGATAAATGTGTATGAGAGTGGTCCTGTACAGCGAAGCACTGTATTTTATGTCTAAAAGTACAAATGTATTACAGGAAAAGTGAAGTATTAAGTCACTTAAATGCAAGTTCCAACTGTCAAAAGTTTGGTAGTAGTAATGTGCTACAGCCTCCAGTCAGAGTGATGACGGTGAACAGAAAATGTTAAATCAGGTTAGAGAAGCCACAAATGTAGGAGAGATATTAGTTGTGAGAGTTTTCAGTTACCCTTAATTCATTTGGCTACTAAAGAGACAATCTTTGAATAACATTCTTTATGTACCCCTTGGGAAAGTGATTATGGTGTTGATCCACACAAAGGGGCAGGGAGAAGGATAGGCTCAACGAAATGAGAAAATAAAGTTTTTTTCCTGTCATGCCATCTACCAATCTACTAATCCTCTAAGTATTGGTACCCATTGAGCAATTTCAACCAAGGTTACTGAAGGTGGTTTTCAAAGCATTAACTTCCAACAGGATTTCTTTTGTGTGAGGAGACAAGAGGGAAAGGTGGCCATAGTTCGTTACCTCTTGATCTTGTTTTGAAAAGCACCGTAGACTTGACACAGAAGATAAGTGCAAGGAGAGAGAATGTAAGGTAGAACATACGTGAGTTGCAGTCTTTCATTATTTTGATTGCTTAGAGAACTTTAAGTGTTATGATGTCTTTAATCTTATATAAGCTATAAAAGTTTATATAAACGGTTGTAATCACTTATGTTAAAACTGACAGCTACTCACACATTACTAACTGGAAAAGCTCTTTCTGTACGTACACTTTGTAGTGTGACTCAGTTGCATGACAAAACACACACACAAAAAAATAAATCTGACATTCCTGATATTTCTAAAAATGAAAAACAGCTGTTGCTGTCTTTTGCTCCTTTTATAAAATCAGTTTTTCGTTCTGTATCATATAAAAATAAAGTACAAAACCATTCTGGTTTCTTTCCCCCTTTCCTATCAAGATCAGTTTTTAAAGTGCTGGAACTCAGAATTAAGACAATGAAATTTATAAAAATAAAAGCTTAAAAAAAAAGAAAACCAACAGCAAAAGTTATGAAATTCGGAGGGCTCTTTCAGCTCAGTACTCATTATGAAGCCCATCAGTCTGTTAACACTGAAAAATTAGATGAAAATTGCTGGAGGCACTATTGCTTGAACTTTTTGAAACTTAACTGTAGAAGGGTAAAAATTAAATGTTCTTGAATTATTGGGATTCTGTTTAAAGGAAAATCTCATCTATTGGGATGTCAGTGAATGCAACTGCTAGTGCAGCTACATTATAAACCTACAGCTTGGTAAAATGAGAGCATGGGTTTACAGCATATTGCCCATCTAAGGCAAGATTATTAGGTCAGGGAAAGTATGGGAAACATGAGGTTAACTAGTCACTTAGTTTAATGCTGTTACAATTTCATTAAATAGTGATGGTCTAGTTTTTCTCAGTTTTGATATACAAATAACTGCACGGTGATTGAAATGATTGAGTGACTACACATCAGGAAAATTCCGTATGCCAGAGATTAATAATAATAATAATAATAATAATAATAATAATAATAATGCAATGGTTTAGAAGATGCATGAGAGCCTCTAAGCATAAAGGTGGTAGTTGTGTGTGCCATTTGGTGAAATACCTGGTATAAAATATGAACATCCAGGATTTCCATTTATTTT
Organism: Thinocorus orbignyianus; assembly: GCA_013400375.1. Lineage (NCBI taxonomy): Eukaryota > Metazoa > Chordata > Aves > Ciconiiformes > Thinocoridae > Thinocorus > Thinocorus orbignyianus. The sequence goes on from VXBW01004968.1 coordinate 17,237, forward strand.
AAATCGATCATCTGCTGATATGCTCAAGTAATGTCAGGGCTTCCAAATATATATCTGACATGTGTTTATCGTTAGACTAAATTTCAAGTGCATGTACTCCCTCAATAGACTAAATGATGGAAAATCTACATTTTGGTACCAAAGGACTGGTATGTTTATCTCAGATATTTTAATAGTTTTTCAGTTAACAGAATTTGTATTTCCATTGTCTTTTTCAGAAAGTGGCTGAAAACCTATAGATTAAAAGAAATCTGTTTTCAATTGTGCACAAAAATTGCAATGTGGTATGCCAAGAAACTCTGCCTTGTTTTGAATAGCGTATGAGAACATGGCCTACCCCTAGTTAGTGTGTGCAGCATTCATGAAGTCTTTAAGTCTTCTGTGCTTCCAAGTCCCTGGCTCTCACATTTAGTTCCTTCAGCAGTGCTGTGAACATAAATACATCTATCCTGAGAGCTGTATCTGAAAACATTGACCTGACAATATTTCAGTTACATATAGGCGCATTCGCTGACGGTAGTGCTTGTAAATGTGAAAGTCTGAGGAAGACAGTGGGTTTTGGCAGAGATAAATCTTTCACCTTTACATTATCAATTATCTGGAATATACTTGATTGAATTGTAGCTTGTTTGTCAATTGTTAGTTAGTTTTGAAGTTTTGTATCTGTTTTAAATTTGAAGATCTGAACTATGTCTACTTTCTCGGTTATAAACTTTCATATGTTCTTATACATATGGTACAACATTGGGCTGCATCTGACAAGTGATAATTTGAGGCTTGAACATCTGTTTTGCAGTGAAATATTGTAAGGATGATTACATCCCTGAAAGTTTGGTAGTTTTGTCACCAAATTGACTTCCTAAGGAGGCTAGTGGATATCTTAATTCTGAAACTTCTCGGGTTCATCCAGGGCAGAATCCCATTAACTTCTTTGTTCCATTAAGTAGTTTTAATAAAGTGGTTCTCATGTCTGTATCTCACCAATTTATTTGCTACCGTCTACTTCTACTCAGTCTTTGGACATGCTTCTGATGCACAGCTCTATCTTGGGAGCTCTAATACACTCAGGTCATAGTGATCTTGGAGGATTGTTTCCTGCTTAGCTTGCAGAACTGCCCAGGTATTGTGGGTCTATTTAGAGTTTCTGCTCTCTTTTCTATAACAAATAGGTATAAGTAATCAATTTTTTAAATTTTGTTTTCCCAAATAGTGCTTGGTCTGACTTCTGTTTTGAGATTGGCCACCTTAATTCAGCTACCTATTTTGACTCCCCAGATCCTCATTCTAGAGCACCACTTACAAGTAGATGATCTCTCAACTTAACTTTTGTGCAGAAGTCAGTTGTGGTTTCAGATGTAATATATAGTCGTTGTCAAGACTGGTTTATATATGATCTTTCCTCCAAATGTCATTATGTTCTCTAAAGAAGTTAATATGAATTTTGTGGCAAAGACATTTCTCTGTATTATTCAAAGCTACTGGCTGTTAATCTGAGATGCATTTTGTTTCTCTTGCCCCTGAAGTACATTTTTTGCTTCACGGTTTCTATTTCATCATCTTTTGCTTTCCATTTTACTTTCTCCATATTATTGTCTTTTGTGTAATTTGGGTTGGAGTGGAGTTTGGTTGTGGATTTTTGGAGGGTTTGGGTTTTTTTTTTTTCTTTTTAGTGGCATCTGTTTCACTGTGCTGTGTGCCAAATATTTTTATTCCGTTTGGCAAGACACGTATTTTATAGTGATATAGTGCCTCAGCTGTCTGGAAGTCTAAATACATGAAATGCACGGTGCTCACTTTACATCCTCTTTCGTAACCTTAAGAAGTTAACAGGGGTTTTTTTCTTCAAAAATATGTGCATTGTTTCTGTGGGATCCCAAACTGAGAGAGCTGTAGACACATATTCTTACTAGCCCTGGAGGAAGAGGAGTTAGCAGCATTTTAGTTTTCCCATAGTCCTGCATTTTCAGCTTACACCTAGAATTGACCTTGTTGTCTATGAAGAGCTAATTAAGAATCCATACCTGCTTTATTTAGAGAAAAAAATATTTTTCTTTGTTGAAACAATTGTAGAAATTATTTTATGCCTAAAGAGAAGAAGGGAGATAATAGTAAAATATTAAATACATAATTTGTTCTTGGACAGGTCTAGAGTTTATACCAAGCTCTGTTTAGACCTCTGTGGTAGTTTGGAATGAAACACTCAGTTTCTCTTTGACCATTTCCCACCCTGAAAAACAAGTATTTACCACACACTTGTGTAGCTGGCTAAGTTAGTTCTGACAGGTTACTCCAGAGAAACTCCATTGACTCTTTTATATTCCAATTAAATATGATCTTGTAACACTTGTAAAGTGCTAGACTTCTTAAAGGACCTTCAGACTATTTCAAATGTTTGTATAGTAGGTATTCTTCTATCATGCATGAGGCAACCGGCAGAAGGAAATCTATTTTTGTTTGAATTTATGGCTTTTTTTGGTAAAAGACAAGACAAACTGGATGTGGAAGTGAAGGTAAATCTAAGTGAAGAAATTATGGGGAAGAGAATAGCTTTGGTCCAGACCTACAAATGAAATTAGGGCGGTGTAAGCATCTTGACAGTGGTTAGAAGAATCTCATGCTTCTCCCTGATGCTGGGTTCAAGAGTCTGCCGAAGTCAGGGATTAGGTGACAGTCAGTGCCAACACTATCAGTGTAAGGTCAGCTGGTGGATTCACCAGACCTTCAGCTCCTGTTGTGTGCAGTTCTGCAGGTGAGTGAAACAATTGTCCAGAGTACCCCATGTTGCCATTGGTCTTCAACTTCCATAGTGCTTGCCAGATAAATAAAGTAAATATCCCAATATTTTTATGATTGAATTACCATAACATAAAACCATATAAACCAATATAATCTGTGGTGAGCCTTGGGAAAAAAAAAAAAAATAAAATTTGGTGGTGACTTAAAAAAAAAAAAAAAAAAAAAAAAAAAAAAGGCAAAAAAAAAAAGGCAAGAAGCCAAGAGGGACCTCAAGATCTGCTTGTATATCTTGATGTTCTGTAAGAAATTGTTCAGTTTTTCTGCTGTTCTATTATAAGACAACATACTGCTGAGTTTCTTTGCAAAGGCTTTAGATCTGTTAGACATACATTCTAGCTTCAATTGGAAAATTTTCAGAACTCTATTTTTAAAATTGTATACAGTCCAATCAGAGTAAATAATCTACTGAAACCTCTGTGATTTCATCAGATCCATACTGAGCTAATTGCCGTAAGAACTTTTCACCTGCCTTGCTGTTAAGGTTGGGTAGCTGCTTCTTCACTTGTATACTTGTACCATCACTTTGATGTTACATGGAAAATTAGGAAAGCCTGAGTAAAAACTGAGTAAAAGTTGGTTATAAATCTGACAGATTTTGTCTATCCATTTCCAGTGCAGTCTGAAGCATTTAGTGCTGATATTTCTCTCCTTTGAACGCTATGGGATTTTTCTGTGTGTTATTTCTGTACTTGGGAGAACCATTGTCTTTTAAACTCTTGCCAAATCCAACAAGCCTGTTTACTGCATTCCCTAGTTGATCTATCCTCCTATTACGAAGGCGAGTGTAGTTTGCATGGCCAGGTTTTGGTAGCCAGAGTGGGCTACAGGCGTGGTTTCTGTTGGAAGCTCCTAGAAGTTTTCCCCTTTGTCCACTAGAGCCAAGGCCAGCCATGTCCAAGACAGACCTGTCACTGGCCGAGGCTGAGCCCGTTAGGGATGGTGGTAGGACCTCTGTGAGAACATATTTAAGAAGGGGAAAAAANCAGCAGAGTGTGAGGAAAAAGGAGCGACAGAGTGCTTCTGTCCAGCTGAGAAAGGGGAGCAGTAGCGCAGCTTTGGTGCCCATCTTGTGTCCAGCTACGGTCAGCGCACCACAGTCAATGAGCAATCTCCTGCTGTCAGGAACAGGAGCAACAACAGACAGCAATGCTGCCAAGAGTGGTATCAATAACCAGCTGCCCCTTATATAGAAATCTTTGCCATGGCTGATGGCCACAAATCACATACTATACATAAGACATAAAGGAAGAGGGAGGACCAGCAGCATTTCACAGTCAGAAAATAGCTTTTCTCAAGGGTCATATTCCAAAGCAGTATGAGGTCATGGGATGGATTTGGGTAGCAGCCAGGATCTGGCACCTTCAGGCACCCTGTGACTCCACATTAACTACATCTGCCTTTATGAAGGACAGCTGTAACTAGTTAGAGCTCTGGGAAGAACATGTGAACTAACAGGTTTTCTGGGTTTCTTTCAGTAGAGAGACAGCTCTTCTCATAAGCTGCTACAAAGGGTATTGAAGTGACATCTGCAATGACATCTTGTTTTGGCCCAGAATTAGGGATTTTTTTATTTTTAATGTTTACCCTGGTTAGCATTATCTCTGCGGTTTTTTTGACTTAAAACTGGGCTGCTGTTACACTTGACACTAAATTACACTTCCAGTTAGTTTAGAAACTTGAGTATGACGTGTTTCAGGGTTGCTTCTTTGTGTCATAGCTTTTGCCATGTACTGCATACTTGTCAGTGGGGTTTCTGACTGTCTCCATTTGAATGAGAGATAATCTGAAGTGACAGATGCAGAACGACCAAGCATTACCATTTGCTAGCACTGTCCTTTGTCCCAGGTGAAATTTTAGGAGTAGTCTTTGTAGTAATATACTCTTCTGGTGGCAGCCTTGTTTCTGGTGAGACCTGTAGCAAGATAATCCCCTTTCATACAAAAGTCAATGGAAGAATAGAAGTATGACCTCTTTCTTTCCTCTTAGTGATTATAATTATAGAAGAGAGGGTGCAAAAAGAGGTAGACTTCAACAAGAACAGTAGAATGACGTGGTGGTCGGAAGTTTCTGTTTCATGTTCCTGAGTTCATCTCAAATTTCTACCCTTTAATTCTTACTGAAACTCTTACTGTCTCAAGCAGGCTAACAAGGTACCCCTTTCAGCTCCTGCAGTCACGTCTGTCCCAAGGTCCTGAGACACAGTGTCTTGTTCTCTACTTTATCATCTGCATTGTATAAAGCAAGTACTACCCACACAACTTTTGCCTAATGTTTTTTTCACCCAATGCTACCAGCTGTCAGAACCATTCCATCCTGCTTCTGACCTCAATTTCATCACATCTCAAAACTTGCATTGTGAATCTGTTTTTATCTTAACAAGCTTTTAATGTCCATTCTCTTCCCAACCACTCCCACATTGTACAAAGTTTGTCCCCCTTCTGTGGGGCTTGCATGTGTGCTTGCACATGTGTAAGTTATACAGCTGCTGCTTTATTATGCTATAACTGACAAGTTATGTTTTGAGGTTTGTGCATTTGTGTGCATATGTACCCTTCAGTCTGAAGAGTGCTTGTTTCTGCAGTTCGGGTTTCTTTTCATTTTAAGACATCTGAAAACATAGAAGTCAGTGCAGTTAATCCAGTTAAATGTCCACATGTAATCTGGTGAAACACGTCAGTGGTGATAGATAGACATCTTTAATACTATGTACAGAAGCAATGCATCACTTACCAAGATAAAGTTTGGGAAGACTGACTTTCAGGTGGTTCTGTATGCAGCTTACAACTTCTCACTGAAAAATGTGACTATACAGTTCTCAGTTACTTTGTTCATTTTGCAGCACTTCAGTTGTACATGGAATGAGAGAGAAGGTTCATTTGGAGGGTACTAGGATATTCTTGCATGAAAAAAAATGGGTGGTGTGTAATACAAGAAGTAGAAGGAACCGGGGAGAATAAAATGTGCAATTCCAGTATCTACATTAAACATACAGGGGACAGGAAGAGGGGGAAAGCATGTTCTTGCTGTAAATACAGTTGACGTTTTTCTGGTAAGTTTTACTTTCTAACAGGGTTTTATATAATGGAAAACGCCTGAGGAAAAATAAATTGAGCATTGGATGTGCCAAAAAAACAGAAAAATGAGAAATTTTAAAGAATGTGACTGTTGTATTCTACGTTTGTTGGCTGCTATCTATCAGTGTGAGTAGTGTTTGTGAAGTATTTTGCTATAAGGAAAAAATGTGGTTATTCCATATGGATTGGCATGTATATGCTTAAGCCCTTTCTATAAATATTTGAATTAAAGGACACCAGATGTTGCACAGAAGCTGCTGCTGCAGCTTTCTGAACTTCATGGTATATTCTTTCAAAACCCACAGGAAGTATCTGAGGGAAAAAGTGTATTAATTAAGTACAGAAATAGATTTTCCAGCTATAGAAAAATTTCCAAAGAAAATAGCATTTGATCTTCAGAAATGCAAGCTTGCTGTCCCAGGAATCTGGTGGCAGCATGCAGCACTGTCACATGGAGATCAAAATTCAGATTTCAAGTTCTCAGAGCTAGGCTAGCCTGAAAGCAAGCCAGCCTGTGGCCCTTGGAAATAGATCCGTCTTTTGACTTGTCTCCTCTGGCCAGTGTTCATAGTTCTGTAGACAGTCATTTTTCTAGTTTTTCTTGACCTGAAGAAATAAAGTTGTAATAGCAGAGACTTGAGTAGGAAGCAAAGTACTAGAATTCCCAGATGCTCTACAACTCAAACATGAAATATGAGCAGACACACCTAGAGTATATTTTGTAAGCTCTAGAACTACGGCAAAAGAAATACAAATGGAATTTGCTTTGCATTGGTTGAGGAACAGGATTTATGCTTTGCAAACCAATTAAATGTTTCTGCTTTTAGAACTATTAGCTCTGCTGTAGCTGTAGTGTCTTCTTCTGCTTTATTTCCTTTAGACCAAAGCACTGTGTGTAGCTCTTCTGCACTACTAGTTGACGTGAAAGTGTCCATCTGTCTTTATGGAATGAATACGTAACTGCTTATACTAAGTGGCATAATTCTGCTGGAAGACAATGTACATGTGAACAAAGAAGATCCCTCACTGGGCACTCTTATGTTGAGCAAGTCAGATATTTTAAATGTGCATTGCTGTTGTATTAGGTAGTGTTTGTGTCATGGTTTGACCCCAGCCAGCAGCTAAGCACTCAGCAGCTGCTCACTTACCCTACCTCCATAGGGTGGGGATAGCATCAGAACGGTGAAAGTGAGAAAAAATTGTGGCTTGAGGTAAAGACAGCTCAGTAAGTGAAGAAAATCTGTGTGTGCAACCAACGGGTAATAAAGAATTTATTCACTACTTCCCATTGGTGGGCAGATGTTCACATACATTCTGGAAACCAAGGTTTCATTTCACGTACTGATTACTTTAGAAGACAAATGTCATAACCACAGAAACACACACTCTTACGCTTCCTTTTCCTTTACTTGAGCTTTTATTGCTGAACACGACTTGATATGAAAAGGAATATCCCTTTGCCCAATTAGGATCAGTTGTTGCAGCTGTGTTTCCTTCCCAGCTTCTTGTCTACCCCCTGCCTGCTTGTTGGGAGGGCAGAGTGAGAAACAGAGAAGGTCCTGATACTGTGCAAGCACTGCTCAGCAGTGACTAAGACATTGGTGTGTTACCGACTCGAGAATGTCTTAGTCACAAATCCAAAGCTGCTATGGAGAAAGTTAACTACATTCTGGGGCACAATCATGATGTCTGTTGAGCTCTGTCTTTTGCGGTGGTCTCCTGGGAGAGGAGAGGCATCGTGTTGTCTTGAGTCTGGGCACCAAAAACAGCTCAGGTTGGGTTGCAGGGCACATGCCCTGTTCTTCATGAGGCTCATCATCCGTTGGCTCAGGTGTCTTCTGCTGTAGTACCTTCTGTGGCATGTAGCTCTTATCACATGTAGTAAACAGTGTAAAGATTTATCCATTGCAGTACCACAAGGAGGAAGCAAGGAAGGCATGTCTTTTCTTCTTTATCCCAAAGAATTCCACTCTAAGCTTTAGAAACGTTACTGCTAGCTTTTTTTTTACAATAGTGTTACACTCCCTTTCCCTCCCTAAAAAATAATAAATAAATAAAGAAGGCAAAGCTGTGTCTGGAAAAGTCTTCAATACTTCTCATTTTGTTCTTCAAGCAGAGTGATGACAAGAACCTGCAAATGAGATAGCTCTTACAATGTGTCATTTCTGTGATTTCTAATATATAAAAGGAGAAGTCAGAAGTGAAAACAATTCCTGCATTTCTCCTTTTTCTTCAAATTAAAACACGAAGATCATGTTTATTCTTTCAGTCTACAAAGTTCCAGTGTTCTACCATGTCAAATTTAAGGCTGTTTGTATTTAAGATCAAGTTAGACACATTTAATATATGTTCCTTCAATACCTGATATGTCATTTTGCCTGCTTTTATGGCATCCTTACTTCTTGCAAGCTGCTGTATTTCTTCATGCAAAATTCTTTCTATCAATATGATGTTCTTTATTCAGGGGATCCATGTATTTGCTTTGCATGCATAAGGAATAGTCAATGTAAAATCAGTGTCTTAGCTCTGAAATGTGTGTCTGGTAGGCTTTTAAAATAAAAATCATGTTATCCCTATTCAATACCTGAGAAATAGCAGATTCACATCTGTTACATTTCTGTCAATGTTTGGGCAGATTTTTCCTCATTTAGTGTGATGGTTATACAGAAAAAATTTAAAATATTCCAATATTATAACATCACAAGCTTTTCCTCTAGTTCAATTAATATCTAGAATCACATTATTATGCATTATAGCATAACTGATACAGACCTGTGTATTATTCACTGTTGTATTGACTTTACACCTTTGAATTTATGTTGTACAGCCAAATTGTACTGCAACTGAGCGAGCCATAGCAAGACTTGCAACACATCCCATCTTGAAACCCAGATTTGTTGAACTTAAAGGTATGAAATACTATATTGTGTTGGTAATAATTTCAGTAGCTTACTGGTCCGTTACCTTGTTCCTGTATAGTCTTGACATGAACAAAGAGTATTAAAAAAAAATGTTAAAAAACCCACCAGTGACAAGCTCCTTTAATTACCTTGACTAGCTGCAGCTACCCAAATCCCATAGGCTTGTAATCATTTATGTTGGTTATAATCAGCTTATACATGACAGTATGCCATATGGTATTTAAGATATAGGGTGTAGGACAAGCAGGGCTTATAATACAAACTCTAAAAATCAAATGGATATAATGGAGTATCTCTAAATTAAATAGGACTGAACTGGCAATGAGCATGATAACGTGCAGATACAAAGGTTAAAGGAGTGTTACAACTGGGTTTCCAAAGGAAACTAAAAGGTTTTGCAAATGACTGCCTTAAACATTTCTGGAAACTGTCCCCAGAGTTCTTAGAAAATCTTTTGTGCCTCTTTAGGTTATCTCCTGTTCTCTTTAAACTCAAATTTTCCAAATAAAATTCATGTTAAAAAGGGTCAAGTGCTAGTAATAATGTCACAGAACTACTTTCTTAACACGGAGCATGTCAAATGCCTGTTTAGTTATATCTGAGCAGCTTCCTATTTGTTTGCAATTTTACACACAAAGTAATGCCCTAAATTAACACGATTAGCAGCTGCAGATTACTTGCTGAAAGAGAAGTTCTCAATTAAACTTGAGTTTAACAGCATATTCAGTTGGTAATAGTTTCAGGTTCTTTTCCTCACTTTTGTTGATGTTTTACTCTGTAGGGGGGTTTTGCCCCTCAGTAAATGATTAGTAAGGACATCCGAAATATGCTTACTCAATACAACATATTGAACTTGCAAAATTGTTATATTATATTAAAATAACTTACGTAAACTCATGTGTAGCTGCAACTAAAGGTCTTTCTTCTGCCCCTTATATAGCTGCTGTAAAAGCTTTTAAGGACGAAAGAAAGAACCCAACCAAAGCCACTCCTTTGAAAGAGGCTAAATCAGAAGAACAGCCTAAGTCAGTGCAATACTGCAATAGCAGTTTGGATGACCAAGCTCTTAAACCAGCTCAAAAACAGCAAGGACAGAAAACGAAAATGATTTTGAAAAAAGAAACTGACAGCGTGGCTGAAGAACTTCGTGAGACTGAAGCTGACCAGAAAACTGTGGAAGTGGAGAGAGCATGTGCTCCTGAAGAGTCTTCATTTCAGGCAGTAGAAATGCAAGCAGTCACTCAGAATAAAACAGAGAAGAAACTTGGTTATCAAAAAAGGAAAGAAAATATGAGCATGAACAAATTAAACACCATTAAAAAAAAAATTAATAATGATAGGGTCCAGGAACATCCTAGTGAAGAGGAATACTTTGATGATAGTACTGAAGAGAGATTTTACAACCAGTCATCAGATTCTGACAGTGACACTGATGATGATTTCTTCATTGGCAAAGTAAAAAGAAAGAGAAAGATAACGGCAGTTACTGGTCTTCCTTCAGCAAAAGGGAAGGATAGACTTCAGAAAAACAAGAAAGAAAAGAACACAGCGCCTGGGAGAGTGCAAGATTTGATCATGGAAGAAGGAAAGCCACAGGCAAAGGCAGGAAAGTTAGAATCGATGTTCTGCAGTTCTTTGTCTACCTCTAATCACAAATCTCAACACGAAAGAAGGTAAACCTTTTCTGCTTGTTATGTTCTCCATTCCTTCCCAGTAATGGAAATGGTGTTGATATTTAGTAGGCCCTACCAAAAAAGAAGCATTTCAGCCAATTACAGCTTAGAAAATTTTCACATAAACTACTCTGCAGTCTTTTTGTGCTTTCTTGATAGCCATGTAATTTGCATATTTACATTAGCTCTGACACATACATAGGATTCCTAACTAGACCAATATCCAAATTAAAACAGTACTGAATACATCTATTTTTACTTCTTTATTAACAAAGAGGAAATAATATATAACGGGTTTGCATGTTATGCTTGAAAAGTCATTGCACGGGTGTTTAGGTGATGACAGTTCTTTATCACAGTTGTTTGTCATCTTACGAGTTTCTTGAAATATCCAACATTAAATTCTCTTTTGTTTTCAGAAATACTGAAGACCAGCCTTTCAAAAATGGAAGGACAGGTATGTATTATGCACAGGTAAAGGTGTCAGATTATGGTATTTAACAAGTAGGTTTTTTTCATAAGTAATTCCTTAATAGCTCCACAGTGTTTTATTCAATTTATATTATATGGTTCCATGTTGGAACGCATTGGATCAAGGGTTTCATATCACTCATACTGAGTTACCCTGTGTTATATCTCTTTGGTTTATTGTAAATAAAAAAGTTGACACTGTGCTGAATATTTGTCTACACAGATTTTGAATGTGACCAATAATAATAAAACTTAACTATCTGCAGTCCACCAAGCAGCAATTTACTGGGCTGCAAGATGAGGAAATCTTGCTGTGAACATGCAGATAAATGCATTTCCTATAGCTCGTTAAGAAATTCCTGAAAGTATCTGCAATCCCAAGGTAGCTTTAGCATATCTTTATGAAGGTTCATGATATGGTTGATGCTCTATTTTGTCCTTCTTGCACAGCTCTTCTTAAAAAGGAACCACAACTCAAGAAGCAACCATTCACAAAAGCTGCAGGTCAAAAATACGACAATAAGAAAGCACATTTGGAGCAGCCTCTTCATCCATCATGGGAAGCAAGCAAGAGACGCCGGGAACAAATATCTCAAATTACAGCATTCCAGGGAAAAAAGATTAAATTCAATGACTAGACTATATGTAAATTCAGATTAAAAAAAATAAAATAATAATTCTTGTAGAGTCGCATCCCATGGTATTTTCTTAGGAAGTAACAACTGCTGTTTGAACATTTTTGTTATACTGTCCTTATCCTTTGTATCATATAAAATAGCAACTGCTAGAACTTACCGTCCACTAATAATGAAGATTGCTTCATTTATTCAGTGTGCACTCTGTTAATTAATGGATGGTCATGTGGTATTCTTCACAAGTCCCATTATGTAGTGCCGCCATTAATTAAATACACCCTAATGTGAATGAATAGTTTTTAGGAACATCTGTTGTGCTGTGTAGGAGTAGTACAGATTTGGGGCGCCTTCTTTTTTTGTAAAAATGTACTTTAAACAGTATGAGGACATCGTTCTCAAAAAGTACAAAATATTGAGCTGATAATCCTGAAACTGTACAAATACATCTCAACTGGGAAAAAGCAAGAGATTCTTGAATTTGAACAGACTTCACAAATTCATGAATATATCATGTAGCTGGAAAAGACAATCAGTAGTACGCGTGATATAAAAATTTTTGGAGAATAATAAAATATTGGTCTGTTAAGTTGTGATCTCTTGTCCTTTGATTATACTTTGATTTGAAGAACTGAGAGTGTCTTTAATACTGTTGTCCTGGTGGCTATGTCTGGGCACTCCAACATGTCTGTCTTGCACCTTCTAAAAGAGTGCTGAGAAACTGAAAGGCGTTGTACACTAAGAAACATTTGACTTTTAAGTGCCATTCTGAGTTTGGGAGTTTGTTTGATTGGGATATGAGGTAATATCTTCATTGTATTTTTCTTCAGGGGCTTTTCATGCTACTTAACTGAAACAAGTTTTGAACTTGTAATTAATCTTTAACGGTATTGTTTATTTAAATATTCAATTGTGAAATATAACTATTATTTCCGAAACTTGGTAAATTACTGCAGTGGGTGCAAGATTCTGTACAATTCGTGTAGCATTTTGAAATGCCTAAGAATAGCCCTGCATCAGATCAAAATTCCATCTAACTTAATGTCTTCAACAGTGGTCAGAAAGATGCTTTAAGCATAGGGACAGAGGAGAGGAGGCACATAGAGGTCTCTCAATCCAACTTGCTGAATTTCCATTTTTATAGGTTAGAGTCATCTTGTGATATTCTAACTTACTGTGTTTAATAATCCTCAGTGGCTTTCTTTTCTGAAGATTTGTCTGCTCTTAAATCCATGTAAGCTCTGGAACCTGCAATGCCTTAAGGGGCTCCTTTCCTCTGTATTGCACTCTTACAGAAAACAATCTTTCATATGTCTCGGCAAAGAAGGGCAACAGCCTCCTGGACTGCCTTAAAAAGAGTGTTGCCAGCAGGATGAGGGAGATGATCCTTTGCTGGTGCTCAGCACTGGTGAGGCCACATCTGAGGTGTTGGGTCCAGTTCTGTACTCCCCAGTACACGAGGGACAGAGACAGACTGAATGAATCAGTAAAGGGTGACGCAGGATGATTGAAGTACACATCATATGGGTAGCAACTGAGAGAGCTGGGACTGTTTAGGAGAAGAGAAGGCTCTGGGGAATCTTGTCAAAGTGTATAAATATGGTGGGGTTAGTGAGGGAGCAGTGTAAAGAAGATTGAGCCAGATTCTGGGACAAGCCACAATGGGCACAAGTTGAAATACAAGAAACTCTGCGTAAACAATATAAGCCTTTTTGACTATGAGGGTGACAGAGCACTGCCACGGGTGCCCAGAGAGATCGTGGAGTTTCCATCCTTGGAGATACACAGAACCTGACTGGATGCAGTCTTGGGTAACTGTCTTGCGGGGACTCTGCTTGGACAGTTGGTTTGAACTAAGTTATATTCTAAGGTCTCTTCCTACCTCGTGTACTCCTCGTGATTTATATACTTAGCACTGGGTCATGCAATGACTCCCTAACCATCAACGGCTCCACAGGGGGTTTATTGGATATGTCTGAATCACGTAGTCACTGTGTAATACCTCACAGTAGTCCACATTAGAGTCAAATACCAGGAAGAAGTTTATTTTTTTAAATGTAGTGTGACTCTGTTGCTGGTATGACCATTTCTCTCTGTTCTCTCTGTTTCCAACAGACTTTGTATCTTAAGATTTATAGCCCATCAATTTCTGCCTACTCTCCCATCATGTGTTAAATTCTCAAAGACTAAACATTCTAGTTGGTCCATTTGGGGTTATTATCTTGGCATGTCTTTGCCCCACTCAGGCTTTCTTTTCTGCATTCTGGGCAAATGTCCGTGTATGTGGTATTATCTTCCTGAGTGGCATTGCCACTCAGAGGAATTAGAAATTCAAATAACCTTCCATTTCCTCTCATGTGTTTTGTTGTTATTTTCACTGTAGCATATGGAACAACATTTAAGGCCAGAAGTGTCAAAATAAGAGGTGGAAACGTTTACTGTAGGAACGGATTCTATTTTGTAGAAAAAGCTATGCATGTACCTGTTATATGCAAGCTCTTTTAAGTTTTCCAGATGCAAATGCTAATCCTTAATGCTTTAAATAAACACTAGCTGGATGCTACAACAAGCAAGTGCACAGTATGTGACTTCTCTGGTTCAAATAAAAGGTAAGAAAAAATTTCTTTAGCGGGATGTCATCAACTTTAATACAGGTTTTCATAGTTTGTCTTTCTTTAAACAGATAAGTACCCTATTTTAAGAGCTGATTCACATTAAAGATCAAAAAGTTAGAGATCGCAAATAGTTTGAAAAAAACGCCCACTCTTTAAGGAGCGTATGTTCTAAAGTGGTTTTTTGCTTAGAGATCTAGGAGCATTAGTTTATCTTGGCATTTCATCAAGTTTCTTACTCCATTCTTACAGCTGTAATTTGTGGCCATAGAATTCTTCGTGAAGGAAGCCTGTCTTATCAAAACATCTCTTTCTTTTTTCTTTTTTTTTCTTCTTTTTTTTCTTCAAAAACACTTCTGAGCTCTTACTTTAAAGAAAAGAGAAAAGATAACATACACTGAATATGAATGAGAGAAGAGAGATTAGGTTACTGGCATCGCTTCATATTTTAATTGGTTACTACTATTAGCTTGTGCTTAGTGACTCACCGGGATCACAGCCTTAATGCACTATACAAATGAGTAGCTATGGCTGAGATTTGATAATACTTGTTATGTGCCACTGGGTAATTTTTGGGGAACTGATAAACCAAATGAACATGTCTGGAGGTTGTTGATAAAGTTTGGAACATTTTTTCCTCATTATAACATTTTCAGTATATACATGATTTTAACATAACTTTCCGTATCACTATAAAAATAAATTGGTGGTACTTTGTGAGAGGTCTCTGTCTAAACAGCATTACAGATACAAGTTATTTCATTCTGTGATGATTAGATTTAAAAAAAACATTGAGAAACTGTGGTTTCCGGTTCAGTAACATACCACAGAAGAAATGTTCTCAGCTGGGGTACATACTGTTGCACACTACTAAACTGCATCAGGTGAACGGTTTTTTCACTTCAGATTTACTGACGAAACGATCTCAGATTTTGCAGTATCTCTTCAGAGAGTCAATATAAGTTCAAATACGTTGTTGGTGGTGGGTTTTTTTTTTTTTTTAAAAAAGACAGGTACACTATTGATAGTGCCAGTTTGAAGACTTCCAACAGGCATATATATTTCTCTCAGCAGATTTTATGGACTGGTTGGATCAGAAGAAATAGGGCTTGGATGAAAATTCAGTTACAGCAATACTTTCTTAACCAGAAGTATTGGGCTGCTTTCTGATTGCAGACTGGTGACAGGTCATTTTGCGATACTAGGCAGGTGATCTAATGTGAAAATGAGATAGCAGAATAGAAGGTAGAATATACTTGGAAACTAGGAGAAGCTTTCTTTTTGATAAATTTTAATATACTTTCTGCAATAATTGTATGCATTTTTGACTGCACTCTTGCATTTACATGGATTTTGATCCACACCGAGTTCTATGCTGTAGAGATAGCACTTGCAGAAATTGTCACTTTGAAGCTCTTAGCTCTAACATGTAGTAGCATAGGAAAATTTTTGTTAAGTTATAGAAACATCATCACATTTGTTTATATCTGAAGTAATTCTACTTTTATGAATTTTCTAAGATACTACATCATTTTTGTCTGCATTTACTCAAGAGCCAAGAGTGCCATTAGTTGATATTTAAGTGTTTGACAACCTCTTACCGGCATAAACATTCCAAAGTTTTTAACCGTGCTTTTCTGTATTAATCCCCCAGTGAATGGACAAGAGATGCTTCACAATTCAGCCTGTTTCATCAGTTTCGCATATAGACTGAAAAGGCAGCAGGATGTTGGTTTGTATTAGGGAGTGTAAATAGCAAAAGGATAAAACTTTTTTTGGAGTAACTGAGTGTTAAATGAGTTAGTCAATTCCTGAGTACATATACTTTCTACTGTAGACTGCTCAAATGTTATTTCCATAAAAGTAAAGGTTTTGGAACCAAAATTCTGAAAGTGGTTTCTAAGTTCCTGTTCCCATTCTGCAAGTTTTGTATCCAGATGAACCATACCCCATCCTGCTATGCCTTCACATTAATCCCTTGTGTATTGTGAGGTAATTTAGCGTATCATGCAACTTTTTCTTTCTTCTTTCTAACTTGTGACTGAAACCACATCAGCATGACAGAATCTCTGGCATTTTTATGTAGCTGTAACAACATTAATTGAAGCTTTCTTGCTGAAAGATGTATCTGGCCTATGCATAAAGTATGATACTTCAACAAGTAGAACGCTTGAAACACTTTATTCAAGTCATTTTCACATAAACTTGCAACCATAATACGGGCATGTAACACAAGAATATGAAAGTGCAATGAAGAATACAAAGCTAGTGCCTGAATATTATAAATTAGAGCTCTTCAGATAAAGATGCAAAGTTACTGAAACTAAGAGTCTTGGAAGAAAAGTGAAGGAAATAATGAAAAACCTTCCAAAAAGTTGCAAAAAATGAGTGGCATTTCACTGTATCTGTAGCACTTAGTTGCATAATAAAAACCTCCCAACATACTCTTTGGTTTTAATTCAAGTTAAAATCTTTCAGCACCTTTTAGGATTTGGAGAAAATGAAAATGCCTTATTGGCATAAATGTGAGACACAGGATAAACCACCTTTCAATGTCTCATTTTTGAGATTCACCCTGCTGGTTTTGAATGAGTACACTGCAAACAATGCAAGAATGACTCCAGGAAGGTACATCGAGTGTTTGCACTCATTCAACGCTGCATAGTAAACTCTGGAGCAGAGAGAAAATGACTTTCACTAACACAAAAACATCATCTACGCAATATAGTTGGTTCCATTGGTGACCAATCTGTCATGTTTGTTACACTTTTGTCTAGAAATATGCAAATATCAAATGTATTTCAGGATTAAAAAAAATATATAACGAACCCCTCCTGTAATGTGCCTGACACACAGTATGTTCCTTATGTGCAATTTTGGTCTGAAGATCTGAAATGTGGGAGGCAATTGCTTCACACACATTTTTACGATTTGACTTTTCAAAGGAAATTTGAGACAAAACAGCAAATTCATACTAGAATTCTCTAAATTTGATTTTGCTCCCACTGAGACCAATGGCAACATGCCTTTCAAAGTTAATGGGAGTACGCTCAATGTCTGGTAAAAAGGATTCCAAAATATAATTTGCTATATAAAATAAGCTTTTATCAAAATAGTTTTTATAAATGTTTTTCTACAAAAATGCACTTAATCCCATAAATATAATCCAGTATGAAATAAGTAAGTTAAGGTGTCTGGGTCAAAACTGCAGAGCCAAGATACTGAAAATACTGGTTGGCACTCCCCTATTTAGAACTACTTCTACACATGCTATATAATAAACTTTTCTACTTCTATTATGTTGTGATTTACTATAGTCAAAAAAGGGGAAGTTAAAGTCACATTCCTTCATTTTTTTTAATCCTAAAATCCTGTGTTTTTCTAAATAGACTGTTCATGGTATCTTAGGCAATTTTTTGTGCTGTTGTACATCACTGTCATGTTTCTTAACACACATTTCAAAACAAATATAATACTTTGCTACGGAAAAAAAGCTACATTTTTGTAGCTACAATATCCCCAATATTCAAAGTTATGGCGTTCAACACCTTTCCAAACCAGGCCATTCCCACTGAAAGGACTACGTCCCATGTGACAATTTGCTCCACCTACACGGATGCTCACAGTCCTCTGGCTCCTTGCTGACTTCAGTGGAGTTCTGCAACTAGTTTGGGTGTAGACGTGTGAGCAGGTTACTGGCTCGTAAGCCGAGGGATAAACTCAGTTTCTGTGGCTGCTCTGTGTCCAGTTAGTGCTCTCTTATCCCACATTCAGCATCAGGCACAATGAGGTGCGAGCACACAACCTCTTGCCAGGAAGCAGCCTGTGCCCACAGCCTAGCTTCCATTACAGTAGCTTTTGTGTCCGTCATCCAACCTGTTGTCAGGATTTGCACCCCAATTTTGACCCAAGTCTTTAGAAAGGCAAATGCACTTGCATCCCTTAACACCTCTTAATCTTAAAAACTGTTTGGGCTGAGACTGCAGAAGCCTAGACTTTATAAAAGCATCCTCATTTTTGCAGACATACGTAATAAATGGATTTCTAATTAATCTCATTTCCAAATTTTGCTTCTGTTCATTGCCCATGCTGGTGAGTGATTGCTAAGGATCTCTCAGCAAACAGAAAAGGGACCTGCAGATATAAATGGTATTCTTTTCGTACCCTTTCCCAATATTTGATAGTGATCACTGGGTTGCTGGTTCTTAGATATTTTTTAAGCATACATACTAGTTGTGCAAATTTGTAGCCAAGTTATGATAAAGGTGGAAATACTTTATAATCATGAAATAAGATTAAATACATGTATTAGTAGTAGTAGTAAAGAACAAGTTGATCTTTAAAGTATATTACGATAATTTGTAAAACTTCCAAATTAAATCCCTAAGGTTCTATTGCGTGATATACATTCCAAACACTGCCTGAATTATTCTCAAGTGATAATAAAACCTCTCCACACTCCTCATATTTTTCATTTTTTAACTATACTGAATAGCATACATATTTTTCATTTTTTTTAAAAAACCTTGAGGTTTCCATGTTTCATTTGGTATTTTGGACTGCTGATTAAACTTTAGCAATACCAATCAATATTTCTACGTCCCTTTGTTTCAAAAGTAGATCCTTCGTTTTACATGATCAGAAATCTGAAAAAAGACCACCAGATCCCCTTGTGATATGTTATTTCACAGTTTAAAAACAAAATCACAGCTACTGTAGCTTACAGCAGGGTGCACTGCAAAAGCAAAATAATTTGGGGATAGGAGGAGGTGTATTGTACCCAGCACCAGTTAAGCAGTTCAGCAAAAACTTTAATTTGGGCTGGAAGTTTTTCCCCTTAACAATGTCGTATTTGGTTCCTGAACAGCCTAAAGTAGGATGTTAAATACATTGACTTTTGTTCTCCCTCTATATATAGCATATTTTCAACTTCATTGTTTAATACTGAGATACACATTTTTAAAGTCAAATACAGTACTTAAGGGGGAAGCAGGTAGTAGGCTTTTTCATGACAAAAATACTTTGTTAGAGTTTCTGACCTACTTCTGTTTGTGGTGCCACCTGAGTTAACTGCCTATATTATTTTGATGGTTAACCTGTTAAAGTTGGATGTTTTTTACAGATGACTACATCAAGGACTCTTCATGATCTCCAAGAGCCCTTTTCTTCGCAGGTATGTATTTTTATCCACATTAAATTTGCAGAAGTCTTTTAAAAGCCCCACCTTGAAAAGTCTCTTGAACATAGAAAGGTGGATAAGGTCTTTAATTCATTTCCGCAGATGAAAGGTTTCTTTCAAAACCCCATCTCTTTCTTACTTAAGAAAATGGAAAAACTTCTAATGTATTAAAAATGTAAACATACTTTTCTTGCAGGGGTATAACTGGTATATATATATATATATGTATTTCTCTGCTATATGTTAATATTCCTTGAAAACTGAGCATACTTTTCTCATTCATATCAACACGTCCTAGAAAGTTTTACTTTAATGGTACTGTAGCATTACTTTTAATCTGGTTTCATTCTAGTATTTTCTGAGATAGCTGACATTAGTACTTTCTATTGCATTTTATTTAATTAATTTTACATTATTTTTTTCTACCTTTTAAAATATGTTCAACTCATTCACCAGTAATATTCCCACTGAAGTCTATTATCACCTACACTCCAACTTTTCAGGAGTTAAATGCTCATTTTTAATGAATGAGTTATATTTTCAAAATTTAGAATATCTGTGCATGAATCACCAGTTCCACACATTTCAATACTTAAAAAAAAAAAAAAAAGCAATGCCAATTTAAATGCTTAAAATCCAGTTACAGGTTTGTCTGAGAAGCAGCCCAAGTGCTTCAAAAATCACATAGGGTGTGTGGGTGTATGTGTGTATGTTCTATAGTTTTGTTTCTATAGTGTTTACATCCTATTGAAGTTTATATAATGATACTTCAGTTCAAAACATTTGGCACCATCTCATCCATTTTCTTGCGCCTTTCTCAGTATCTGTAGAAAGAAAAGAAACAATGTCAGATACAAAAGGCATTATCTGCCAAATACCCTTTTGTGAGCTTGACGACGCAGGTCACAAAACAGTAACAGGAATTTTGTTTCTTCATGCTGCATAAATATATTTACTTAATAATATTTACAAAGGCAAGATCGTGAGTCTAAAAGTTAAAGGCATGAGGCATAAATTTCCCTTCCACGGGAATGTGAGCAGAAACGCTGTTCCTAGAAGTACCAATTAATCACTCCTATTACAGAGAAATGCTTTAAAAGCTACTGCCGTAGGTCCGCCAAAAATAATCACTCATGACCTGCAGGACGCCTGTTCTTTTTCCTCTGTTTCCTGCAAGTCCGATCATCACACAGTGAGAACAAATAGAGGATTCTGCTGAAGTCATTTAACTTGTCACCTTTAAAACCACAGTGTGATTGTAAATACAGATCTCCACACTGGTGCGAAAAAATGTTTCTCGTTTTAGCCTCATTTAGCTACTGGTTTCCTAATACAAGTGAAGGAATGTGTATCTAAAGGCTAATTAAGCAATAGTAACAGTAATTGAGTATATTTGTTTCACCGATGCTGTTACAGAAGACTGATCATTTGTCTAACTTTTCATTTACTGCTCTGGAATTCATCTCACATAAACCTCTATACAGTGTTAACACATCCTTATGCCAGCCAAATGAAACCACTTGTCATGTATTTTGCATGAGCAACTAATACATTATCTTGAGAACTGCTTACCTCTGTGTTTAAGAAGAATGACTGCTTATTGTGAGTGTGTTTCACAGATACTAAGCTACAGTAGATCTACTGTTAATTAAATGAATTTGCCTTTTTGGAAGTTAAAAAAAAAAAGGCGTAACTCTGGCATTGTTTAAACTTTTACAGAATTAAAGTGTAAATGGAGTATGTCTGGAAGAACTGTTTCAGGGAAGATGGCTGCTGTGTCAGCAGCAGCAGGAAAGTAACATACACGTGTGGGATTTTGCAGAATGTTTTAAGAGCTCTGTAGCTGCTCAACAGTTCTGTGTGGATGCTATAAATGGGTATTGAATGAGAACAGAAAGGTTTTAGTGCAAATACAAAGAAGGCACGAGCCAGCAGTTATCCACCAGCATAATCCATATCCATAATAATTTTGAAAGCGCTATATATCCTGATGGCACGACTGGAAGAGCAAAATTCTCACTTCTGGTTGCTTTTCAAGACTAAGTAACTTTCAAAAATCAGTGCTAGCCTTATGTAAATAGTTCAATTACCAGAGGTGAGGATATGAAGCCTATGCAATTATCAGCAGTGAAGCAACTGTTCCCATCATTCCTGCCAGAAAAGACCTTTGAAAGGTACCATCTGAATTTTGAATTAACCCACTGAATTATGAAACCCAAGAAACAGCGATCTGAAGAAAGTGCTATCACTAGAATTAATGGTAGGAGTTATTTTTTCAATGTAAAGTAAATCTCTAAGCTTTATAAATCTGTTTGTGAACCTTAGTGGTATGAATATAGAACAGTGGCAAAGACAAAGGGATGTACTTACGGCGAAATTGTACAGCCAGAGGCATATGCGTGGTGGCCCGTATAGCGTATATCACAGCGTACGATATTGTTGGAGTAATCAGATTCAGGCACCAAATAGCTGGGGTTTACACTCACCTGAAGGGGAGAAACCACAGTATTACCTACTTGCAGGTCTGAGTCGATAACTTACACTCAAAAAGGATGCATGCATATTGTTTGCTTCTTAAAAAACAACGAAAGAAAAACCAAATTTCCTTACTCCCAATATTCTTACCTTCAGAATGTAATTTCCAGGTTTTACATCTGTAATATCAATCCACTGGCAATCTATATCAGCATTGTAAGTGTCGTAGCAGCCAGGGCTCAGTCCCTTAAAGAAATGAAGTTAAAATGAATGTCAAAAGATCATTAGGAAGAGTAACATTCCAGACATTAGGGACACTCAGACTGACATTCACTTAACCTCCACATTTCACTGGAAAATTAGCTCAGGAAATGAGGCTTATTTTTTCTTGGCATCTAAATTAGAACACGTAAGTCTAACATACCACTTTTATAAACAGGACTGTATTACTACTGCATAACAAATACCTATATAACCAGTAGTTGTTCATCTGTGAAATATCTGTATTTTATTATCATTTATTACAATACTCCTGTTATGTAAATATCTTTGATGCTTTTACTCACTGTTCTTTACAAAATGTGAGAATAAAATCAAAACTCATAAAAGACTGGACCTCAATATCCGTAAATCTGAGGTAAATATGTCCTTAAGTACAAACTTGATCACCGTGTTGGAACCTTTCTCTACCCATCAGAATGATGCAGCTTTTTGCTATAGATGTACTCTGCCAAAGTCCCATCTTCAAAGAGCAGTCTGGGACCGTTTTCACGTTTAGTTTTGCATGGAAATAGCATCTCTTCAGGCAAATAATGACAGAATAACCTGAGAGAACCAAAAATGTAGCCTTTTTTCCAGATGCATCTTTTCTGAAAACTTCTTTGCTGTTTGGATGATTAGTAAAAAAAAAATCTCCATATATAAATGTTGAATATGTTCAAACCTGGTGTCTTTAACCACGGCCAATAGAGATTGCTCTAGGCAAAGCAGATCAGTTCTGGTGACACACAGAGAGTGCACAAAACCCAGGTCCTGCAGGAATTCCCTCTTGACCTAGCTGGTGATCAGCTCAGACTCTCGCATGTATGTGCCAAGTCTGAGGCTCGAGGAAAGTTTTACAGTCCAATTACAAACCCCTGAAATATGGTCTTCCAGTGGAAACGCTGACACATCTATGATTCTAGTGACACAAATACTCCAGCTGTAGAATACGAACGTTGGTTAGTTAGATGTCATAGTCTACAGAAGGAGAAAAGATATTTATAAAACCTCTTCAAAGCCTTTATGTAGTGCAGATCATTCATTTTATTTAAAATTCAAGTGTGTACAAGTCAGCCAGTGAAGCATAGCTGTCATTTCTCTACGATAAAATAACTACCTCCTAGATTAAAAACTGCAGAATAAGGGATACAAGTTTATGTATAAGTATTGCCACATTGAGTTAAACCACAGATCCATCAAGCTCAGTGTCACGTCTCTGGCAGTGGTCAGCAGCAGATACTTGGGGAGAAAAGAAGATAAAAAATGACATGTAATGTCCCTTAGTCAGGCAAAGTCCTTCCATCAGGCATTTAACTGCATTTAAGACATGAGGTACCATCAGATTTTTGTGTTTAATAACCTCCATTACTTTGTCTAAATTTTTTTGAAACCATGTAGGTACTTTTGATCTCTTCAATATCCTATGGCAAGGAATTTAATACTTTATTCATGTGTCAAAAGAGCACTCCTCTCTGTCTTAAAGCTGTTATCTGACAGTTCTTTTGGATATCATTGAATTCTTGTACTGTGAAACAGTGAATATTAACAATTTCCTCTTTCCATCTAGCACCACTGTTCTTCCAAATTGAATAGTCAATGAAATCTGGTAGTGTTGTAGCCACAGTACACTGCTTATCATCCTTGTTCTCCTGGGGTTGGTTGGTTTGGCTTTTTAAACTTTTCCATAGCAATCTTGAGAAGTGGTAACCAAAACTCTGTCTAATAGTCAAGGCAGGAGTCTTTGGATTTGTGTAATATCATAATGGTCCATTTCAGTTTTCATCTGTTCCTTTAATAAGCTCTAGCACCTTGCTTTACATCATAATGTCCACATGGCTGCCATTCTCTTTAACAGTCCTCTATGCACACATGAAACTATGCTGTAAGTTTTCCATGTTGGACTGCCAGTTGGTAGCTATAGGCATTACAGAAATTCAGAACCTTGCAGCCTCATGCTCTGCAAGGGAGAAGATACTAGCTATGAGCACTGGGACTAGCCAAGGATATCAGCAAGCAGTATGCGGGGGATGAACACTAGGAACTACTCACTCTATCTTCAGCTCCCTTTAGCTCCCCGAGAGCTTGTAGTGTGTAGTTCAGTGTGTAGTTCAGTTCCCAATTATACTAGGCTAATGAGTGTCCCTGCATTTTAATGAGATGCCTACATTTCGCAGCGCCTGGGTAAATTGTAAGCCTTGAAGTTGCTACCCTGGCCTCTGTGACGGAAAGTTTCAGAGCTAGTAAGGGCATCAGATAATGTAGTGTGTCAGGTATTTGGTGGAAAAAAGATGCAAAGACAAATCAGAAGGGGAAAAGAAACTTGGTTGTCTTTGAAAAAACTCTTACCTGTGTATGTGCAGTACATGCATACCGTCTGTAATATCCATAATCACAGGAGGTATCTTCAAGACAGAAACTTGCTTTGTGTCCTTCAGCAACTTTTCGGTGTGAGCTTGCATCTAACAAGTCATAGTGGCTGAATTCATCCATGCTGTGATAATGTCTGTTAAACCATAGGCAGATTATTAAAAATGGATCAGAACTTGTCAATGGAATTTTGACATAATTGCTACTTGATCTACCTTCTTTTAGATCTGACCAATTTTAGTTCTTATACAGAACTCATGTGTTAGTATATTTTGCTATTAGTGGCCTTTCAGGTAAGTTTTATTTTCATTGATCTTCGTTGACTATGAAAATGCCACCTTCTATAAATAAAAAATAGATTTTAATTTTTTAAGGGAAAGACTCCATAACAGCACTGTTTTTCCAACATTTCCTGTTTCAGCTCTTTTCCAATAACAATAGCAAGTATTAGGCAGTTTATATTTGAATTATACATCTTATAACTGCCTTTAGCCAGAATTTTGCTAGGAATGCTTACCTTACATACTGTAAATTCCAGGGATGTTTGCTACTTGCTAACAAAACCCCAACAATTTACTTTTGCATTTCCATAGCCCTCAAACCATGTAACACATTCATAACATTAGAGAAAACCAAAATCTAAGATAAAGAATTCAGCTTCTGTGTACTGGCAGTGCAGATCTCATCTGCTGTCAGTATTTTTTGTAGTCTAGTCTCCATTTCAAAAGCATCTATGCTTTTGATCTGGGCACAGTGATGCATTTTTCTTGCTCTCACACCAAGTGAGTTCTAGCTCCTACCATGCACTTGAACACCTATTATTCCTATAATTTCACTTCTTTTTCCAAACTACGTGGAAAACTAAACTTGCAGTATCTGCCTGCACCTTGTGCAGCATTTGGCTGCTGTTACCCAGAAACGCTTTCAGCTCAGGAGACATATTAAAAAGATGTAATTAAACAGAATTCGAACCTATTGCTAAAATGAAGAAGAGCACACAAGTCTCACAAGCATGGATGTCAGGAACACTACAACGTGTCCACAGATGATGATGACTAACACTTGAAGTCTGATGGCTAGCCAAACTAATTGGCAGTTAAGAGTTCGTTTCCAAATACGCTTGCTTCACTGTCATGGAAATGATCACAAGAAATGCATTTTTTTGTAGACAATGCATTTTCTGTCCAAGAACTGAATCAACATCAGAGACACTTTGCATCTGGATAGCGATAGCTAGGCTATTGTGGCAGGCTACGAAACTGCTTTCCTACAAATGGAAGATTGCAATTGCTCTCTATCTGCTTCATCCATTTAGCTACTTTGCTAGCACTCTGGATGGGTTTTGTTTTTAGCAGTGATGGGGTTTTTTAGGGGTGTCAGTTAACCAAAGCATTTATGGAAGCCTTCTTTTGTTTGGTTTATCTTTTTGATCCTTAAAATATTTATAAACTAGTAATAACAGTATCTTTTTTTAAAAAGGACTTCTTCTAATGATACTGATTTTTCATTCAAAGTATAAAGCCTCTGAAGCTACAGGGAAATATTCCATTGACTCCAGGGGCTTTAGTTCAAGCCCACATTACATACTATTTTTTTAATAGCATAATATTAAGTTACTACTTGCATGCCTGTAACAGCAGTGTTATATTTTAAGGAGGAAGCTTAAGTTTTATAGTATTGTACAGTTGGTCCTACTATGAAATTGTGAAAATTGGAACAAACCTACAAATTGTTGCATGTGAAATTTCTGAAAGGGTACAAGTTTGCAGTGTTACCTGCTTCCAAAATATTAAAAATATTCTACTACGTTTGCATTGCCATGTGTCCAGCAATTCTGCTACTTTTAGAGCAACACTGTCGTGTGAATTTCAATAGGATAAGAATATTGATAGTGGGGTCGGTCAACTCAGTATCTTCGTTTTTCAACATTGACCAGAGCATTCCTTGTTAAGAACTAACCCACAAAATTCAGGTCAAGAAGTATGTGTTCATATTTACAATGATATATTATAGGGAACATGCTAGTGAAGGTACATTTTAGGGCTTCCACTGTTATAATAATACGACTGGGACTTTATTGGTTCCACTGAAATGTAACTGGATGTAAAATATGTAACCTGTGTAAAATTTACTTAAAAGGAGAAGGTGCTACTGTCAAAACCTATTGTTAAATATTTGAGATTTGAGACTTGTATTATAATGAATTTTTTGTATTATAATGAATACCTGTAAGAGTTTTATAGTTTAGATAAGCTTGATACCCATTTTGGTTTCATGTGGATATATGAAGAGTAATTATCACTACCATAAAATTAATCAGACACTAAAAGACTAAAGTTTCCCCATGACTTCCATCAGCTTCACTGCAGTTTTAGAAAATGTCACCATGTAAGTGACAATTTGTTAGTGAAAAAGATAATTAGAAGGTACCATACTGAGCACTTCACTCACTGGTGACAGCTGTGCCACTCCCATGAATAACGGGGTCTGCTGGGCAGAAAATCTGATGTGCCTTGATTTTTCACTCTTTGGGGGAATCTCAGGAGCACCCGATTGTCATAGTCTCTAACATCTGCTCGATAAGCTGAACTGTAGTAACGCAAAAAAAAGAGGTAAGTATATGCAGGAAACACTTTAAAAAACACTCCAAAGTAACTGATAGCATAGATCTTTTCAGCCCCATTAAAGCTCATGCACTGGACACACTCAAGAACTCCACATGGTGTGCTCGGAAGTGCCTAGTGACAGACCAAGACCTGGGTAAGATTCAGATCTGCTTCTAATAATATAAACACAAGTGCGACCACTGACTCTCTGCCTCCATCTCTGAAGCAGATCACCACTTAGCCTTGAAATTACTCTGTACCAAAAATACTATTTCATTAGTTGCTGTTAACCAAAATAATTCACTGTGTACATAAATCACACAATAGATGTTTGTTTCTGTTGTAAAAAGTATGAATAAATTATACCTCAGACTGTATTTTCCTATTTTGAACTGCTATTATCTACAATCTTTTAAGTTCTGGTATATTTTAATCTATTGATACCCAGCAAGAACAGTTCAATTAGTCTTCACTGTTAAGTTAGCATAAAAAAATACTACTTTTTATGCTATGCCTTCTTTTTCCATCAAGTGAAGAAAGAACATAACCCTGGAAACAGTCTGACATGAATTAATGAAGTTGGTAAATAAATAAATCTGTTTTGCATGATAAGGTATCAAACAAGTTAAAATGGTTAAAAACAGCCATGCTGATTTCTTTCCAAACAAAACAGGAAAAATCCCTCTTTGCCAACTGGACAGGACCTAACTTCATAGCAAAGCTGTTATTTCAACCCATTAAAAGACTTTGAAACACTTTTCAGGGAGATTTCAGTCTTAAGAGACATTACAAGGCATAGGCCCAGAAGCAATTAGCATCTTATAATTTTAATAGTAACTTGTGCTGGTTACAAATACGTGTTTGGGTTTTTTTAATGGAGTAGAATATGATCTGGTTAGATTAGATGAGGGAGATGAAAATCAGCAGATTCGTGTGGTGCCTCTATTTCACAAAGTTCAGATATGTTCAAATGAGCCTGAGAATAGAAATGTGCAATATAACTTCCCACAAAATGGAAAAGGTTCTTCAAAGCACCTGTAGTTTGTCTCTAATATGGTGGTATTGGTTTTTCAAGCGCACACCCTATACCATCTGCCACAGGCTTGAATAAAGTTATGAACCAGACTGTTTCCTCCGGCCCTCCAGCCTCACTTTTCTCCACTCTTCACCGTGTCCTCAGGTACCCTACAGTGGCTGCAGGAGCACAAGAACCCACAGCGAAGAGGCAAAAGCCAAGGTGATGCCTACCTTGCCAGGCAGTTCTCCTCGGCAGCACATCTCAGATTATACATGGACATCCTCTGGACGTATGTGGACGCCTGGATGTAATAAGGATCCGGGACTAAGTCAGGGAGACCTGCAGTTCATCAAACCAACCACATAACAGCAAGATCAACCCAGGACACGTCTGCAAATACTTGGCTTTCATCCCAATCTTTAGAAGCCGTCGTTTTGCGACGGACCCCTGCCCCCATCAAGTTCGTTCTCCCTTTTTGCTCAGGCCATTTGGCTTTTCTCAAAGACCGCATCACAACCACGACGTCGGGACCCTGCGATGGGCTTCCCGCCCTACTCCCCGCTGCTCACCACCACCACCCCCCAGCTCCCAG
>VXBW01004968.1:47565-59190 GCA_013400375.1 Thinocorus orbignyianus
GGTGCTCCTCCCGGAGTAAGTTTTCATTGAAAAGTGAAATTTCACATGGGAGAGGCTTAGCCCCTTCACCAGAACAAATAAACCTGGCTTGGGCAGTGTCTCCCCAAAACTGTGCTGGAGAAGACGAACAGGCTGTGGCCCAGGAGCCTCTCCCTCCCTTCCTGCTTTTGCAAAAGTTCATCAACATCATGTTTTGATAAATCCAATCACCCAGCAAGGCAAAGGAATTAAGCTCTGTGGATTTCAGCCCAAAAAATTGATTTCTTTTTGGATGTATTTTTCCAAGGGCTATTTGCTTATGAATCCTTGCAAAGGAATGGAGGAGAATATACAAAACTTCTCCTTCACCGAAAGTTTGGTGGTGAGGATATTTTTTGAATTATTCCAGTCAAATATAATCAGCCCTGACTGGAAGTCTCTACCCTACTGAGGCAGGCACCTTCCTGCCGCTGTCAGCTTCCCCAGGTCAGGTTAACAGTCCTCACACTGCTGGTCAGCCAGATGTTTGCCACTGCATTTTGATGTTCTTGGTACAGTTGTTCTCGGTACAGCCTGCCATTTTTTATGTTGTAGTTTATTTTAATTGCACATTACTCCAAATGGTTCACACTTTATGACTGACGTCCTGCAGAATGCAGTCCTGCGTTGTGGCTGTGATGGATTGGGAATGCTGATTTACACTGCTGTCCAATTAGTAATAGTAGTGGTGGTAAGCTTTAAAGTAACTTTATAGCCCGTGAAATCAGTGGTACCAACCTGGGTGTCAAAGTTATCCCAGTGGACAGGTAGGTCAGAGGCTGTGACCAGTGGTTGATGCCAGCTGCTTGCCAAGCCAGACTTGCTCGCTCCGCTCTAGATCTCAGGAAACCAGTGCTGCAGACAATTGTGCATCGTGGTGGACTTACTTAAGCACTGTTCACTTCCCTGTGGTCAGCCAAACACAGAAGGTTAAAATCCCCAGGAAGTCAGCAACTAACTCTAAAGATTTCCAGTCTAGACAACGACAGAATACAGGGCAGGTATGCACCAAAGATGTCAAAGTCTTCTTACTTGGAAATGTCCCCAGCAGCAAAGTAGGTGTATGTTCACCACTAGCCAACACCAGGCCAGTGGGGAGCATCCGCTGGACTGGGCCTCCAACCAGAACCAGTAACTGGTGTCTTTCTGCAAGTGGGTTGTGCCTGATGCTCCAGTTAGTACTAGTCTCAGCAGCCTGCTGCAGAGGAGGTTGGGTTTGGGTTCTTTTATTCATCATATTTGCAGACTGCTCATCCCCTCTGATCTTTCTCATTGTGGGTTTGAAAGTGTTATTCTCCATTTAAGGGTTTGCCTGGAACAATCAGTGACTAAGACTGAGTAAAATGGAAAGGTTGAAGATAGGGAAAATACAACACCAAAGGAATGAGGTTTCTGTCTTTCTAATCTTCTAAATCTTAGTAGTGTTACAAACAGCAGGTTGTTGCCCAATGTGTGATATTAGACAATGTTTCCACATAGTGGGATTCTAGCCAGTTTGGGTTTTTTCTGATTAAGTAACTATTTTTCATGAAACTGGAGAAAGCACAGTTGAGGCAAGTCTTGCTCTTTTATTAGCCATTCGCGCTGTCTGCCATTTTTTTCATAGTGTGAGTTTTATTTATTAATTAATTTAGGTTTCAAACACCATCAAAAGCACTATCAGCACCCCTTGAGAGTCTCCTCCTCCACTTATTATTAAGTGCCTGTGGTCACTCAGCTATTGTCCTCTCCTCACTGGCTGCCTACTTATACCTCGTTTTTACACCTTGGGTCTGTCTAGACCGACAAAAAGCCCATCAGTATCTGTGGCCAGATATGGAGGTATAAATCTCTTGAATACCTGAAAAGCCTTGTATGCAAGCCAGGTACTGTGATTGCTTTAAAAATGCCCTAAAAAATGCTGAGTACTCTGGTATTAAATTTTCTTACAAGGTTAATACAACTTCTTTGTAAAACCCAGTTTTGATACTGGATCACAGACAATTCAGTTACTTAAGCAGTTCTCTACTTCTTTCTTCTCTGGCTAGACTGACTGGTATGCCTGGGTGCTTGCTGCACTGGGGATTTTGATTGCTGCCACCTACAGAAATGAACACGGTCTATGTCAATTGAGAAATTAAAATATCCCTCACCAGAAAATGGCACTAATTGAAACAGCTATCGGTAAAGGCAGTTAGGTGATTCCTCAAAACCTGTGATGAGGAAGTATTTTACATTTATATGTAGTTGTTTCAGTCCCCATTCAAAGGTTACAAATGGAAAAATGTCTTCAATGGCATGTGTAGCATTTGGAATCCTTCATATCTGTACACCACTGTTGAACAGCAGTTGTGAATGAAAAAGATTAAACTGTTCTTCAAAAAAATAAAACCCAACAAAACAAACCTCAGACAGAACATAAGCTATTTGAATTAGGCATGTCTAAGTACATGTCCTAAGAAAGAAATTTTAAGTTTCTCTAAGCTTACTGTTTAGTGTGTGGATGAAAAATGTATGGTAGTGTGGCAGAAAAAAGGGAGAGTTTACTTATCCAAGTTATGTTTGAGTACATAAAGAACTGAGGCAGATTCTTCTGTTTGCGTAAACACTGAGTTGCAACTAGATTATTCAAATTTATCTTGTTTTGCAGATTTATTAATTGTCCTTTTTTGCATTCGAATATTCAAAACTGGGTAATTTTGTTGTACACTAGAATACTGAGAGTTTTTCTGAGCCCCATTTTACAGCAGGTCCAGATGTCTGTATTTAGAAGCTCACTTGTCAATGCATTGGATTAAAAGGTTCCTAATAGTAATTAATTCCTCTTAATAGTTGGAATTAAGATGTTAAGATACTCTTTACGGTACATGGACTTCACTAGAAACTAAGAACACTGAGTATTTTCACATTCAGGTCTGTAATGAGACGTTTTTAACAAACCAACCTAATTAGAGACCAGGGTTACAGACTTTTTCTGACATCAGTAGTATTCTGCACGGACTGTAAGAAATCATTCTCACGAAAGTTAATCTTCTAGTTAAATTTAGCTACCATTTGTAGTTCAATTTTGAAGTCTCTAATCAGCCAGTTTCCTACAGCCATTAGTAAAGTGCAAAAGTAAACTTTCAGACTTTTGTCTGCTCTGAATTTATGAAAGAACACATAGATTTTTGTTGCTTCAATGAGCTTGTCAATTTGTTGAAGAAAGAAAATGTTTAAAATTTTATTAGTAGGTAATCATGTCAGTTCAAAGTTATTAGACAAAATGCCACCTGGCCCCTATCTGATATTTTGGGTTTACCTATCTGCATTACAAAACTAGTTTGTAGTTACTTTGTTTTATACACTGTGGGCGGAGCTACTGAATTGTGGATGTCTGTGCCCAGTGAAGGAAATTAGGTATATTTGTCTCTCTCTCTGCAGAATCCAACGGCATTACCAAGAAAGGCACCTACAGGACCTGAGAGAGCAGTTGTTATTTTCTTGCATGAGACCTGAAGATAAAAGCCTTCTGATGTCAGTGGACATTTTTTTGTCAAATCAGGGTTTTGCAATGAAGTTTTAATTGCAATATTCTCTAAGTTTAGGGTATTGGTGTAGTGGTAAACTTGAATATGAATAGTTTCACAGTATGCAGTTACATGGTTTCGTGCTTGAACCTACATTTTAAAAGAGCACAGTGAAAATTAAACAAAACCTCCCTCCCTTCTTGAACTGATAGTGTGTTTCACCTCTGAATATTGTTTTCTAACTTTTCTGTTTGTTTTCTGTTGATGTCCCAAAGTTTCCTGTAAGAAGTGAGATTTCTGAAAATGGGAGCTAAATAGATAAATTAGCAGCTACTGCAAATTCAATCAGATTTGAAAATACATCACAGCTGTTTCTTTTCTTACACACAAGCATCTGTAATGAAAGCTTCCCTAACTATTGTCTTTGAAGTATTCATTGCAATCATATGCAAAACTTACCATCAGTAATATAACTCGTTATATTTGGTTTGATTTCAGTACGTTGTCTGATGACATGTACAAAGGAAGAGAAATCCAAGACATGCAAAATAAATATATATATCTGTGCGTTAATGCCTGCCATAGGTACCGGATAGTTTTATTAAGCAAGGATCATAAAATTAAGATTAGGTTTGTAAAGTGCATAGGTAAGCAGTGGTTTTATTTTTAGGCAGTTCAGTCCTGAATTGTCTCCATAAGCAGACCTGCCATCTCAGGTACAACTGCCTAAATTTTATTGACATTTTTGAATACTGAGAAGAGGTTATCATGATGTACTTGAAAAATCCAAGTAAATTCAGAAAAAGCAAATGTTTGGCTGAACGGTTCTGTATACAGGCATGTCTGTATTGTGGCAGGGTGCCAAAATGAGTCTTCCCTTATGTGTAGCTTGCACAAAAGCAAAAAAACCCAACCCAGCTAGTAACTCTTACATGAGGAAGACTTGAGAAAACAGTTTTGAACTGAGGCATTCAGCAGACTGTTCTGAGATTAAAAGGATTGTTTGAAGGGAGAGGAATGGACAACATTTCAGGTCCATCATTTTGCTTTCCTCTTCAGCAGGGAAGAAGTGCTTGTAAATCTTCCACAAAATGGAACACTGTCCAACATAATATAAGACCAGAACATGTTGGCAGAAACTTTGGAACATGTTTTTACTATGCATCTCACCAAAGATAGTTAGACAGTGCAGCGGTGAGATCCCTAAAACAAAGCTAACTGTAAAAACAGCATAAAGGAGTTTCAGTTTCATCATATCTAGGTTGCTTAGTTTACAAGTACATATAATTCCTAACTCCTATGTGCCCAATTCTGATAATTTTTTTGCATCTAGTGTATAGCATCTTTGTAACCAGTTCTGAATCTGCATGGCTGTCACAGAGGTAATTTTCTTTGTGGAACTTCAATGTCTGGTGGAAAAATACCAGAGAAGATGCCACTTTAAAATCCTAAGGTGAATTTTCATACTTGACTTCTTGGAAAAGAATTTTGTGTTATACTGGTAAGAGCATACAAAGGCTCAATTAAAATAGCAACTAATAGTGTTGTTCATAATGCAGAATGTGTATGCAGAAAAGGTGGGAGAAACGTGAGGAAACAGACAGAGGATATTCCCATATCGCTATGACTGGGATTTTAATTGTCTGCTGCTTTGTTTCCACTGAAGACTATGTACACAGTAAAAAACAAACAAAAAATCCCACATCTTTTCATAATAATGAATGTTTTAGAGGTGAGTATCAAGGAAATTAGAAATGCAGCTTGCAGTTTCAATTCCAAAAGAGATGAGGGAAGAATAAAACCAGATGGATTGGCCAACCTCTCTACAGTGAGATCTACCTCTAGTAGGACACAGAAACCTAGCTGACAAGAGGTCTTCTGATAGAGATGCAGATGCAGACTTATGTATAAATTATCAAAGCTTAGCCAAGTTCCCATAGAAAACCAGTATTTTTTTAGGCATCTGTGAGAACTTAATTCCTCCTAGGTGTCTCCAGCGTGTTTTGCTGTATCTGATTTTGTCAAAATGTAAATGTCTGGTCACTGGACAGAATGTTTCTTAAATAAATACACTCACATTGGTAACTCAGTCTGCGTTCCTATCTTGGTACTGGCAAGCCGATGATGTTATTGATGTTACTAAGGCGCATTGGCTCTATTTTGCTTACCAGACCATTGTGTGTAGAAAGTTTCATTTGTAAATCCTGAAAAAAGTTTTCTGTGTGGATTCAGTAAACAGATGTGGTGCATCCACCTGGAAGCTATGTCAAG
This sequence comes from Thinocorus orbignyianus, assembly GCA_013400375.1. Lineage (NCBI taxonomy): Eukaryota > Metazoa > Chordata > Aves > Ciconiiformes > Thinocoridae > Thinocorus > Thinocorus orbignyianus. Next base: position 53,343 of record VXBW01004968.1, read on the forward strand.
GCGTATGGATGACAGAAAGGTAATGAGAGACAGCCAGCATGGCTTCACTAAGGGCAAAATCCAAAGACTTGCAGTCACCAGCAACATGTCCAAACAGAGATCAGTAACTAGGGGTGTCCCTCAGAGACCCTCAGGGGTCCATATCAGGGGCAGTACTGCTCATTGTCTTTATTAATGACACAGATAGTGAGATTGAATATACCTGCATAAAGTTTGCATATGACACCAACCCAAATGGTGCAGTTGATTTGTTGAGGGACAGCATGACATCCAAAGGGACTCTGACAGGCTTGAGGAACAGGCCCATGTGAGCTTCATGATGTTTGGCAAGTCAAAGTGCAAGGGTTGGGGCAATCCCCAGTATAAATACAGGCTGGGGGCTGAATGGTTTTGGAGCAGCCCTGTGGAGAAGGACTTGGGAGTGGTAGTAAATTAAAAATCATCAGCAACATGTGCTTCCATCCCAGAAAGCTAACCACATCCTGGGCTTTATAAAGAGAAATGTGAGCAGCAGGACAAGGGAGTTAATTCTGCCCCTCTACTCCGCTCTTGTGAGACCCCACCTGGAGTACTGTCTCCAGCTCTGGGGTCTTCAGCACAGGGTGCGTCCAGAGAAGGGCCATGAAGATGATCAGAGGGTTGGAGCACCTCTCCTGCAAGGACAGGCTGAGCAAGTCAGTGTTGTTCAGCCTGGAAAAAGAGAAGTCTATGGAGAGACCTTATAGCAGCATTCCAGTACCTAAAAGGGGGTTATAAGAAAGGCAGAGAGATAATTTTTACCAGGGCCTATAGGGACAAGGCAAGGGACAACAGTTTGAAACTGAAGCAGGTAGATTTAGATTAGATATAAGGAAAAAAATTTTTTACAATGAAGGTGGTGAGACACTGGAACTGATTGCCCAGAGAAGCTGTGGATGCCCCATCCCTGGAGGTGTTCAAGGTCAAGCTGGATGGGGCTTTCAGCAAACCAACCTAGTGAAAGATGTCCCCGGCCCATGAAAGTTGGGGTGAGGGGATTGGAACTAGAAGATCCTTGATTCTTTGAAAATAGGTATATTTCCAGTTCTGAAACAAATCAGCTTACATACAACAGTAGAGATAGATCCATTTGCTGGAATCAATGGTTTGGACTGCATTTCTTGGCTGCTGAGCATTTCTTTCTCTAGGCATAACTAACTATTCTAGGAAGACTGAAAAAAGTAGTGTCTAATTGCATAAGTCTTGGGAAGAATTGACTTTATTTATTTACCTTCCTTCTAAGATGAAGAAGACACTAAACCTATTGAGAAATTGTTGTTCATATTCTCATCCTATCCAAGTACATGATCTTGATCCTGTTATATTTCCTCCTTAGTACTTTCAGGTTTTTTCCAATTGTTTTACCCGTTCTCAAGCAAGATTGTAAACTCTCCAGGGCAAGGACCACGGCTTCCTATGTATAGGCTCACTGATGTTCACAGTTGGGCAATGAGTCTGACTATTACTTTTGGCCACCACTGCAATATAAAGAGCAGCATTGAATACAGAATGCTATTGAACAAATGCGACATTTAGAACATGTGAAAGCCTTCATGCAGCTGTGTGTATTATTGAACAAAGTTGACACTCAGCAGTTCTGACTCAAATAAAACATCCATGGTGGTTTTCCCTTTGGGCTGAATTTCATCATAATATTTTGTCTTACATACCAATATTATGAACTCTTTTACTATTCTGCTCTATAGTAGATCCTTTTTGAAATACATTCCTAATCTAATTCCTATTTTCATCCACAGGTAATTATCAGATTTCTCTTTAGGTCTTGTCATTGCTCAGATGACTAGAAATTATTTGAAGTAAAACATTAAGTCATGCAGTTAGACCGAAAGGAATCTTTATAAAAAGATGTTGAAGGTATATCAGGGCAATGACTGTAATATTTGCTTTACCAATTAAGAGTAGAAGAAAAGAGATATACTTCAAAACTGCTTGTCTGGCTTTAATGACCTGAAATAAAATTTAATTGCAAATATTATTTTCTCCTCTCGTCATACAGACTCAAGCAGCTACTAATTGAAGACCAATCTTTCGGGGTAGGTTTAGAAACTGTCATGGTATGCCAGTCTGATTTAGTTGGGTTTATTCTGTCTGAGCTGAGGCCTAACGCAGTTGGTTTAAACTGCACTGCATGTGTGCCATTTCAAAGCATGCAAAATTATCTCAATATTGATGTTATATAGCATACCATAAACTTCCATGAAAATGTATACATTATTCAGAAATGTGTAGACTCAGTTGTGCACATTTCAGTTGAATACTCTAGTGACAGAGGTGGCTGCTGCCTTTATCTGAGAAAGTGGAGCCCCTTCACCATCCCTCCAGCTGGCTTGTGTTGTCCCGTGTGATACATGTCTGGGTTCCGTGATTGCATCAGGTCAGTCAGTGGGGTGACAGTGACAGTATGGTCTACAAGACAATAGGCAATGGGACGAGGGAGAGAACAAATGACAACAGTCTTGACTCGTGTGCAACACTGACTTCTCTGTAGCTGTGGAGGAACCAGGGTAAAAACTGTGGTTTGTGTAAGTTAGCTGTGTGGCAGCATGAGAGTAGGATGTGAATACACAAGATGGAAAAAACAGTAAATCTACAGCTAAACCCGCAGTAGTTTTTCTTTTAGTCTAGTTTTACCAAGCTGATTTCTTTCTGTTTGTGTTCTTGTTTAGCAAAATTTCCCATATGTATCCATCGATATAAAATTGTATCTAGGTACAAGTACCATTTCCTTGCATACCTTGAACAAAATTGAACTCGGATCTATACAAATACAAGGACAATTATAAACAAATAGACACAGTCCTAAATTTAGGTCATTTTATTTTTCTGATCACCATCCATGCTTTGTTTTGGGGAACACAATAGGGACTGGCTGTTCTGCAGGATGAAATGTCCTACCAGTCATAGCATGACAGATTACACCTCCTAGCAAAACAATCTGGAAGAACAGTAGGGAGGTGGGCCTGTTCTTAGCTTTTCTGTTTTCCTGGTGGAAGTGAGTGCTCCTTTGAAGTCAAGCTTCACAGAGAAAGACAGAAACACTTTCTCCAAAGAGCTGTGAGAAATCATAAGGAATAAGAAAGTCTTGATGGCATTGTTTCACTCACTATCACAGACCTCTTGAGGAATTAAGAGCAGAGTCTATAGGAAGTCCTATAGACTTCTCTAGGGCTTCTCTAGGAAACGTATCAGCGGAAGAGACCCTATAGAAAGACAGAAACTGAATAAATCTTGGAAGTTTAAGAAGCAAAGATGCTGCTTCAGAAGGTTGAAGCTTACTGAATGTTTGATTCCAGAAGTAGGTGTTTTCCCCCACAGTCATGCAAGGATGACGGTGTGCCTGGATTTCCCTTTGAAGTTTTGTGGACAGTAATCAATTCTAATGAACAACTCCCATGGAAATCAGCTGAGTTACACCACTGTAGGACTTTGCATCTGAAAGCAGAGTATTTAACATGTTTGTGTATGTCCTGTCATGTATTTTGTAACAAATGTAAATTTCTCCAGATACTGTATTTTTCACATTTTTTACTGTAACTCTGAATTTTCATTTCACTTTGCATTAAAATTTGAATGGTTTCCAGCACAACTGTCCTGTTGTAAAACTTTGGTTATTTAAAGTTTAAATTTAACTGTAGTATGAAATAGGAACACAGCAAAATTTAAAATGCCTGAGTTAATTAAGATGGGCAAGATACAGTCTTTCTCAAGCTGCCATTTGCCTTTCCATCGTTACTGTACTGTCCTCGCAGGTTAATAATTGCCACAGACTAAACAATAACAAGTAGTAACTTCAGTTTGCATTACATCATGGAAGATTCAAAAACACTTCATAGAAATCTCTCCCATCACTGTTCTTTGCACACCACTGAGGAAGAGCATGTCATCTCCGTTAAAGTAATGTTAATGAGCAGTGTTAGACAGGAAGAAAATGAAACATTCATTTATAGAAACCTCTGGGGAAATCTGTAAGTAAGATTACATGTGTTAGAATTTGGATTGGAATTTGGATTTACAAAATTTTAATGCCAAGAAGGACCTGCGTAACACAGGCAGTGGAATTTCACCCAGTAATTTCTGCATAAAGGTCATAATTAGTCGCTGAGCTAAGATACCTTTTTTAGAAAGACAGTTTTGGATTAAAGAGGTCAAATGATAGAGAGCACACCACATCCCAAATTCAGCTGATGCAGTAGTTTTTTCTTCACTTCAACTCAAACAAAACCAAAGCAAACCAAACAAAACTGTGCCTTATGTATCATTTGAATTGAACACCTCTGCTGAAGTTGTCATTCATGACAACACCTGTAGTAAGAAAGCACCTGCTAACACAAGCATGAACACGTTTTAAGCATGAGCGGTGGTGAATGGAGAAGTAAGAAAAATAAAGTATTGTTCACTGTTCTTGTTTACTGACCTTTGTCAGGTCACTCACTTTTCCCTTCTGGATGCTTGTTTCATGAGGAAGGGTCAGGGTGGTGTTGGAAGAGCTGCAGCATCTTTGAAGCACCTTTTGAAATGAACCCACCATTATCAGGTCTTTGGAGTGAGGATCATTCACTGCTTTTCCACCTGTGAGAAACAAATGTTTTGCTGAAACAGAGCAGTTTTGGATGCGGCATCTGGTGTGCTGAAAATGTATTCATCTAACTTAGCATTTGTCATGCTAAACGATGGAGTGCTAGTGGGTGTCAGGAGGTGGGGAGCTTGGGGGAGGGAAACCTGCGGGAAGTTTAAAATACATTAGGTAAACTATATCCCATACTTGAAGAAACTAGTTCTTTTCTTTAGGGATAAAAGATAGCAAACAGAGGCCAGAAGCAAAGGACAATTTTCCATTGTGGTTAGAGTGGCCCAGTCAGTCCTGTCTCATTTGTGCAGCCCCAGAAAGTCCTGTGCAGTCCAGACTGTCTGGTGCACATCCACGCTCTATGTGACCAAATTCCTAATGAGACATACTTCTCCCAAGAAGGCTGCAAATAAAATGAAATCACTGGAACATTCATTTCCTTTCTTTTGAATCATTGGTGGATATGTAGCATCTAGAGAGTGTCTCTTACCTCTTTAAGTTTTCGAGTACTATTGAGACAAATTTGGCATCACTTTTATTTCACTTGCTGTGGCAGCACCCAGATTTTAAAGTATTGCTCTCATAAATAATCAACTTTTTTCTGTTTATGAACATAAGAATTAATTCACCCATTTTCTTTGACAGAAAATGGCTATGTGTTATTCATGTCACATGAAATTATTATTTCATAAACTATACATGTATTTAAAATATATTATTTTGGAAAGATATTCCAAACAGTGAACAAACTATGTATGTTAAGTGTGATATAGTGATATCCTTGAGAAACACAAACTCAACTCATTTGAACCCATAAAAATCTAAGCACTGAGGTTAAACCATAAAATGTGGTGGACAGTTTCTCACTATGGTAAAACACTAGACTATTAGGTATGCAGGCAATATGTGTTTGTTTGTTCCCGTGGATACTGAAGGTATACTGAATTCCTCAGGACTTTAAATATTATATTATAAAATGTTAAACCAATACCTGTAGGACAAAACCAGAATCCAACACATGCCACCTAAATTAATAAGGCTGAAAAAATGAAAAATCAGGACTCAAACTTCTGAAGGATCTTTTTTGAGGAAACATATTTCCACTTCTGCTATAAAACCCCATCCAGTTTAAACCCTTGCACTTGTTTACACCTGAGAACTATGATGTACCTTATTCATTTGCTTTTGGAAAAGGTTATTTTCGTTTCAGCCAAAGCACTTTTTTTTTTTTTTTTTTTTTTT
>VXBW01004968.1:59227-83432 GCA_013400375.1 Thinocorus orbignyianus
TGCCTTTTTAAAGGGAGTTTCCTGTTAAAAAAAAAAGCTAAGAAAATTATATGCCTCAATCCAGCAGGACAATTTATTGTTGTTTATGTCTGCAGTGGACCTAACAGCAACACGTACAGCAGCAAACTTGCTTTCTGGGAAAACAAAACAAATGCTGTCCTCATTTTGTTAATAAACAGATAGATTTTTCAGAGTTCACTGAAAGTTAAACATTCTGAAAGAGACCAAAATGCACCAAATAGGCTTCTTAAAAATATTATGCATAGGGAAAGAAGCAATGTAGGGAGTGCATTCATGTGAAGGCTGTTGTGAAAGCAGTTTCTTAGAACAGATCTTTGCAATGGTTTTTCCACACTCTAAATGCTGATTGTTGGTTGTTTTTTTTTTTAATGCAGATTTCTGTGGCATTAATTCTGGGAATTTGTCCAGTTAAACACATTCTTCCATTTAGCCCAAGAGGAAACTCTCAGCAGCAATTCTGAATTGGTTTTTTTTTTTTTATTTTAGCATGATTGATGTGGAAACCTTTGTTTTGTTTTGAGGGATCCTTAGGCCTATCATGTGCAATGTGATGATATTTAACCTCAGAAATGCAACTTCTACCAAGCCAATGATGGGGCAAATAAATATTTTCCCCTTGATTAAAAAGAGGAAAATACCATACCATTCAGGAACTTGGGCCTCTCTAGCTACCAGCAATATTCTGTGTGCTCATTGCCCTCTCCTGGTTTCATCTGGTAATTTTGGGGGTTTAAAATATCCAAAACGGGTCTCCAGAGAACATTATATATTCCTCCAACAGATTTTTTTTTCATTTTCTAGTCCAATATATCACTCACTAATGTGTTTTTTCAGGTAGTACAAACGACCTCTCTTCTCAGTGTACTGGAAACAAGCTAAGAGTCATCACTCAAGTCAGAGCTGATGAACTCTGTTGGCAACTTGTGCTGTTGCAGTATTTGTCTGTGACACGTACTTAGGGCAATCCAAGCAATGCTTGAATTTAAAAAAATGCTTTTGTTAACATCCTGCCTTAAGTACTTACAACAAAATGAAGCCATTATGAGATAACAGAACATTGCAGGTAGGACTCTCAGAGGGCGGAAGTTTCTTCATGAAATGTATGAGGTCCAGTTTTATCAGTTTGTTCAGAGCAATGCTCAGGCAAATTCTGGCATTCCCAGATAAGGATCCCACATGCCTTCTGGGCTCATTCAGGTGTTTTACCACCCTCACGGTAAAATATTTTTCTGAAATACTACATCAGAATTTCTCATGTTCTAGTTTGTGCTTGTTCCTTAGAACAGGACCTTTTATTTCCCAAAGGAGAAAACTGGTGAAGGCAGCGGCACAATAGAGATTAAAAATCATGATTGGTGCAGAGAAGGGGAATTATAGTACTCAAAAATCTCCAAGTTTACATTAAAAAAAATGATTTTTTTTTTTCACCAGGCTGTAATTACCTGGTGGACTAACTGCTGCTGGATAATGTAGAGGGCACAGTGCAGGAGTTGTGAACTGTATTGAGAAAATAATGGAAGATAAAACCCACAAGCATCTGTTAAACCCAGTGGTCTGAAAGCAGCTGTGTTCAGGAGGGCTGCAGCCTGCTGACTTCTCCAGGTCAGGAATATTTTCCCAAGGTGGGTCACCCCAGACACAACTTGTTGGTGTATGTTCCCCTAGCCAACCTGTGCTAGCAGGTGCAGTGTTCATTACACAGGTGGCATGCATGGTACAGGATTTTGAATCAGGATCCCTATGGACTGTATTTATGGTCCAGAAGAATGAGAAGTTTTTAGTGCAGCTTTAGCGTATGAGATGGAAAAGACATTGAAAAGACAAGCAGCACTGAGCCCTTACTACAAAAAGAGACATTGGCCTGCTGGAGCAGGTCCAGAGAAGGACAACAAAGCTGGTGAGGGGTCTAGAGAGTAAGTCTTATGAGGAGACGTTGAGGAAGCTGGGGTTGTNTAAACTGTCTTACATGGGAGAGTGGGATCTGATTTTTCATGTTCATAAATTTGAAGGAAATCCTCTTGGATCCCCACAAAGACTGAAGCTTCTTACTGGTATGTATATCCTGGTGTATGTATTAGGTGTTTGTTTTTCACCTGTACTCTCCTTCAGAAGGGCCGCATCAGGAATCTGGTCTAGTGGGAGGTGTCCCTGCCGATGGCTGGGGGGTTGAAACCAGATGATTTTTAAGGTCCCTTCCAACTCTAACAATTTTGTGATTCTGTGATCAGCAGTAAACCTAGGGGTGTGACTGAAACATAGTACTGGATCATACCATTCAGAGCAGACTTCCCTGTGTTTTGCAGTTCAAGACCTAACTCCTCATATGTGACATTTTTAATTTATCTGTTACAACAATTACATGAAGATCTAAAATTATTTAAACAAAGTCTTGCATCTCACAGATTCACAGACTCTCACAAACATGCTGATACAATGTTGTCCTGAAAGTCAGAATACTGGGACACTCTTGAAACTTCACTTTTCCTTTAGCAATGTTATTTATTAATCTGCTCCATTTGAAGATAATTCCATTCAGATCCCTAATTGTCCAGGAGGAATGTTGGTGGTTCTGGGACCTCCCAGGCATAAGAGAAGTCTTTAACTTGGGATGGGATGAATGTTTAGACTAAAGAATTTGCCTAAAATAACTTCATAGTTTTCCCAAAATAATCTGTCTGCCAGATTTAGCAGACATTCTGGTAGGTTTTAGTGGAAATGTCCACATCCTGAAATCTGGCTTTTATGTAACATGGTAATGCTAAACGGAGTTAGAACTTCTGGTTGTCCTTATAGAAAAAGAAATAGTGACTGTTGCTATACTAGGCAACGTACGCTTGTCACTGGACATCATATGCTATGCTGTACCAGGTAGATCTTCAAACAGATTGTGGAAGAGGTTACATCATATGTCAGGCAGAGGGAGTGAATATCTGAGGCACATTAGCATTTTTAAGTTCAACATGAGAGAGTTCTGTAGTTTAAACTGAAAATAGATATTCCAGAAGTGGATACAGTTAGATTAGTCTTTATATATCGACACAGTTTTTTTCCAGAACAGGTTCAAATTAATGAAAAACTTCATGGCTTTTGAGGACAGTTAATGCATGTAAACTGTTAGAAAGCTAAGTCTTTCACTTTGTCTTTACTTTAGTAAAGCTTCGTGTTTGTACAGTAGTTTTTCTACTGAGGCTTAGAGTATAGTTTTAATTTCTATCAAGGCAATAATATTATCTGGTGAAAGCAACTTAAATTCATCACTCAAGGACTTTGTGTGGTTTCACATCTATTTCCCATTTCGTTTCTGCAGTGTATAAATTTTATTAGCTAAATTGGCTTTTATCTTCATCATTCTACCATTTATCCTTTGATAAGATAATAATTTGTTTCCTCTTACCTTCAGGGGTGGGGAGGAGGCAAGATCCATTAATTTTATTTTTCAAATGGTAACACCAGATTAATATCCAGATACATATTTTTAATTGTGCTTTTTAGCTTCTGTGTTTTTCGTGGTGTTTGTTCTCCAAGCTCATTTCTAAGTGATATGAATTATTTCACCAGTATCAAAAATCCCACTGGAGACTGAAAAGTGGTAAATATTTTTCTTTTAAAAAGATTTTTACTGTATTTAGGAAACCATAAATATAAAGCAATTTTAAGTAGAGAGTTGGATTTTAAAGTAATACAAGAGAATAGATGAGAAACAATATCTTAAATACAATCCAGAAAAAGTTGCGCAATATGCAGTCATCCCTCTCTGACTTTATGAAAGTATACTTCTATAAAATACTGCACTATATGGAGATAATAACTCAGTGGGTAACAGCTTTCTTTGAGGCACTGCTAACTAACCCTGTTGTCCAGCACAAAGGTAGGAAGTGCCATGTTGCTCAACATATGGTATGTTACATGAGATGAGAGCAGAATTAGGGTTTAAATAACTTGTGGCTATTATATATCTAGAAGTGTTCAAGAAAAAAAAAGATGTTAGCCATGGCATAAAAGCTAGGTGATAATATGAATGAGTAACAACTACACTCATGTAAATTCCCCTTTATACTTGCATCATACTGATTGATGCAAACACTCCTTACAATTTATTTTCTCATCAAAACAATATAATTACCATGTATAAGCCAACAAACATAATTTTGCAATGCTGATGTGCCAGTAGTATTTACAATTCGCTTATTCTTCACCTATAAATATACTCAAATTAGTGACTTAGTACAACAGTGATTTCAATTGTCAAACAATTACACCCTGAAATGTCCCCAGCCCAAACAAAATACAAGAACTTTTATATAGTCAAAACCAGACACGATTCTATATAGAGCTTTAATTATACCTGTAAATGGTACTTAGATTTTTTCAGAGTTTGTGGCAATTTGATGGTCTGTGAGTTCTCATCAACATGATTCTATGCTCCTGGCTTAATGGTGGTTATCCCAAAAAGAAATTTTCTATGAACTTTTCATCTGTTTTGGGACATAAAGTATTGAATATTCTATTTCTTTTCCTTCTGTTCTTTTTTTCTTTAGCTACTCTTGAGTAGTATGCAAGTAGTATCCAAGTATGCATCACTGTTAAGTCATCCTATCAAAGCCACTTTTCTCCCAACAAAATGGATGTGATTCTTCCATTGTTTTGTACAACTCTGCTGACAATTCCCTTCCCACAATTTTACAATGAAGGCTGCTACAGCTGGTTGCCCTGCCATTCCAGACTTTTAGTCAGGTCAGTATGAAGCACTTTCAATTGACAAACTAAAGCACTAGTTGTTTTAGTTGACTGCCTAATTTTACAGAAAAAAAAGAAGACCAAACATTATTCCCAAATATTCTTAGAATTTACAGTCAAAGTAAAGATGAGACATTGTCAAGCAAAACACCCATTTTAGCTAGGTCTACAAGGATGAGATGGGGAAACTCTCCATTAGGTAACATGAAGCAAGAAATGTTGGAGCACACAGCTAGCTAGTTCTAGCATAGCTGTCATACTTTAACCTCACTCCAGAGCAGGATGTGATGCCATATACATGTGGATAAGTTTCACTTCTTTCCTTGCATATGGGGAAAAGAGGTATAGAGACAGAAAAACTGGAAAAGCTGAAATGGTCAGTTTTCGTTGAAAGTAGGTGCTGCACAGCCTCCCCCTAGAGATGCTGATGCATTACAGTCTAGATAAGTGGTTTGTGCAATGGGTGGGGAACTGGCTGACAGGCTGCACCCAGAGGGTGGTGGTAAATAGCTCTTTTTCAAACTGGCAACCTGTCACAAGTGGGGTCCTCCAGGGATTGGTATTGGTCTAACACTGTTCAATATCTTCAAAAGCCATCTGGATGATGGGATGAAGTATACTCTGATTCAAAGTTTGCTGATGGCACCAGGCTGAGTGGGGAAGTGAACACTTTGGAAGGGACTCGTACCCTGCCTGAAGACCTGGATAGGTGGAAGAGTGGGCTAGTAACAACTTTATGAAGTTCAACAGGGACAAGTGTAAGGTCATGCACCTGGGAAAACATAATCTAGGAGTGCAGCACAGGCTTGGAACTAGCCAGCTGGAGAGGAGCTCTGTGGAAAGGAACCTGGGGGTCCTGGCAGACGACAATCTCAATAAGAGTGAACGGTGTGCTGCTGCAGCAAAGGAAACCAACAGGATGCTGGGTTGCCTCAGCAAGGGTACCATCAGCAGAGATAAAGAAGTCATTATCCCCCTCTGGTCAGTGTTTATCAGGCCATACCTGGAATACAGTGTTCAGTCTAGGTCCCAACTATACAAAAAAGATGTGTTCAGGCTATAGAGGGCCCAGAGAAGGGCCACAAAGAGATAAAAGGACTGGGAAGACTGCCATATAAGGACAGGCTGAAAGAACCCCCTGGACAGGGTTTGTTGAGCCTTGATAAAAGAAGGGTTAGGGGAGGCCTTATCACTATGTTCCAGTATTTAAAGGATGGCTATAAAGAACACAGAGAAAGAAAACTCCCTTTTTACAGGGAGTCATGTGGAAAAGATGAGGGGTAATGGATACAAGTTGCTCTTGAGGAGATTCGGATTGGACACAAGAAGAAAATTTTTCACAGTGAGAACTATCAGCTGGTGGAATAAGCTCCCCAGGGAAGTGGTAGATTCTCCAGCATTGAACACTTTTAAGATTCAATGGGATAGGGTACTTGGCTATGACTAGTCTAGACTATGTTTTTGCCCACAAAGGTTGGACAGGATTATCCTTGATGTCCCGTCCAACCAGGTTATCTATGATTCTAAAATTCTATGTTTCTACCGTCATTCTATACCACAGACAGTGATTCAACTGCTGAGTAAAAGTACTACATAGCAATTCAATTATATGTATTTAGAAAGTGTTTTTGTTGTGATTTAATAAGAGTTGAAGGCACAAAAAATCCCTGACCTAAGGAATTTTCTCTATACTTGAATAAAGCACTTCTTCAGATTGTAAGAATTCTGGCAAACCAAAAAAATAGCAACTGTACTGCTATGAAATGTAAAAGGTTGACAGCCATATAGATTGTCTTTTCCTGCAGCAGAAGAATTCATAACAGCATCCTCTCAGTGCTTAGTCGATTAGCCCCTGTCCTGACATGCAGGACTGTATTAAACCAGGTTGTACTCGATCTGCTGCATCTCTCTTTGTGCACCAATAAGTACTAGAAACAGGAGAGGTTTTACTTTGTATATCCATTGACCCAGTACGAACCATGGCTCAGAAGGAAACTGTCAGGCTAGTTTCTCTAGGGCAACACCACTCTTGAAACATATCAGCTAAAAACATCCTTTTTCGTTTACAAAAATATCTTTTTCTCATTTCTTCCTGTCAATACTTTTTACTCTGGTCCTGTTTTGAGAAATAACGAAGCTCTGAAAAGGCAAGAAAAAAGGTGACTAGGAAAAATAAATATCTATTAGAATCAAAGATGTGAGGATTGGAAACCCTGTGAAAGCATTAATGTGCTTCAAAAAAGCAATTAAATGTGAAAGCATTTCCCTGTTTACTTCACCATACTTCAAGGTTCAGTGCAGTCACAATGTTTTTGCATGGTATATATAATTTTTAACCTTCAGAAGTTTCTCAAGAGCAGATTCTTCTGTGTCCATGCCCACATGATGCACTGCATTTTATTGCTTATAGTTTGTGTAAAGCTCAGGCCATTAAGTATTAAGGGGCTGTTACAGGAAGGATTACTAGTCCCAAGAGTTCAGAACTTGTTTTAAAGTCTGTAGTTTCCGTAGCTGCCTTCAAGATTCCTTTCTTTACAATACTTGTTATAGGTGTAATCTCAAACAGATGCTGATTTTTCTGTGATGTGTTTTAACAGATTGAATCCCATATGCTTTAACAACCACTGTCCACAACAGATTGCCCTTTTCAGCCAAGATCTGATGCTGTAAATTGCCTTCCATGACTGAAATGTGGTACAACTCTCTTAATCCTTTTTATTTTAGCTCTGTGTTCTTTCCAGATTTGGCACCCCAGCAGAGAAATGGAGGGATCTTTTATGGTACAGATTGACTGGGTAAGTTCTAGGCAGGTGGTCACTGTGTGAGACCAGTTCAGTCTGCACCAGTGCATATATTTTCTTTTGTCATAAATAGCTGAATCTTTGGCTGTTTGCATTGCCTAGTAACGTCAGCAGTGTGCAAGTTCCCAAGTTACCCTTCCTCATTCTCTTCACACTTTCATCCTCTCCCCCTTTTTCTTGCTTCATCCCTCTCTTCGTATAAACAAGCACACACATGTGCATATCCATACATATCTGGCTGCTGTCTTTGTTGAGATGACTAAATTACTGGACATACAGTATTTGTTATATTTTATTTATATTTCCTTTCTGTTTAATCTTCAGACCTGGTTCAATCTATGAGTTTGTGTAACGTTCTCCAGAAGGTGAGAGAGGGATGTGGAGAAACTTGATGGAAAAAAAGAACATGAAAACTATCTTTATAAATCTTCATCACTAATAAACTGTAAGTTTTATACCACATGCCAATCACAATTTGTCATCACATTACACTACATAATGTCAAAGCTCACAGTATAATAGCAGAACAGGCCTTATGGCAAGCACCTCTTTGTACAGCTAGGAAATACAATAGTGAACATTTGTACTGGGTGTCCATGGCAAGGTTTTTGCAAGGGTAGGGCTGAAGAGATGGCCTCTGTGAGAAGGCACCAGGGGCCACCCCATGGCAGCCACAGCTGTTCCAGTCCACTCAAATGGACCCTGCCACAGGTCACAGCTGAGACCCTCAGCTACACTGGTGATGCCTCTGGGAAACTGTATTTAAGAAAGGGCATCAAATACCAGAGAGAGGGAATGAGAGAACAAAAAAGAGTGAGAAACAGCACAGGAAAACACCAGGGTAAGAGAAGGCAGCACAGGTGCTCCTTGGCAGAGCAGAAAATCTCTCCAGATCACAAAGAATCCATGCTGGGGCAGGTTTGTCCTGAAGAATTGGAGCCCATGAAGAGGACCCATACTGGAGAAGGGGAACAGTGTGAGGAGGAAGGAGCAACAGAGAGACAGCTACTGTGTACTGACTGCAACCCCCCTGCACCACTTGTGGAGGGACAGAGGAGTCAGGAGTGAAAGTGTGTAGATAGGCCCAGGAAAGGAGGGTGGGGAAGTGGTTTATCAACCCTCTTTGTTTCTTACCATCTAAATCTATTTTAATTGGCAAGAAAATAAATTAATTTTCCCCAAGTCAAGTCTGTTTTGCCCATGGCACCAACTGGTAAACAATCACCCTGTCTTTATCTCAACCCATGAACTTTTTTCAACATATTTTCTCTGTCAATTGTGGTGAGGGGAGTTGTGAGCAGCTGGGTGGGAGTTTGAGTGTTAGCTAAGGCTGACTACAACATACGACTGTGTTATGGTGGCACAGATATCTCAGTTAACATTACATGAGGGAAGACCCTTAACTCTAAGGATTATAGAGGAAGGCCATATGTGTGCAAGACCCAGAACTCTTGTACCACACACTTGTGAATCAGCTTCACAGTCACTAGACTTTCTAATAGTCTAACACATGTCATTGGGAAAAAGTGAAACCTTGACATAAAGAAACATCAAGCTTAACAGGTACCTCATGTGATGAGTGGTTTCTGATTTGCAGCTTTCAAAAAACTGGACTCCACGGAGTTTCTGTGGTGAGGCACTGCAGTTAAGATAACTCTAGCAGCAATGAGCACTCGTCAGTGTGTTTAACAGTCAATACAGGAAGAGTTCCTTTCCCTTCAATTTTCTTTAGTGAATAGGAACATCACAAGAAAATTTGACTCCGCTGAGATCTTGACAACATAAGTGAAAGCTGGATTTGGTTTGAAGAGGATTTTAGGGCCAGGCAACAAGTCAAATGATGTTTTTCCTCTGTACTGTCAACTTATTTTCAGCTGTCTTTACGTCCTTATTAAAAACAACAACAAAACATAAACAAAACCAAAAACTGCCTCAGGAACCTGAGACACTGACACCAAACCATAGACAGCAGCACTCTTCCCATGCACACCCTGGCACTCATGTTGACCTCAGGAACAGGGTTTCCTTTCCTTAACATCAAATGAAGTCCAGTGCAGCTTTAAACAGAATCTGCTTAAAGCACCAAAGAAAAAAGAATGGCTCATACTGAGTTTGTTTCTTCGGATTTTATGTTTTCAATTAAAAAAAATACCAAACAAAACCCCAAAGTCTATGCTTAAAACTTCATTCTAAGTGTATTCAAAGTGCGTGCCCTCAGTGGCTGGAGATGAAAACAGTTTTCTCTTAGGGGGCACTGGGTTGGATTCCTGTCCTGCTACTTGTTTGGGAATAGTTTTGCACTCAGGAAATCTGTTTGTTGACTTTGGTAATATTCTGCATTTAATCTGCTGAAAAAGAGAACAAGCTAAGATATGTTAAACTGCTCATCTTCCTCTTTATGACAGGTGTGTCATCATGAGCAGTTTATTTTTTCGTTCAATCAGTATTCATTGTTTCAGAGACGTGTTGTCTTAGGGCTGCTGTGTAAGTCCATTAAACTGTGTTGCATGCTCATGTCCTGTTTTCATGTGGGGTTGCAAGTTCATTGCACCAGTAAGAGCATCTATACCTCTCTTTAAACATGTAAATAATTGTTCATCTGAATAGTGATGGGTTTCGGCAAGAGGTGTTCCTTTAATATTTCACAATAACAAAAAGTTAAAAATGGTCAATGAAATATATGTAAAAGCTTTTTGTTTACCCAGCTGGACAAGTCCTTTGTTAGAAATGGTTTAAAGTGGATGGATATTGATGTAATTTTGGAAAATGCTTTAAACAGGGGAAAATGATTTTCTTTTATTATAAGTCAATACCAGGAGGGAAGGAAATACAGTAAAATTTGCCGTAAGCAGTCTCTCAGGGGAACAGCAAAAATCAACTGCTTAACGGACATGGCCTTCTAATAAATTTGGAGAAGTATTTGTTGGATTTTTTAGGGAAATTCAGAGGCTATTTGTAGACAGAGCTGTCTGATAAAGTCTGTATTTTGTACAGGTTTTATGTGTCATTTTATTAAGGAGAACTCTTAGTCATAAAAGAAGTCTCTCTCTTAATAATCAACACTTTTAGTAATTGCCCTGTAACAAAAAATCTTGCATAGAGTAACGTGCTGAAATATGTGGTTTCCCATGTGATTAGTTACTGTTTTCTAAATATGTTTGTTATTAAATCTTCAGTATCCTTTGCCCTCCGGCTGTATTTCACAGTGAGGCTACTTGAAGGGACTGCTGGGGTCTCTGCTTGTACTTTGAATAACCAAGTGTTTTCCAAAACAGGAAAATGTTTTATTAAGCAATAGTGAGGTCAGGCCTAAAATGACAGTGGCTTCTGACTGAATGGCTTTATGTGGTTGAGGGAAATTGGACTCTGTTCTTGATGAGAAGAAGATGTGAAAGCGATAACCTACACAAAAGTTTTCCTGTGAAGTACCACCAGGAGCTATTGTGCTGCACTTGATAGGATAAATGACTCAAAGATACTGGGTATTATCAATCTTACATTGTGAATCTTGATCTGTTAATAATATGGAATATGTTTGTAAATAAAACTCCCGTTAGTTACACTGTATATTCCAGGTTCCTTCATGATGCTTCCAGAGGACCTGTGATGTATCAAAGTGACTCTGGATTTCATTATTTTAGTCAGGCAGACAACTGAATTTAATATTTTACTGATGGCAGCATATGACTACCAGCAGCAAGTTTAAATTGATGAGTAGGTCTGTGTGTGCCTGGGTCGCAACAGATGGAAAACTTGCCCTGTCAAGCTTATAATTCAGGTGTGTGGTTAGAGGAAAAAGTTATGAGGGGACAATTATTGTTAGAGTATGTGAAGATCTCTGCTTTCATTGAAAAATCAAATAACCGCTGATTCTAGGACCCTGCTGAATCTGCCCTGTTGGCAATAGAGAGTATGAAACGCTGGTCATTTGATCAAATTTACATCCAGAGAATCTGGGATTACATTTGTATCTCCCCTTACTGTCCAGCAATGAATGCTTTTCCACACAGAAGAAAAATACAGAGAGCTCAGCACTGATACTTTGCTAGAGTTAAATCCCATTATTTTTAAACTATGGAGGGAAGTCATTACATTGAGATAACAAAAATGGCACTAACTAGAGTAAGAAGTTATTTTCAAATGCTTGACTCAAGCAACAAATTGCCCTTTGTAAAAACAATAATGAGTGTTTTGTGCAGCTTGTTTTGTAGGGCGGTTACACCTTACATGGACTCAACATTTTAAAAATGTAATGTTTTGTGTTTAGGCTTTAGACAATTGCTGTATCTCAGGGCATACCTAAAAGAAGGAAATATTCAATCATTTAATAAGAGCTGATGGGGAATAGGAGGAGGTATAAGATAACAAGTGGCTGGTATTTCTGGTCTGGTGTTGCTTTAGCCACTAATACAAGATGTTCATTGCATTGGTTTTTACTTCAAGCAAGTCTTCTTGTGTGTATTTCACTATTCTCTTTGCAACCATGCGGTTATAAGATTCCATGGGGAAAAAAGGAGATGACTGGTGACAGTCAACATGGCTTCAAGAAGGGCAAATCATACCTGACAAATTTGGTGGCCTTCTACAACAGNAGTTCATGAACTCATGAAGTTCAGCAGGGCCAAGTGCAAGATCCTGCATATGGATCGGGGCTATCCCAGACAGAAATACAGACTAGCAGGAGACTGCGT
This sequence comes from Thinocorus orbignyianus, assembly GCA_013400375.1. Classification (NCBI taxonomy): domain Eukaryota; kingdom Metazoa; phylum Chordata; class Aves; order Ciconiiformes; family Thinocoridae; genus Thinocorus; species Thinocorus orbignyianus. The sequence goes on from VXBW01004968.1 coordinate 71,478, forward strand.
TGAGAACAACCCTATGGAGAAGGACTTGGGGGGNACCCTTTTTTCTAAATTGAAGTCACATGGATGTGGTGGATGGACTGCTTGGTGGGTAAGAACCTGGGTGGATAGTTACAACTCAAAGAGTTGCAGTCAATGACTCAATGTCCAAGTGGTGATGAGCGGTAAGTGGCATTCCTCAGGGTCAGTATCAAGACTGGTACTCTCTAAGATCTGGCAACATGGACAGGGTGATTTAGTGCACCCTCAGCAAGTTTGCTGAGAAGACCAATCTGTGTGGCACAGTTGACATGTTTGAGGGAAGGGGTGGCATCCAGAGAGATCTGGACAGGCTTGAGAGATGGGCTCAAGTTCATGAACTCATGAAGTTCAGCAGGGCCAAGTGCAAGATCCTGCATATGGATCGGGGCTATCCCAGACAGAAATACAGACTAGCAGGAGACTGCGTTGAGAACAACCCTATGGAGAAGGACTTGGGGGGTGTTCGTTGATGAGGCTCAACATGAGCCTGAAACGTGNGAGTATTGCATCCAGCTCTGCGTCCTTAATATGAGAAGGACTTGGACCTGTTGGACCAAGTCCACAGAAGGGCCCTGAAGGCAATCAGAGAGTTAGAGCATTTCTGTGAAGACAGGCTGAGAGAGCTGGGGCTCTAGAGAAGAAAAGGCTCTGGGGAGACCTTATAACAGCCTTCCAGTACCTAAAGGGGGTCTCCAGGAGAGATGAAGACAGAGGCTTTATCAGGGAGTGCAGTGATAGAAGACGGGGTAACAGTTTTAAACTGAAAGAGGGGAGATTTAGATTAGATATTGGGAAGAAATTCTTTCCTGTGAGCGTGGTGAGACACTGGAACAGGTTGCTCATGGAAATTGTGGACGTCCCATCCCTGGAAGTATTCAAGGCTGGGTTGGGTGGATCTTAGACCAGCCTGGTCTAGTGGGAGGTGTCCCTGCCCATGGCAGGGGGTTTGAAACGAGGTGACCTTTAAGGCCCTTTCCAGCTTTAGCCATTCCATGATACATATAGGAAAGCCCGACTGTGAAACAGTTGGACTTTCAGAAATCAGCTGGGGAAAGATTATGAAAACTGGATGTAATGCATAATTCAAATAACATGAGAGAAGAACTCCTAAGAAACAGCATGAAGCTTGCGTTGCTGCTAAGTGCCTCCAGTGACTACAGTGGAGATGCAGGAGTTTTCGCCGTGGAGGGTACAGCCCACGACTCTTAACTTGGTAATTTCTCTTTAAGGATCAGATAAACAAAAATATCAATGACCTTGGCAACATGACTTGAGTGTCTTAGTTTCACTAGGATGAACTGTTCTTGGAAAAAATTCTCCCCTGTCTGATTCACAACCAGGTTTTTCCTTTTGGAGTAGGAATGTGTGCTGTTCTTCCCCCTTCTCCCTTCCCAGTCAGCAACACAGGCAAATTCCAGCTCGCTAGTCTGGCATTTCGATTTCTGTAGGGTCTTCTCATGCCAGTGTAAAAGGTTTCACATTTTTTGTAACATTCTTTTGAAACTGAACTGCTCCACAGCACCTTGCTAGAGTCCAGTAGATAATAGTTTGAAAAGTCTATGGGGTTTTCACAAAATGGATGAAAGAAATTCTATTCATTGTGGCACATAACATAAGGAGGGGTTTGTAGCCACTATACGTAGCCTTAAGAATACAGTGCTAGGAATATCAATGTGAGGAAAAAAGATGACGGCGACCATGCCATTTAAACTTAAATTGTCAATAAATAGATATTTTTACCTTCCATTGAACGAAAATAGAAATGCATGTATTGTTCAGATCAAACCTCACTTAGTGGCTTTCTGTTTGTTTCTTTATGTCTTCCTTCCACTGGTGTACAGACTCCCCTCCAGGAAAGAAATCATGCAAGCATTTTACATACTTTTGAGACAGTGAGGGCTGATGGCGGTGCTCTTAATTGTTAGTGAAGCATCTAGAGAAGTCAGTGATATGGAGGATGCAGTTCTGATGCCTCCCTTGGGTTACAGGAATGGTGGTTTGAATACTCTGAAGCAAAGAATATCTCCCAGCTCAGCAGGCTTGGGGTAATTGAGATGGGTCTGCTCTCAGGCCCTTGGCCTGACACTGCTTTGTTACAGAAGCTGATCTTGTTCACCACCAGGTTGGAAAGTCCCATTGTCCCCATAGCTGTTGATGCATTTTGAGCACAGCAGGTTAAGTGTGAATAGGCAGAGGTCCTTCCTTTGAACTTGCTTGTCCCTGTGACAGAATACTGATGTGACAAGTAGGTAACATTGGTTTAAAGCCTTTGCCCTGCATCAGACTAAAAGGATTTTTAGTGGGGTTTCTAATCTCTTAGTCTGACCTTCAGTAACACCATTTTCTCCAGAACAAAGGAGCCGTATGCTGGCATGAGTTTATTCTGTATTACACCACTTTGAAATAGCTCTTAGCAGCAGTACAACAGCCAAAAATAATTACAGTGAATTCTCCATTATTTGACGGAAAGTAATAAGCATTTTCCCAATAGTAGAAAAACACGGATGATGCAAGTACTGGGAGCAGTCACAGAACCAGTTCTCATAAGACTGGCCAGACCTAGGAGTATCTCTGCACTGCCACCCCCCTGACACTCCAAACTGGAGAAGGACTTACTCATTCAGACACAGCGCCCGACCTGAACTGACTTTCTGAATACACCACATTGCAACAGAGCTAACAAGCTTTCTAGGAATCTAAAGTGATCTGCAGCTTAGTAGGAGCCGGATAATGCTGATATGGCATGAACACAAGTTCATAAAATCTGCTGGCCTCCTGCTGGCACAGAAACCTCCCCTGGATGTACCTCCAGAGGGTTCTACGGTACTAGTTCAGGGTATACAGTGCGGAGACAAGAAGTCTGGCTCTCCACTGAGATAATCCCAGTCCAGGCCTATGCTATATTCTGTGTAACAAACTGCCACAATACTCCTGCATTCTGCTCCAAGATAATAAGTCAAGGAGCCTGGATATGTTCTTGGTCAGCTGGCTGTACTGTCTCATCTTCCATGGCACAGGTAGTCAGCGGTACAGATCTACTACTCACAAATGGTCAAGCAAGGAATATATGGAGAAATCTACTACACTCATGCCAGTGGGTTTCTTGATGCTTGCTGTCTTGCCTCCTGCAAGGAGGATGTGCGAGTCAAACAACACTGTGTTACCCTTGACACCTTCGTACAATGCTATTACTCTCTATTTACCTATGGCAACATCCTCAGGCACCTTGAAGGCAAAGCTGCAGGAGTCTGCCACTGGTAATCCATGCTCAAAGAGAAGTAGCAGAGACAATGATGGGAGGTAAGAAGGGAAAAACAGACAAGAAAGGAAAAGCAATCCAGCTTGAGTGTATATCAAAAAGTGCCAAACTTGCACTCTGTCTTTAGCAGTCACAGACCTTCCATGTTTTATTTATAGACTCAAACCCTTTCATTGTGGCATTGTACTTATAGTATAAACAGTGCCAAGCCCATAAGAACACAAGCCCCATTTTCACCTATTAAAAAATGCTGAAGTTGAAAATGCAAATGAGTCGTAGTCTTTTTACAGTTGGCAGCTGCCTATTAAAAGGTGGTTGTTAATATTTTTGTTCTTTATGATACAAGCAACCTCAAGATGAAGCAATAGTAACGAGTTACAATGAGTTCTGAGCCGTGCTGCAAGTTTCTGTAGTAATACAATGAAAAAACTTACAATGAAACAAATGCAGTATTTGCCATTAATAAAATTATAACACAAACCACAGAGATATGATTTGCAAAATCTTCAGCTGTATTTTCAAACAATGTAGAGTAAAATTTTCTAAATAATTTGACTGTGCAATGTTCTTTAAAAATAACCTCACATGCCCTGTTAAATCTGTGTTGACAGCATTCAAATCATAGTGCAGAGTGAAGCTAAAGTGAAATGGCTGATCCAACAACTCAACAGGAAAACAACAGGACTGAACACAATCTTGAGTTTTTCTGAATATATGTCATTTTAAAAATAGGTTTCATTTATAGGCAGTATCTTCCTTTTCAAATACTTCCCGAAACAGCTAACAAAAAATCCACTCTTGGAATTGCTCACAGAAGTTCCTGTTTAGTTCTGGTAAGACTCAAAAGTACTGTTCATATACACTCAGAACCAGAGCATAGAAGTCTGCCACAGAATTAAGGATGAGAAAAACTACAAAGAGATAAAGAGATACTGAACCATCATGCCCATACAGTTTGTGAACAATTCAACAAAAGGCAACTATAAATTCCTTCCTGCAGTGTCTAGATACTACTACAGGTACACCTGCATCCAAGCCCAGAAAAAAAGCAGGGCAAACAAACAATATACCCAAACTGCCTCCAAAATGAACAGAAATACTGTTCTAAATCCTTTATTTTTTCTTATTAATATTACTGTTTGTGTCTCCCTCCTGCAGCTCTTGGCAAATATTGAACTTCAAATATTTGGAAAAACAGTTGGTTCTTCCCACCTCATCCATGCCTTTTCTTAACCCCTAAAATAACTAGGGATTGTGTTGCTTGCTGAAATCCAGTTTACTAACGCTGCTTTGTTACGTGGGGATTTTCAAGTTTTTAAAGGAACTTTCTGTTCCTTCAGAGTGAAGTCTCCTTTTGTCATGCTGCAGCCAAAATAGCCAAGGTTCTGATAGCCCCCTGCAGTGAAGGAACAGGAGGAGAGAGAAAAACTGGGGGAAACAGAGCAGTCTTTTCAACCATCAACATTTATTTAAATGTAATCATGAAATTTGGCTGTTCCTCAGGCCATGTGGTGTCTGCCCATTCTGCAGGGTGGGGCTGGAATTACTGCTGGCATGAATTTGTTTGGCCTCTTATTTTCATAACCCTTCAGAGCTACACAAGGGGAAAACAAGAGGCCACATAAGTACATTTGAGGGCTAAATGTTTGTCTGGCATACAGGACTTGGAAGGGCCAAGGAAATCCTCTGAGCTTAGGGAATGTGAAGTGAGCTGCTTAGTTGAATATGCAGACAAAGGCCGAAGAAGGATACAGGAAGGGAAAATATTCATGCAGGTACTGAGAAGGGTCAACACATGGGGGATCAGCTTCAGAGGAGAAAATGGGTAAAAGATTAACTTTGTTTTTTTCCATTATTATGGCTTTAAATCCACTTATAGCAAGAAGAATAGGCGCCTTTGTACCATGAGGCTTCCCCTCCTACAGTAAAGGGACATATCTTTTCATTTCTTCCAACTCTCTGATTTTCAGGAGCCTTTTGTGTCCACTTTTATTCACCTGCAGACCCTTTGGTTTCTCCTGTAACGTCTTGGCCCTCACCTTCTCAGAATTCTCCTGGTCCAGCACTCATCTTTGACAGTCACCTTATCTTTTGCAGTTCCCCTCCTTGCACTTAGGCACATCTGTCATATTCCCCACTTCTCCTGATCAGGTTGTAGGAAAGAGAGGTGTGCAGCTGCTGCTCCTGCTTCTCAGCAGGCAGGAAGGATGACTTAAGTAGTTGATGCCAGCTGAAAATCACTCCCATGCAATGTCTTCAACTCCTCTCCTTCTCTCCAGCAGCAAAAAGTGAGTACAAAATCAAGAGAAGGATGGAAAATCCTAAAAAACTTATGGGCTGTGTTGATATCTAGAGAGGCTGAGACAAATCTAGAAGATGACTGAGAGGAAGTAGCAGAAATACTGAATGAGAAACTGGAAGTGGGTTTCGCATGGGTGAATTAGGAGTTCGACATGGTGCTTCCAATTACAGGTTACTCACATTTATTGAATAGTAAATGGGTATGCATCTGAAGCAAAACAAGCATCTAGAAGAGTATTCCTGATAAAGATGAATAGTAAATGCAGATGTTCGGGATCATGAACATATGACTGAAATAGACAAGTGGCTGAGAAAGGAGAGAGAAAATGCTCAAATGGTACAGCTGGGCAATGAAGACAAAAGGGAGAGCATGCTGAAAAATGAAATGAGAGGGAAAGGAGAAATAGGATGATGAAGAAGTTGGCTCTAGCAGGTTTGTGGTAAGAGAAGAAAACAGCATTGGAGAAGTCAGAAGTCAGAAGTGTTAGTAAGATATAGAGTATAAATGGAAAATGCTACAGAAGAAAGCAAGAGTCAAGGAGATATTACAAAATGGAAAAGGAAAGAAGAGGCAGAGAGAAGAAGATAGCGACCAACATGACAGTGACAGATGCTTACGCTTATTATTAATACAAAGGGACTGCTGATCTTGCAGTGTATCCACCCTCTGCTTCTCAGACTCAGACTTTGCTTGATCTCTTTTGGAATATAAATCCCTGTTCTCAGCAAAGGCCTCAGTGGATGTTTTACATGTTTGGCATATGTTTACTCTAATGCCTTGACAGACTGCACATTGGAGGCCTTTAAGTGTTTTCAGACTCATCTGAAGACTGGAGTATCTCTGACTTTCTTTACTGCTTGTTTGAGTGCAGAGAGATTTTAGATCCCATGTCACATTTATAATATGCAGCTGTTGTTTCAGTGACATCTTGGCTTAGAAGTATAGGCTAAAAATTGGTCTAAGTGCAGTTCTTGTCTTTTTTTGGCTGTAATTACATTCTGGATCTTGCTTAAGAGAGATTTTTTAAGGAAGAACTGGAAATCAGTCCTTTCTTCTGGCATTATTCCTGGCTTATTTAATTTCCAATCCAGTTAATAGATGGAAAAAGGCAAAGGACAGGGAATCACTTGTAGTTGTTCTACTGAGAGACCCATTTGGGGGGGGATACTGTGAAGAAAATGGAAGTGAGAGGCTGGTAGGTAAAAAAAAAATAAAAATCTTTAGCATGCAACTGCAAATAAAAATGGAAGGGGTGCAAGTCATTGAGGTTTAAATATCCCTGTGGAGTCCACTTAGGAAGAATTACGTGACTCATAGGTTTTAGAGCCAGAAGGGATCAACAGATTGTTACTTTGACCTACTGTGTAACATGGACCATAGTATTTCACCGAGCTAATTTTGCAGCTAGCCTGAAGCTTTGCTTTCCCAAAGTCAGGTGGACTTGAGGGGACAAAGAAATCAACGCATCAGTTAACAGTTTGTTCTCTGGTAGTTTATTCCTTGTTGTTTTAAATCTGTTGATTTTAGATTTAACTCTACTTCATACAGCTTCAGACTATTTTTTGTTGTTGTCATTTCATTAAGCTTTCTCTGCTTTATTAGAGGCCTTCACTACCTATTACTTACTTGACGTAAAAGATGTTTATGACTTGAACAGTATACGTAAGGTACAAAAGGTGTGTGAAAGCAAGGACAGCCTTTGTCCAGACTGAAGTAGTATGAGTGACTGGAAGGGTGAACATCTCTTCTCAAGAAAACTGCCTCATTCTGAAGTATACAGTATGTAGCAGGGCTCTCCTGCAGCTGATGTGTTGCTGTTCCAGTTTGCATCTAGTTATGGACAGCAGCAGGCTAGGGGCGTCATTCCAACAACGGCTCTGCAGTATGACAGCAGGGTAGACCAGGCTGCCCGGCTCTTGGGACAGCTTTTGGCAACAATGGTTGCCTATGTGGGGTGTAACAAGAAGGGAGAAAGAGTTAAATGGCAGACTGTATGAGGTCGCAATGAATCAGCCACTCCAAGGGGGCTGGAAGAAATGTAAAGTCTGTATAGAGGAGCGTTGGGCTGCCCTGAGCTGGAGGCGAGGAGTTCAGATTTCTGCAAATCCAATTCATCTGATGTTCTTGGCAGTCAGGGGAGGAAACTCACAGCAGAGAGCTCTGGTGTGTGAGGAGTGATGACTCTCAGGCTGCCTTCTGGGAAGGCAGGCCAATAAACGTAGTTACCATGTACTGCAACAACAGTCCTGAAGAGGGAGCGTAAACTAATAGTAGTATCCAGGGTAATATAAATTGCCTCCTTCGTGATGGGGTGAGCAGTGTATGACTAAAGGCTAAAACACTGCACAACCATTCACAGGAAAAATTTACGTATAGGTATCTGTCCTGAATAACAATTTTACTCCTTTTTGCCAAGGCAGAGAAATTCAACATGTTGACTAAAATTCTTCATGCATGAATTTTTCTGGGAATTTCATCATCTCACAATCTTCATGCTGCAATTTATTCTTCTATTGCTTCTTCTAAATACCGGATCTTTCTGTTCAAACATGAGGATCCTTTCCACTGCTTTATTGCATTTTGGAGTTTAAAAATTCAGTTTCAGAATTTCAATTTATCTTTTTAATGGTAGTGATTCAGAGGATTTGGCATTTCTCCTACCAATCTTTATTACTGAGAAGTATTATCAGCGGTATTGTAGGAGCATAATTGTGAGGTAGAAGAGTCTTGAGGTAAGAAAAAAGCACTAGCCATTTTCAGGTGGTCATACAGTGAAATATCATTAGTGCTGTGTAATTAGCTTGGGCTAGTCCAGCCTTAGAATGTGTAGCAGTATTTCGTTGCGTGAAAAGTCATTGTTGCTACAGCTGCAGCCATATCCATCTCTCTGGGAAGACTTCCAGCTTCAAAGGGAAATCTAGTTGTACATATTTGAATTGTGTTTTTAGCTGCAACATAATCTTTTCTGTCTTCTGGCTGTCCATTAGAAATGGCAATGAAAACATGGCACACAGTCCTTTCAGCCTCAGTGTAACCTTTCTCTTTCTCAGGAAAGAAAAGTTGTTCAACCCAGAGGGTAATTCAGTTACTGACATCCTTTCAGTATCTTTTAAAGGTATGCTTTGTTGGAGTGTCTGCATGCTAATCTGTAGAGTAAGGATGGAACCTACCAAGCCAATGTCAAAAAATAAATACATTTCTCTCCTAGCTAATGTCTTCACAACAACTGAATCATATTAAACACAGACTGATTTCATGGGCTGAATAGTCAAGTTCTTAAATCTTCAGTTACCAAAACATGTTGTCATAAGAAAGTCTTCAGTGAACCTAACATTACTGCTTAACACACTGGAGAAAACAAACATGGTAATGGGAAAGCCACATAACAAACATTTCTGAACTTTCAGAAAAGCAAGATAGAAAGTAAAAATAATGTGTAATGGAATGGACTTCCCTCATTTATTTTCTCTCTGTGAACAAATGAGCTATAATAAACAGTAAAAATAAAGAAGTCCTAGCAATTGCCGACCTCTCTCTTTCACCCCATTCAAGCTGCTTTTTAAGGCATTTTTCATACGCTTGGTTTGTTTATTGTTCCTCTGCTACTTCCAAGCTGACCTTCAGATAGAATCCCACCCAGAGTTTTGCAGGAAGCAGAATAGGGCAACAGAAGGAAAAGAGTTATTAGCTGGAATTATAGTTACAAAAACATGTGCAAAGTAATTATATCAGGGCTGTTCCTGTCTTGCTCCGACGCAAATATTTTTATTGATGTTTGTCTCAGACTCTTTGGGAAATTTTCAGACATATTGATATCCCTATGAAAAAAATCTGTATTATTTCTTAAATTTTCTCATGGCTTCTCTATGACCCTTCCTGCTGTTCCAGAATGCCCTGTTTGGAAAATTTTAAGGCTGTCATTATTGTCATTGATTTAATAATAAGGAGAATTTTTTTTAAAATGAGTAAACTGTATTCCTCTCCATAGAAATTCTAATTGCATATATATATGAAATAAATAAAGTCTTCATATAATAAATTCTGATCTAGAGAATATCTTTTCCATCATGTGATTTAGTCTCGCTTAAAGAAGATACAGAAAGGGCAGCAATTCACTTCTGCCTGCTTTCTTCCTATGATAAAAGCAGTTCCTGTGTGTTTTGTTTGGTTTGGTTTTTTTTTGTTTTGTTTTGTGTTGTTTTTTTTTTATGGTTGATGTGTGTTGATGGTGGGTACTGAAAAGATACAAGCTGAAAGATATTAAAGGCAATTTGGTAGCATGGAATTTAAAGTAGCACAAAAATACGTACCAGTCAGCTGCAGTAAACCACATGTATGGCATATACAGAACCAATTCTCTTTTCAGTAATTTTACTTTCCAGTTAAGCCTCTTCAAACTTTCTGAAATCAACAACATATTCTTCAGACAGTGTCTGCTACCAGAGTGATAAGGGCTGATGTTTATAGTGAATATCAAGGGATGGTATCCAGAAAGGCTGCTGCTTGTACTTATTGCTGTAACAACAAAGGTCAGCTCACTCCGTAATTTACCAGGCTGAAGGGTCAGAAGCAGACAAGCATAGACAGGTTGCACCTGTGGGGAGGAGCGGATAGGACAGGTGACACTGACCAACAGAGTATTCCATCCCATTGGACTGAGGGAGGGGCTCTTAAATTGGAGTTGAAGTAGGGGTTTTTTTCTCATTTCTAATGACCTGAAGACACTTCCGTTTTTTTCAAAGGAAAAAAGAATAAAGTTACATTTTATCCTGATAGTCTTGTACTGTGAATACTTCTCTTGCCGATTTGAGACATTTGCACTGATACCTGGGACAGCTCATGTAGAAACAAGTCTTATCTATCTACCACTAACATGGATTCCACCTAAAATCTTACAATAGAGAAAAATATTTTTGTATCTTCTGAATACATATTGGTGAATGTAAGTTTTTACAAAATGCAAGCATAGTTTTATTTCTTTTTATAACTTTTCTGTTAGATCTATGAAGCAGAGGGTAACTTTAACCTTAGTACTTCCTGGATCTTAACCCCATAACTTCAGTATTACTCTTTAGTATTTATGCCTGTCACGCGTAGTCATCACCATTTTACTTGCCTCAAATAACTTGCAGCTAAGAGTTTGGGGTGACAGAATCAGTGCTGAAGGTGAAATAACTTTTTCGTGTGTTTTTCCTGGCAACAAAGCATCCTGTAAAACCAGTAAAAATCCAGTCTACATCTAAATTGTGTTAAAAGGTGGGGCCTCCGTGTCATGCTGACAACAAATTCTGCACAATAAAATTTGTGTTCAAGGCCTACAGCTAGGTGAAGGTTAGGTGCTATATGTTTGCAATCCAAGTGTTATTCATTTGATGATCACCTTTTGCCATATATAGCATAAAGCTGAATTAATTGTTTAGCATACTGATACTGCAGTGTCAGAAAGCCTAGCCTGTCATTGCTGTTCTCCTTCACATGCTGATGTTTGCAATGTAACTCGTTCAGATCAGATGACCCAGTTTTACTTCTCTGAAGCCTTTTGTCATTTTCCTTTTTGTATCTCAGGCTTGGGAACTAACGTGATTTAGAGAATTTGATAAAATTGCCTGGGGAGATGGTCAAAGAACGTGATGTGGAGTTGGAAGCAGATGATCTTTAAGGTCCCTTCCAACCCAAACCGTTCTATGATTCTATGTTGTAAAAATCTATTTGAACGGTTTGTTTCATGTCTGCATTAGCAGTGTACCTGCCACACCAAAAGTTTCAATGTGAAACAGAGACTAGAATTTGTTTGCAATAGATTGTTGCTTAGCAGTATCCAAGACATTTCTCTTGCAAAGATTCTAAGCAAGTGATGCCTGTTGTGCATTTTAAAGTTTTCAATAACTGATAACTGAAATTTTTTATGAAGAAAGGGATAGAATGGAAGCAACACCATAGATTTGCACTTGGTGCAAGCAGAGAATACTTGCAACAGGAGCATATGAACCAGTGGTGTTTTCTTCTAGCAAATATTTAGCATTGTTTCTGTACAATTAATTTCCTTGGAAAACATGAAGTTTGAAAAAGTTAGATTTGGAAAACTGTTGAACTAATTTGGCCAAAACCTGTGAATTTTTGAATGAGAACAGTGCCTGTGTAGAAGGAGGAAGGAGAGCTCCTCGTGGTCTTATTCTTCTCTGTTGCCTGCCTGCCCAATGAAGCCATGTGCCCTTTTTCACCTAGTCAAGAAGGGGAAGGGTTTGAGAGAGAAAACCTTGCCCATGGATGCAGAGCCTGAGTGGGGTCCTTTCCCAGGGAGCAATTTGCAGGTACTGAATTGTCCAAATAGACTTTCCCTCGCACACATATTTCTGCCTGGCAGAAGAAGACCTGT
>VXBW01004968.1:83472-101967 GCA_013400375.1 Thinocorus orbignyianus
TTCCAAACCAGCCATAATGAGTGAGGGAAGCGACCCCAGTCCCAGTGTCCCGGGGGAGAAGGCGGAGCTGCGCCTTCTGCCGCACCTCCTGCTGCACCCCCTGCCCAACACGGGCTCCTCCCTCCTCTCTGTGATGAAACAAAGGCTTCGGCCAATCAGCGCCAGGCATAAATTTGCATGTGTTGATGCGTTGCCATGGCAACCCAGGGCTTCAGGGCTCTAGCCGGCAGAGGTGGGTGGGAGGGCTGAAAATCTAAAGCAAAATTGTAAAAACCCTAAAACATAAAAAACCTAAACAAACTGGGGTGGGTGAGTGTGGGAAATTCGTTCCAGGTGTGTTTGCCTACTTTGGTGTTCTGCTCTTTTCTTCCATAGAGTTGGAAGAAAACCAAACCAAAATCCAACATCAGAGGAGATATTGCAAAAATGAGGAATTTTTGAGCCACTCTTTGGAGCCAAGGTAATGTTTTGAAAGAATCACGGAATGGTTAGAGTTGGAAAGGACCTTAAAGATCACTGAGTTCCAGCTCCCCTGCCATGGACAAAGCATTGATGATGTGCTTTGCGCGATATCTTGACTGCTAAATCTGAATAAGCTTGGGAAATTTTTTTAGGCTGGAAGGTGGAGGAATGATTGGGTGTGGAGGCACTGTGGTTTTGCCTCAGTCCTGAAGCTCAAGCAGCTAACTCTCCTACCTAGCCAGCAGGCATGGGCAGATGGGATCCTCTGAGCCCAGATCCTGGGTTTTGCGGTTTTCACTTACTTTCCTTGTGAAAGTCAGGCGATAGTTCTGAAAACAGGGCTGGCCTGAACCTCAAAAAGTCAAGGAATAAATCCCACAGTCCTTTGTCCTCATCCCATTTCATTGGTGCTTCATACTAAAGTACCAGATGGGCAGATTCCCACAGAGCTCAGAGGCACAGTTATAAATAAATAAAAAGGTCAATGAGCGATGATGAGTGAATGAGTGACTTTCTCTGCTCAAATCAGCTAGATAACAAATGGATGTGTAATACTCTTTACTGCAAGGATAATGCTTTTATTCGCTGGGATTTGCTTCCGCAAAGATTTGCATGGCAAAAAGCGTGTTTGAATAAACAGCTTTTACCAGGCTAGATGTTCTGATTTCCTAATTCCTCCCTTCACTTTTCTTGGGAAGTTGACTGAGTTCATTGATTGTGTATTTTAATAGGCAGGAGAATACAACTGGAATCACCAATGGCAACTGTCTGTATGCTAAAGCTAGAAATGTTATTCTGTGTAGAAGATAACCTTACCTGACACATAATTATTGACTGTCCCGTATAACAGGAATTATCTCTTTCAGTTCTATTTCTGGAAAATGTGTGATACTCACCAGTAACAGGAAGGTTTACTAAAAAAGTCAGAATATTTTTCTGGCTTGGAGAGCTACATAAACCAGAAAACTTTGCTGTCATTTCCAAGTGGTTTATCTTACAACTGATTACAAATTTTTTTCTTAAGACACTCTCAGTGAACTGATTGCTAAAGTCATAAATTAATGCTATTACAGATTTGTTTATTTTTTTGTTTAAATTTGCTTTTCTATTTACTTAATTCCCTAGGACACTGTTCTACAAGAGGATGCATTGGTTTCTAATTAAGTGAAATCACAGTTACAAAGTAAAGAGTTCAGACTTACATAGATTTTAACATGTCTCTTCATTTATCCCACATTATGTAGGGGTATTTTAGGCTTCTATTCCATACACATTTCTATTGGCTTATGGAATTTGAAAATATTCTGTTAATTAAAAAAAATTATAAAACAGGATAATATAGATGGATGCATAGGTAACAGCTTCAAATATAAAGTGAAAATAAGGCAACCATTAAACATAACAGAGTTGCCAAGGCCTAGCGGTTCCAGGTAAAACTTGATATAGTTTGTCAACTGTGTCCTCTCACACTATTTGTAAATTAATGTTCATCTAATCTGGAGGAGAAAAACAGTAATGTAAAAGAATGACTTTTTAAGATTTTTTTACTAAGAAGATCCTTAAAAAAGAGCATTTTCCTACCAGCAACCATCATAAAAGATCCTCCAGTCTCATGCTGGATATGATGGATGTTGCAATAGTCCTGTTTGCTGTAACAGAGGTTTAGGAGGTAGCCATTATCTTCTTGTGTCACTACCTCATGGATGTTCTGCAAAGTATTGGGCTGTGCTGTATTGTTCACGCAAGATACAACAACGCGTTCTTAGTATCTCTTTGTTAAGACTACCAATGTTTCATAAAAGAAATGAGATGCCCAGGGTTTTGTTGTTCTAGTCATTTTGCACTTCAGGTCATTTCAACTGTTTGTCTAGATCTCTTCTGTAGATTCTCTGTTACTGTGGCTTTTTTCTCATTATTTAGTTTTCATATTACTTTTAACAGCTGGTATATCTTACTGAGCATAGGAATTGCTGTGGTAACCAGATTATCTAGCTGACTGTCCTATTCATAACAAAACTACCAAAAGCCTTAGTTATGGAGATAGTTGTCAGTAGGAGCACTTTCTTTCCATTGAAAAGTTATTGAAGTTGGTTTACAATGTAAAAGATGATTATTTTATCTTGCATAATGTAGCTATGTTAGTGTAAATTACTGAGAAAACTCTCTTTCCTGCATTGAATCACTCTACATTGTCGTACTTCTTCAGATTTACACTGACTTATGTCAGTTTGTGCAAACTGACTTACTTGGTTTCTATTTTTTTTCTATCAGGCAGACTCATAGCCAATTACACATTTATTCATCTACCTCTTTTTTCCACCTACAAGATCAGCCTACTTTCCTGAAATTATTGCACAAATTACATACTCACCATCAAAATTACTGGGAATCAGCCAAATTCTGCACAGATCAATCCCAGAAATGGAAATGTTGAACAAAGACACTTGAGCTGGGAAGTATGTGTAGCTCACTTTGAGCAGTGTAAACTTACTTGCTTCAATATCTGCTTGGTTTCATGCTCCGGTGCTGTAGGCAGGGTGAATACACCCAGTCTGTTCATTATCTCACATGGCCTCTAAGATTTGCTTAGTGTTAACTATCACAGATTTACTGCAGTAACTGATGACTATTAAGAATGTGATGCATCATATCACCAGTGTCTCCCAAACTGGGAATATGTCTATGCTGATTTTTACATAAGAGTAAGTGTGGAAGTAGGGTAACATTATTCATTTAAAATGTGAGATGAGTACATTAGGTAATTGTGTGTGAGTAAAACTAAAGTACCCCCACTTCACCCTGGCAAGTTGCAATGCATCACTAAGTAAAATATAAAAAGCGAGAACCTTGTTTGTAGAGTGTAAAGGATATTTGAGGAATTACTGGAGCAGGTGGAGAATTTTGAAATTCTGTCAAATTGCATTTTTCCAACAGAAAATACTTTACTTTTTCCCTATATTTTAGCTAGTAGGCGTTATAATTCCTTCACATAAGGATATGAGTTCAATCAAATCAAAGGAATTCTTTTGTTTGGGCTGAGGAGGACATAGTCACAGGAAAGAACTGCTGGGTCACCAGAACCAGTCTCCAGCTTTCATCTGGAAACACTATCATAAAGTTAAATCAAATACATTCAATTAAATAAAATAAACTTAATTATTGCATAATTGTATATAGCATGTCTTCAGATGCTAAGTATACAGTGACTGCTATTGACATCAGTGTATTTTGGGTTGACCCATAAAGTTTAGGTAGGAAGAGAATCAGATCCAAAGAAAGACATGAGCATTTTAAAAAGTTAGAGGAAAATTGCAAAAACCTTTGACTAGGTTGATTGTCTTATCACAGTGGACACCTTAAATAGTTCATTATCGGAATCATATTAAAACATCAGGGTTATATATTTTCCTTTTCTTACATTTTGGTGAAGATTTGCATGCACATGTAGTAATTTCTCTCTTCTGTAACAGATACAGGTGCATCTTTGAACGAAATCTTACTTTTGTCTAACTCACACATTAAACTGGTTAGAAATGCTGGTTAGAAAACTCCCAGACAATTTTAGACCAGCTGTATACATAGGAAAATAGTGGCTTTTTAACGTGGTATATTTGGTTTTGAGTATTCTTGCCTTGTCCTTTTAGGTGGCTGCATCCATGTTTAATGAAGGCATAAACATCAGCCTCTGGGCTGCGGATAGTGTGGGGCAGGGGGTACTGCTATATGTGAAGCTGATCCTCTGATGGAACAAGCTTCATACTTGGATGTTTCTGAGTGTGCATTACTCATAAGACATTTAAGCCAGGCTGTTGTGATGTTAGATTTTACAGACTTACGAAATCTTGAAGCTGCCAGAAGTGGGGGTACATGCCAATATTTGTATGTTCAGAGCTTGAAAATTGTTTCTTGAGATAGAAGGGTGGAAAAAACACTTGGGTTGTGCGCAGGTATAGCAAGATAAAGTGTCCTGACTTAGGAAATTATGGATTTTCTACATCTTAGTGGTCTTTATTTACATTTAATCAAATAATACGTTATTCTTTTCACATCACCAAAGGAAAAGATTAGTCTCTAGGACTAATCAAAGGAGACTCCTCTAGCCAGGAACTGTGGACAAAATGGAGTGCTGAGCTGGAAAAATGTGATGGTTTTAATGTGTGGTTAATTTGCTAAAAATATTGTTGGAAACATAAGAATGTTTTTCCCTTTTATCTTTCACTGAAAAACAGATCCAACAGTAAGATACTACAAATTATCCAATACTTTTGTCCAATTTATGTTTGAGTATTTCGTCTGAACAGATTTCTAAAATGATTTATAATTGAGCAGTACAAAACAACATTTAGCACAAGAGAAAATGCAGCTTGAGATGTTGGTTGAATTTTCCTTTGCTTTCCCTTAAATAATAACGGGAAGCCTCATAGAAAACATTTTATTTGGAAAGAGCCTGAAGCAAGGATTTTTGGCACTCAACACAGGATCTCAGTTTGGTCCTTTCTGACACCTCTTTTATATGTAAATATAATGAAAACCTGGCAAAAAAGGAGAAAAAATGACTTACCTTTACCTTGACTGTAAAGTTAGGGATCAGCCTTAGGAAATCCTGTGACTGGACTGATTTAGTATTGGGGTGCTAGAAAGTCTAGATTAATTTCCTTTTCTTTCTGATTTGCTGTATTGTGCTCAGCAGGTCACTCCACATCTCTCATTCTGTGTCTTTTGTCATCTTAGACTGAGTTGTTGTCCTTTGTCTTTTTCACAAAGCCCTACTCAGATTGAGAATCCAGGATCTCCAGGTACTACAGTAGTGCAAGAAGCTTGTTGCTTCTCATTTAAAGCTATGTGAGACATTAGTAATTTTTGTAACTGTAACATTAAGTATTAAAATTGAAATAATTTTTATTTTAGAATACTTGTGAGGTTAGTCCAATTTAAATGAATCACCTTTATTAAATCATAGAATCATAGAATGACCTACATAACAACAGTAGTGGTGTCACAAAGAGAAAGCTTATGACTTCAAGCACTGAGTGATGAACAGGCAGAATGAGTATACATGGAGTGTAGTATTGAAGGCAAAGAAAGGGAAAATTTATCTTCCAGAGTGAAGTGGGGATTTGCATAAATGAGGGCTTACACAACCAGGAACTTTTGAATTAAGAACTCTTCATACTGGATTAACCAGTATATTTTTGCAAGCTAAAATTAGTTTATTCTTTTTTGATGCTGACAGGCTGATCTGTAGCTGGGCCTACACCAGGCTATTGTATTTGAATGACACCATTTTGGAGCCATATGTTTCCTGCTTCTTTTATTGTGTCTCTATGGCCTGTCACACACTTCCTCAGGCAGAGGAACCCACACAGACATTCTTATAATTCTGTTATGTGAGTCCTGATTTTGTAAGCACTCTCCAACTATAGATAACCTCTCCAAAGAGTCTCCTGCATGTAAGCCAGTGCCACCTCAAGCAAGTACTCCGTATTAACCCTTTTCATAGCTTTGTCAAGTTTTGCTTTAAAAATAGTAAAGGAATCAGTTGTTCCCACTATTTATTTTGATTTTTTTATGGTACTCCTTCCTAAATCCATATGTGAAAATTGTATCTGCCTTTAGAGGGAGTCAAGCATGTCCAAGGGGTATTTCTGTGAGATGTATAAGCTTAAAAGCTCTGTGACCTTTGTTTTAGCTCTGTGCTTATCTGATACAAGGATTTATCTTGTCACTGTCTGTGCTGGCAGATGGGAACAGTGACAAGCCAGCTGTGTACTTTAAATGGAGTTTACAGTCTGATACAGCTGCACATGGAGAGGCTGTGATATCAGTCAGCGTTCATAAACTATACATAAACAGATTCCCCAAATCGTCACGACTGTTCCTGTATTTTGTCCATTGAATAAGCACAGTTACATTCTGGCAGCAGGAGTCTTCATGTAGTGTGTTCTTCCACAAGGTAAACTGTTTTTTTCAACGGAGAGGTCTCCATGTGGAATTCTAGCTAAGTCAAAGGCAGTAGTGTTGAGGATTCATTGGAAACAGCCAATTTAATCCCCCAGCTAGCTCAAGTATGTTTTGTTCAATTCAGTCGAGGAATCCAGGCTTATAAAATGACCTTATAATGGGTTTTGAGGAATTGTTTACATGAGAGAATCAAGAGAGATGAAAAACAGAGGGTCACTCTTTAGAAATTGGCTGCATACAGGAAATAGGAAACGTATGTGTCAGCTTTGCTTCCAAGTTCCTATACTGACATGAAAGAAGACAATTTCAGGGAAGAAGTTTCCACTTGCCTGTATAGGTTGAATCACACATGGAAGCTAAGAGAAGGCAGCGATACTGCAGCCTGGCTAGTAATGCTATTGTTGCAATTTCTGGTTAGGATAACCTTAAAAACAGTGTGCAAAGGTTCCAATTTCTTCTTTAGGAGAAGAAGATGAGAGATGTATTGAGCTGTTTGCACTCCTGTCATTCTGTTCTATTTTGGATAAAGTGAAGCTCTCAGCCTAAAGCTGAACTAGCTGTAATATTTGACTTGCTTTTAATCAAATTGAGCTCATCCATTAGTTGCAAGTGCTCTGTCAGTGCAGTTTGTAAGACTGTTTTTTAAGTATTGTACTCAGTGGAACTGCAGAGGATAGGAATGTTTTCCCACAGCTATATGCAGTGATCAACTGTACCTTCCTACTTGATGGAATAACATGTTGCAACACTTTTAAAAGAAAAAGTGAGATAGTCTTGTTTTGAAAAGAAATGTTAAATCCCAACCTTGATTTGCTTCCACATCTTTACCACTGAACTTGAGAAAAGGAGACTTGAACTGCTCGTATGCCTTTTCATTTCACACTGAATTTATAGGAAGTTTCCAAATAACAGCGGTCAACTTGGCAGGAATAAATGTAGACCAAATGGTGTAATCCCCACAAGGAAGCATAATTCTCTTATGAAGTATTTACAATAGCAAGCTTGGAAATCCAACAATAGGTTATATTGTTAATAGGTTGTTTATAGCATCTTTTATTGACTGATTCATTCTTAATAGTAACAGATTTAGTCACCTAACACTCTTCATGTGGCAGGCAGTTTGATGTCCACTGTTGCTTTAAGAATCCTCTCAGGTAGCAGAAAGTATTGTTCTGACATAAATCAATAAATAGGACATAAATAGGACCTTGCAAAGTTCAGAAGTTCCCTGAAATGTAGCTGAACGTTCTGATGCTCCCTTCCTGTGACCCTCCAATAACCCTTGTCTCCCCTGCCTTCATGACCCTTTAATGTTTCCCTGGCTCTCCATTCCCTTCATCCTCCTAAAGAGCTTGGCTACTTCCCAACTTGGATTCATCCAACAGGCCACCCTCCTTGGAAACTCTCCCAGTCTTTGAAAGGGCCTTGCAGTAGAGTAACCTCAATGCTAGTTTGCAAATTTAAATGTCACATACTGTTGAACCAATCACAATGTAACTGAATCACATGCTAGATCTGGTCAAAACCAGCAAAATTGTGTTTGTGGCAAGTTGTGGTTCAAAGAGTTCAGACTTCCGTAAAATTAAGATAAGAAAATCTGAGCCTTCTGTAAAAAAAAACAGCAGAAAGGATTTGGAATTTATTGTACAAATAGATTTTGTAATGCTTTCTGTGGAGATACCAAAAATTTTCACACTAAAGGTATATTGCTGGTGAGGTCAAAATAGATTTTCTTTAAAACAGGATAGCACAAGTTTGAAGCCAGCTTGCTGCCCGAGTATTGTTAATTGCTACTGTCCAAACTGCTTGTGACCTTTCTTTCTTTCTTTGTTTGCAGCATACTTTTCCACTAGGTATTTCATGATTATACATTGTGCAGGAGTCAGAGGGGAAAAAAAGGGGGGTTTGATATCTGAAACAAAAACCCCAGTGCTACAGTTTTGCGCATCCTTTATCGTATATTATATGCTTCTCTGATAGCTCCAGACATGAAAGGATGCTACAGCCTTGTATTTTACTGTTTTTTCCACAGTGATAAGTATACTGTCCATCAAGAATTTTATTTTTAATAGTTAACTGAAACATGCTTGTTCGGAGAGATTTGTTCCAGTACAAAACACAAATTGGATCTCATGGTCTTCACACCTTCCAATTTGCTTACAAACAAATCTGAGCCTCACAGGAGAATTTGTAAAATGAGAAAGTGTCACAGGTGTCCCAGTAATGTGCATCTTTGTGAATATTTAAGCAAGCAGCATGAATGTAGAAATCTAAACATCATCTTTGTGTGCCTGGCAAGAGGATGACTAATTGTATGAATCTGGAGACAACTTGTTTTTTCCTTATTACCTATGTCCTTAAGGTATCTGGTATAATATTTATGAGACAAAAAAGTCAGCTCAGGGTTTCTCAGTCAAAAGCAGGCAAACATTAAGTATATCATCTCAAGATTGATGACGAAACTGTGTCCTCACCATTGGGTACAGTAAAATTCACCCTCTGGGTTCAGAGGTAGGAATGATAAAGGTGAAAAGATTGCTGAGGGGGAGCAAAGTATCCCCGCAGCATGACAAAAGAGCAGATCCAGGTTGGTTGGTGGCAGCAGAGAAAGTGACCTGAGATGGGTCACTGGGTTCTCTGGGTAGGTAAGTTTCAGAGTTAGGAACTCCCTGAAAGTCTGGAAAGGTCAAGATAAAGTTTGGTATATTCAGTAAGGGAAAGATGACTCTTAAGTTAAAGGAAGAGCTGTCAATTGCAGAGCGTGACCATCACTGTTTGATCCTATCCTTGTTGGCAAAATAAGCAATAATTGGCCGTTTCTTCTATTATAGATGAAGTAGGCAATGGTGACCTTTCCGTAGTCTCCTGTCTATGCAACCTTTTGCTTGCTTATGACTAAAGGTGGCCTGCTACTTAATTTTCTATTATTGCAATAAAACAATAGCCTCTAACCTAACATGCTTGCAGTCTGAATTCTATTTTCTGATCCTTAGAGAACCAGTACAAAAAATTGCCCCTGTGAGAAATGAACATGTATGTGATATAGCACAAAGTTGTCCATATACAGGGATAGATTGCAGATTGAAAAACTGAAATATGTTCAGTGCTGTCTTCTTGAGAATAAACAAAGTGTCTTTAACTTCTCCAAATATAGCATGAGTTTTAGCCCCTGAAAGACCTCTGTAGTCCTTATTGATATATTTGCTCCATTTTATTAATATCTCTCCTGTACTGGGAGAATCAAGACTGGTCAGAGAATCTGAGATACCTACTAATGAGTGCTGAGTAAAGGAGCGCAATAATTTCCTTTAGCCTACAGAATGAGAACACTTTCCTTGCTGATTGTCCCTCTGGAGATTGGACATTAACATTCCTCTACTAAGGGACTTATTTTCATTTCTCTTGAGATGGGGAAATTCTGTTTAACTGTCAACACAAATGGCTTAGAAATTAAAGGTTGTATCACAAATACCACTTCTGTCAATAACTGAAAATAAAGCATAATGATTTTCTCACAGAAACATAAAAAACCCCCACATTCTTCAGCTTCAGTTTGTATAAACCCATCTTCTTTCACGTCCTTCATGACTTTTCAGCCTCTGAGACTAGAATTTCAGATTTACATTGTTCAGCTGATCATTGGGGTAGAATATATTTGATTTTATTTGTCTGCTATTTAAAAATATAACAGAGTAGTGAGGTAAACTGATCCTTGTAATAAGCCACTGTTTGGTAAACAGATAGTGTTTATTAATATGTCT
The DNA here is from genome assembly GCA_013400375.1 of Thinocorus orbignyianus. Lineage (NCBI taxonomy): Eukaryota > Metazoa > Chordata > Aves > Ciconiiformes > Thinocoridae > Thinocorus > Thinocorus orbignyianus. Next base: position 93,657 of record VXBW01004968.1, read on the forward strand.
TGATTTAATTTGTTTCAGGTTCCATGTAAAAGCCAACGGCAAAATCCAAACACACAGAAAATATCTTTCCCTACTGAAAAGTCCATTCAGTGCAATTTTCCAGCTTTGAAGTCTTAGTATGTTCTGGACCATAAAACAGTATTAAGAAGATGGAGCATTGTACTGAATAACAGACTTTCCCAAGCCCTTTATGTGTAGGAAAGATGGAAGTTTTTTGAAATGTTGTACACTTCATGGAAACAAACGTCAAGAAAAAGAATCTGAACAACACCTATAACGTTCTGCCAAGTACCGGAAAGGCCCCTACTACTATCTCTATCACCTTGCCTTTAGAGCAGGTTTCACCATCTAATGTGTCGTATCTTCCCAGAATTTTGCCTGAAGTAGTACATTCAAAAACTGCAGCCCAGAAAAGGTGACCAGGCACTGCAATAATATCAAAAAAGTCAGATACTTCAAACATGTCTCAGATACCACTGAATCGACCCATCATCCCACCAAGAAGACCTAACTTCAGGGTATGCTATATCTGCGGCAGAGAGTTTGGGTCACACTCTATTTCTATACATGAGCCTCAGTGCCTAAAGAAGTGGCATATTGAAAACAATCAGCTACCAAAGCATCTCAGAAGACCGGAGCCCAGGAAACCTGAGGTCCTTACTGGTGGCTCCTGTACACGTACAGCTGAAAATGAGGCATCTTTTCAAAGTGCTCAAGCCCAGCTCCTTCCCTGTGGAAACTGTAACCGAACCTTCCTTCCTGATCGTCTCATTGTGCACCAAAAGAGTTGCAGAGGAGGCAGCAGTGGTATCAGGCTGTCGAGCTCTAGTCCCTGTAAACCTCGTAAAGGCCCAATCTCTGTGTCTGGCTCAGCAAGTGATGCCCTGTTCAAGACCTGTCAAGGAAACAGAGGGGTTGCACCATCTGTGTTAGACAAGGTGAGTCGCTAATCACATGCTGTACAAAAGGATGTGGCTGCATTTTGATGCTAGGTGCTCCAGGGGAGACTGGGTTCCCATCAAATTTAAAATCACTTTCCTTCAGAAGGGTCTTTTGGCTCCGTGCAGATATTTCTCTGGAGAATAGTAAGTAAAGCAAAGAGGAATACTGTGTGCATAAGAGAAACTACTATTTCCTTTTTTCTTTTGATTTTTCTGTTGAAAGGGAGTAGTTGGGTTCTCATAGTCTGTGGTCCTGCGGGAATTATGTCCCCAAAAGGGACCCTTGTGTGCTATAGTTCTTTAGGAGATTTTGTTAAGCAGCTTAGGTAAGCTTTGAATGTTACGTGCTTTAGCACGTTTGAGGTATCTTTATTTAGCTAATATGAAATACAGTGTTTTGTTATCCTACAAACACTCCAGTGATCTTCCTTTTTTACCATTATTCTTAACCTTGTTCCACTTGGTGTGGAACACAAGTTTACTGAGAACTGCATGTTCAAAGGCAGCAACTCAGAGTATAACAACAACAAAATAAGACTGCACATTTCTTTCCACTGAATTTGATTCAAGATCCAAGAATAAAGAAGCTGATTCACATTATCCAAAAGCTACACAAAGTTTTGGAAAATGGCATATTTTTTTCTGCATTTGTTTCTGCACAAGCTGTATTTTGGCCAGGAGTTTTTTAAAAAGATAGATGTCTAAATTTAGGCCCAGTGTCTAAAATAAAAGGCTTGTGTTTTTTGTTTTGGATTATTTTTTTCCCCAGTGGATGTTGAACTCCTGATTGCCTGCATTACTTTTGAAAATGGGATGTAGCTTTGTCAGTCACCAAAGGAATGCAATGCTATGCAGAGCAGTTCTAAAAGCATTTTAAAAGTCAAAGCATGCCATATTTCATTTTTCCAGCTGCTGAATATAATGGAAATAATAGCATTACCCTAACAATCCTGAGAATAAAGACAATTGGAGGCATTTTAATATTATGCTATTTGAGGCCACTAATTTTATAGACATTGGCAAATTAGGTCCTCAAGTCTTGTATCAGCAAATTTCAAATAACCTTCAAACAATTCAAAGTGCTGCGCGGATGCATCTATAGCTATAGGAAAGGCGATGTTCTTGTTGTGTTACGGTACATTGTACCATTTACTAAAGAACTGATGTTGCTTTAAAGGTGATTGTTCAATGAAAGGCATGGATACGAAGCAGAGAGTTTTGTCTGATACTCATAACCCTCTATGTTTCAAAANAAAAAAAAGTTCAGAGTGTGGTTTGGCATTGAGAGTGACTCTGTAAAAATGTTGCCCTCTTGCACAACATATCTGTTCCCTGTGTGGATTCAGTCACATCTGCTGACTTGTTGAACAACAACTTTATTACCACTTTTTACTTCTGTGAGCTCTGCAGATCCAGAATGAAATGTGTTAGACTCTGTTCTTCCTCCTGTGTGAACAACAGGTTTTCTCATTTGCTCCCAAACTGTTACAGTTCATCAGTTGCAGCAGAACTAATGAAGCTGCACGGCTTGTTGTTTGTAGTTGACTTAGAAGGACTTTATTATTAACAGTGACTTTCAGGAAGAGATGATGGATTTTGCCTTCCTCAGATCCTTTATCATTTTTTGACCTGTCCTTTTGTACAGATGTACACATTAAAGGCAGACATAGGAATGGAAAGAGTGAAAGAAACAGCCTGTGATCCCAGAGGCTCTTCAGGACTGGCAGTCTGCTTCTAAGAAGTGGTCAAATGAAGCTCTTTTCCCCGTAGGTTTAACTTTTCTGTGTGAGGGTCTCTACCTCTAGCTGAAAGGTCCACACACAGATGGATGTTGAAAAGCACTAAGCTCAAGGAATGAATGTAGATTTGCCATGAACAAGGGACAAGGTCTGGGTCTCCTCTATATTCATCTTTTTCCAGCATATGGTTTTAATTTTGCTCACCTTACCAGCTAGGCAGCTGCTTATGAATTCTGTTAAAAAATAGGAGTAGCATAATGAAACAGCAATCTGTTTTGGTCCTGGCAGGAAAGCATTTGAGTCAGTCCATGTCTCACTTAGCAGGCCTATTCACGGTGACAGGGAATTATTTAAGTACCTGTTTAAAGTCCTGATTCAGCAAAATGTCAGAGGGAAGGAATAACTAAAAAACCCCCAACCCTTATGTAAGTGTATTTAAGAATTATAATGCTACCATCAAATTAATTTGTGCAATGAAAGATGTCCTAAATTTAAAAGCTGGATTTTACTCCTTTTAAAACTAAAGATGTAATTGATTTGGTAGATTATCATGCAAAGGGCATTTTAACTTCAAAACTGCAAGCATTTTCTATTGTGTACCTCTGTCCTGGAGCTCTCTTCCCCTAACAAGTGCAGGACCAACTAGACCAGCATCATTGCCGACAAACACTCAGTTAAATACTTTTAGAGCTGGGGACTCAACAGCCTCCTTAAACCATCTCTTCCACTAACACTCTCAGAATGCATGAACGCATCTGAAGTAATCATGTCTGCCTGTGTAATGCAAAAAGCAGCTTCTGCTCGAGAGACTCTCAAGGATCACATCACCTCAGGAATTCTGTTTTGGATTCTGCTGTGATACCCCAGACAACAGAAATAATGTGTGGAGCTACTGATATTCAGACTTCCACTACAGTGGAGTGTGGTTTTAATGCTTTCATAGACAAAAATGTCTGCTACATGTAAGTATTAATGACTTATTGTAGGTCTGTGTTACAGTTTTTTTGATAACAGATAAAGTTGATCCTAAAATCCTATCATCAGATGTGTCACTAGCATCTGGTGCTGCCATCTGCTGTTTTCTCCTTATCAAGTTAAGTACCTAAAAATATGATTTCAATTTACTATATATTTCCTTTACTGTATTGTAATGCATTTAGTGCAGCATAAGTCTTTAAAACTTGTGTAATGACAAAATATTGATGTTGTATCTTGCTGTAGCAACAAGTCTTGTAGTAGCTTGAAAAAATGAAAACTTCAGAGACTGTTTAATTCTAATGCAGGTGAGATGATAAACCTTGTTTTCCTCAGTTGCAGCAGTTTTGGAAATTTTAGGAGAATATTGACATAGTTAGACGAGGATAGGCAATGACTGGAGGGTTTCAGTGTAACTTATTATTATCATTGAGAATGACTGAGCTTCCAGCCTTTCTGCTTTTACACAAGTCATGTTCATTATACTGATGTATTTTTTATTTTTACATGATAGAGCATCAGGAGTAAAATGNCACCTTGCTGTTCAAGAAAATTTCATACACAGGCATATGAGCAGTCCTAGTGTTAGTCTGCTATTGTGTCAGGGCAGTAGGCTGTGAAATGGATGTTTGTATGGTCATGAGAGCCGCACCACAACTTGTCACTGTCCCTTATGCACAATGCCTCTTACTTTCCAGAGAAGAATGTATGGAAACGGTTGCTTTCAAATAACAAACACAATGCTGTTACTAAGTGTTTGTACAAATGTCCTGAACCTCTGTCCCTTGGATGATTCAAGCCTATTACAAAAGCTCTTGGCCTAGAGCAAGAGGCCTCCCCTCCTCCCATGAAAATACATGGATAATTAAACAAATCAGAAAGGTGGGGGTGTGTGCAGTCCTGCATGATAAATATTTCTGGAGCGGAGTTTGGGAGTCAGTGTTATTGGGTGTACTTAGGAAAAAATTAAAAGCTTTGTGCAGTACGGAAGGATTTGACCTCATGTAACACCATAGCAGCAGCCTGGGGCTAACCTCAAGTAATGTCAGGTCTATTGAAAATACATAGTTGCCTAGCCTTCTGAGCTAAATAACTTCATTCATGGTTATGCAGACATACTTAGCAGTCTTGGAGAAAAAAACAAAATACTGAGACACCAGAGAAAAGCCTAACTGCACTACTAGGTGTTTGTAGGTATTTTTATAATAACATATATCCTCAGGAATAGACCTTCCCTACCACCCTTTTAAAAGTGAAAAACAAAACAGTGAGGAGACAGCGTAGCCACTGGCCTGTGAGTAGTTTGGGTTGGAAAACTGTGGTGATGCCAAAAATAGTTTAGTTTCAAACTGCAGGCCTCCAGATGTGACATTTGGGTTAGGCACACTCTGAAGAGAAAAAGAAATGAAGGATAAATATCAACAGCTGTAGAAATTCCAAACAAAGCTTATCATAACTCGTACTCCCCAGTTAAACAGCAAAAGAGGTGTTACTACTGATTGTAAGAATATTGACCTTCGGGTTTTATTTTTCAGCTTTTTAACATGTGAATTTGCAGACAAGAATTTGTGGATATAATTTAATATGTGGTGATGGTTCAAACTCCCTACATCTCTGGAAAGAATAATTCCATTCTTTGAGCAATCTGATTCCTTTTAATGAGTTTTCATCTCTAGTGTTTTTTCTGTACATGTTTCAATTGTGGAAGTTACAAAAGAGAGACATTTCTACTTGAAAAGTTTTCATGAACATTTTTTCACCAAATAGGATATAGTTATGACTCAATCCCAATCGATAAATTTGGAAAATATAATCCTCTATTTAGCCGTAGGCCTGTTTTTGCTCACTTCCAATACAAAATCCACCTATAAATGCCCTGTCAAGATCTGGAGGGATAACAGTACACTCCTCATTCAGTCTGTAGGTTTTCAGGTGAGACCACTAAAAGGACCACATCAGAACTGTGGAAAAGTATCCAGATTGCACTACATGGAGGTCATTAACTTTTGTCTTTCGTCTGTTCAGTAGTAGGACATCACAACAGGTGATTTTACACCTAGCATGTTTTTAGAAAGCTGTTTCTGAAACTCTATAAGCACAGCAATAACAAGCATGCACACTGAATGAGTGCTCTGACCTCAAGAGTTTCAACTGTAGTATCTTTATCTAAAACTTTCCAGACACTACCGAGAAACATACACGACCTTCAAAAGACGCTGTATCTGGACTCAGAGTCTTATCTCCAAATCAGACAAGGTCTAGATCAAGAGGTGAAGGAATCAGGCAAAAATTGATAATTAAAAAGTAAAGGGCATTCTTAAAACAGCTGTTTCTGTATTCAGCTGTGAATAGGAAGAGCAGGTTATATATACAAAATACCTTGTTATCAAAGATGGCTTAGGAAATTCCATTTGAAAGTTAAGAAGATGAAAATGTCCTTGGAAAGACTGTCTTTGGATAAGTTATATTTAAATTCACTGTGAGAACTTTCCAGATGAAGTCCAACTTTTTCCCAGCAAAATCACACTTCGTAGAGTAGTATTTCTTCATGTAATTGAGTTTACATGTGTGATACAGGAAATAAAGCTTATGCAGATTGTTCACTAATGGCATTTTCAGATTGTAACATAAATGCGAGAGGAGCTGCCCAGAATTTGTTGAATACATTGACGGGCTGACAGAAAGAGTCATAAATACTAGAACAGGTTATGCTTTGTCTTGCACAGCAGCAGAGGAAAAAATGAAATCCCCACCTCCCTTGTTTGAGTCAGAAAGCCTTCCCGTGTTTGGTCTGGCATGGCAGTCCCTCTACCTTGTTGGAAGGCAGGGAATAACACATCTCTTACTGGTATTCTGCAGTCAGGAGTGCAGGAAGTGCTGGCATTTGTGAGACCCATCAATGTGCCTCCTGTCCCTGCAGTAGGTTTTTACACTACTCCTGTAGCAGGGCTGGTACTGCCACCATGCCTGGTCTGGGCCATGCCTAAGGACACAGTCAAGTCCATAATCTGCAATACCGCAGTAATTATATGTTTTTCAAGGTTAGAATATGTATTTGTGAGGCTTGGGTTTGAGGGCCTTTTTTCTTCCACTGAGCTGTTTTCCTCTGTGAACAAAAGCAGTTCTGCAGCGTAGAAACAATGACTTGCTTAGAGTTCAGTTCTGACCTCACTGCAGTCACTGGTAAAGTTAACACTGAGGCCTTCAGGGTAAAAAAGCAACCGTTCCTGTTTTGTCCCCTATCCTGATATATCCTGGCTTGGCTTTAATCCTGCAACGCTAAAAATTTCACCAACTAATGGATCTGTGGCAAAAGTAACATGGGGTTAGGGACCACAATCACAAGCTCGAGACAGCTGCCCTTGCTGTTCAGCTTAAGAGAGATGCTAAGGACATAGTGCTTTAACTATATTATGTCTTTGTGCTACTGCACCAGACATCAGCAGTTCAGCCAAGGAACCTATTGTTGCTGCTTCCCACTTTACTTCTGTTTTGTAGATAAAAAAAGGACTTTGACATTTAAGATGGACACTCTGCTGCAAGAACCTGATCAAGCAGAGGAGTTGCACATGAAGACTTAGCAATTCCACTAGCCTGATGGTGTGAAAATGAAAGAATTAAATCCTCCATAGCTAAGTATTAATTAGGTGACATACATGAATTTTCAGCCCAGTATCTGCAGAAGGAGCCTCTCTCTTCCAGGTGGCCAGTTAATGAAGCCATGTCTGTTACAAGTTTCAAGACTGAATCCAGGCAAAATGAAACTGATAGAAAAAGTTACACTGATTTCACAGATATGAATCAGTTTCTCAATTTACATGTTTGTTTTCATCCAAAGCTATACTGACTCAAACAATACTTATTCTTCTTCACAATTGTTATTTGCAGACACAAGTGATAAGACAGCCACCAACATGATCTGTTACATATGTGGCCGTGAGTATGGAACAAAATCTATTAGTATCCACGAGCCACAATGCCTGAAAAAATGGCACCAGGAAAATGACAAGCTACCCAAGCACTTGAGAAGACCAGAGCCCAAAAAGCCTGAGGTCATTCCTATACAAGGTAAGCTACAGACAAGTGAGGAAATGGGAAGGAGAAAATGGGAGGAAGAGAAAAAAGACTTCTAAGCAGTAGCTTAGTGATTTGCAAGTAATTTTCTCCATTTTACCCCGAAGAAAAGGTAGATACCATGGCTCGGTTTAGGCTTTCTCTTAAATATCCTTGTCTGGAATATAGAGAAACTGTCCGAGTGGCCAGGAACCATATCAGGCAGGCAAAAGCCCTAAGGGAACTGAATCTGGCCAAGGACATCAAGGGCAACAAGAAAAAATTCTACAGCTATGTCAGGGAAAAAGGTAGGACTAGGGAGGCTGTGGGCCCTCTCCGGAAGAAAACAGGAGACCTGGCCACCCAGGATATGGGTAAGGCTGAGGTACTGAATGACTTTTTTGCCTCAGTCTTCATTGGCAAGGGCTCTAACTGCACTGCCCAAGTCACAGGAGATAAAACCAGGGGCTCTGAGAATGGAGAACTGCCCATAGTAGGAGAAGATCAGGTTCGAGACCACCTGAACAACCTGAAAGTGCATAAGTCCATGGGACCTGATGAAATTCATCCACGGGTCCTGAAGGAGCTGGCGGACCAAGTTGC
>VXBW01004968.1:104390-115141 GCA_013400375.1 Thinocorus orbignyianus
CTTTTTAATTGTTGCATGTTGAGTGGTAAAAGATGGAGTAAATTAGAATTCCATCTGAAAGAGGAGGATGCAAAAGGACTAATCGGGTTATTTTGAAATACCCTTGTCTTATTTTGAAGGAGTGGAAGCAGAAAGACAACCAGCCTTTGAGAGAACAATCCAGCAGAAGGCTCCCAGATATGAATCAGAAAATTGTCTCATTTATGCAATGAGTCATATCAGGCGCCGCACATCTCTTGTGAGGTGGTGTATGCCCATGGTTCGCCAGGGGACACTGACCTGCTTCCAGCATCTGTCCCTGAATGGCTGCTGATGCAAGTCTGATCAGTTCTGTAGCTTGAGCTGAAATTGTTGTTCCCCCTACGGTTGCCTCATGCTCCTGGCCTCAGGAAAATAATCTCAGTGTTGCTCTTTTTCCATAAGATTTACTCTCGATCATCTGGTAAATACTATAACTGACCCTGAGACCACATACACGTACTGCATGTCTCACAGTTTCTCAGCTTAGGAAGGAGGTATTGCCTCTGTTGTTGAATGGAACAGGCAATGTTCAAAAAAAGCTCAGAAATATTAACTGCTTACATAAAACTTTTTATAACTTACATAAATCTTTTTCTGAAAAGTCAGGTGTCGCAGGAAGACAACCACTGCCCTGATTACACAGTGTTTTGTTTGTGGAATGCCTAACACATGCCTGCAAGGAGAAAGTCATCTCTCTTTCTCTTTTTTTAGATAAACTTTCCAAAGTACAGAAAATACACATTCATTTCCTGCAAGCAAAAGGGATATTTGTCTCAGCCAAGAAAAGAAACACTACTTGGTTTCTCTTCTAACAAAAAGAACATTAGGAACAGGCATATTAAGAGATCTAAGGCCTATTGTGGTTATGTGAACCATTGGATATGAATCATATTAAAACTGTATGGGCCTTTAATGAAGAGCTCTATCATGTGCCAATGACAGAAACCATGGAATATTTTTAAATGTACAAATCCTTTTCTTTCAAAAATTGTCTGCTGCTAACAGTTCAAAGACAAAACCAAATTTTTTGTCTTTTTTTCTGTATTGTCTTACCTTTTAAGAAGGACAGAGCGAATCCATCTTCAGATCATCGCTCGTAGATTTTTTTTTTCTGCGTGCACTTCAAATGAAAACTCTTAAGATCTAAATTCATTTATTAATCAACTTATGTGGCTTTTTTAGAAATCAGTTTGAAACACTATGTGAAAGTCCATTTCAAGATGAAAGTCTATCTCAAGAAGTAAACAGGATTTTTTTTACTCAAATTAAATCTTTAAAATGCAGCTGATGTGAGTGTTTGAAGAACGCTCCCGAGCTTTCAGAGCAGTCACTCTCCCTGCAGTGGAAAATAACTGGGGGTAAGACTGAATTAGTGTTTAAATTACAATAGATTCTTAAGTGCAATGACCTCACTGGAAGTTGTGGCTTAAAAGAATTGTAGGTTTTGTCTGTAAGGTTTTAGGCTTACCTAAGCTTTTCTCTGCTTATTGGCAAAACTTGCATAGTCTCCAACAGGAAGAAAATTGGGCCCCTTGTCCAGAGCAGTACAAAGAGCATATTCTCAAGTATGATATGCTCCTGCCTATTGCCATGGTCAGATAACACATGTTCATTAAACAGAACTTGAAGTAAAGCCAAAATGTGAAATTTGCTGATAATACTATGTATGCAAAGATGTTAATAATTAGCTGAGAATGCATACCATAACACACAACATGGTGTTTTCTCTGTATTTTCATACAATACAAAATTATTCAGTTTGAAGTTAATTTAATTCAACCCCGGGACAAAAAGTGGAGTCTTTTTTATATATTTTTTACTCTTTCACTTCTTTCTTTTTCATTTGTAAAAGCAATATGGTTTGGTTAAACTGAAAGGCTCAGTCAACAGGTATTTCCTGAAAATATTTTCCATAAAGAGTTGAATGTGGATCTCCAGAATGAAAGCTGATACTTTCTTTTTTTAATTTTCCAGCCAAAGGCTTCTATGATCTTGATTCTTCAAATGAGGCTGCCTGGATCAGCGCCCAGAACCAGCTAGTTCCATGTGATATTTGTGGGTGTACTTTTCTTCCAGACAGACTAATCATCCACCAGCGGTCCTGTAAACCGAAACCAGCAACGTAAAGTGGATGTAACACACATGAATACATACACATGCACCTATACCTTTCAGCCAAAACATGAGAGAAATAAAACCCAGCTAGAGAGCCACGAGCATCAAAACTGCCATGTGTTGTTGGATCACATCATCCAAAAAACTCCAGAGTAAAATCAGCAGTACTTACTGTACTTACTGTAGTGTAAGGTCAAATACAGTGATTTTTTATCCCAGCAGTAGCAAAAATGCCTCCTTATTTCTGTCATTCAGGTAAGATCACCTTGAAGATACAATTTGAGATGGATAGCATAAGAATACTCAAAAGTAATGTTAAATATCATCCTACTTCTCCTGAGCCTGTGCTTTGTTGAGTGCAGGAGAAGCCAATGAAGGATCCTTTCAGGTTGTTTTCTGAATTTCTGTGCGCTGTTCATCTCTGTTGATCGAATGTAGGATGTTTTTCAGCCCCATTCCTTTCACAGCCTTTCAGATTTAGCTATTGGGACCTTTGAAAGAAGTTGGGCCTTCTGCAAGCGTATACTTGCAAGTAAAATACTGCAAGCTGTTTTACATGGCATGTTTGGGGTTTGTATTCAGCAGAGTACAGAAAGAAATGAGCCACAGCTGTTAGGGGTCTTTCACTGCAGCAATCCCCAAGAAAATATCCCGCAGGGATCCAATCTTGTGATCTTGCTTTTCAACAGATCTGTGAAGCTGGGAGAGACGGTATAATGTCGGGAACTCCCTTGTCTGGAAGGACATTTGGCTACATCTCCCTTGCTCAGTGAATATATGCACCTGTGTCAAAAATGGAACCTTTTGATAACTTTTAGGAAATGAAAATTTTGAGGAGTAGCACATTGAATTTCTGTGGAAGCAAAGCCAGAGTGATGTTGATCAGGAAAATTCTTTGAAAATTTTTTCCCCTCTGTCAAAGACTTATCTAGCATCAGGACCTCCATCTGACTAATCAGAGAAACCAAGTAGCTCCTTTGAGTTTGTTGTCTTGGGGTTTTTGTTTGTGTCTTGCCTATCTTTGGCACAAGAATAGTCATTGACTCCCACTCAGGGCTTAAATCTAGGGAGCTTAAATCCAGCGTTCTCATCCTTGTGGGACAGTGCAGCTTGTTAAACCCCTTGCTAAAAGTAAAACATTGCCATATAAAGGGATTCAGCCATGGACTGAAAGCTGTTTTTAGAAAACATCACAAAAGTGCCCTCTTCTTGGAGCACTTTGTGCTTAAGAATGATACTGACCATATGATTTATCCTCAGCTCAGTGAACTGGTCATGCCAAAAATTTTATAAGTCAGAGGAGCACATCTTTGCCATGAACTTGGTAAAAGAAAACATACTTTTATGTCAACCAAAACAAGACTGTCAGATGGCTGAAATAAAATACCACCCTGCCTTCTATGCCAAATATGACCATAACAGAGTGCCAGTATGAGCAAAAAGGGTAAGTATTACATAAGAAAGCAGTGGGGAAAGTGTTTAAATGTGCTATTTTAAAAAATACTATTATGTTACGTAGCAGAATCAGTTGCAAAACACATCAATGAATAGGGTAAACACACAAAGGAGGTGATACTTTAACAAGGCACAGTGGAGAGCAATTTTTATTATTATTTTATTTATTCTGAAGCATTTTATTAAGTAGTCAGTGAGGTTACTCAAAAGGTACGACAAAATCTCATACTAGTCGTTAACCAACAACGCAGGCTTCCTGATACCATGAAAGAAACTGTACGACGTGTACGTTTTCAGCTTCAGGCTTAAGACCTGGAGCTGGCTGCTATGTATTGTGAGACCAATGTGACTTTTCTAAGAGCATTCACACTTACTATTGTACTTACAAATCAGATGAAGTGGATGTCTTCATACACACTAAAATTATATATGAGTACCAGCAACTTTTCTTTTCCAAGCTATCAAGTTGTGATCTGTGGCATAAGTGAAATAAGAAGTAGTATCATTGTTCTGTTATTAGAGGAACGCTCCTGGCTCCAGCCATTGTGGGCTATTAATTCAGACTGGGAGAGGTACCAGCATTCTTTGGTGAAAATAATTTCCAAAACAATCAATGTCACCTCAGCAGCCCTTTCATCTTCAGAACGAGAATTGTATTGTCTGAAGATAGATATCTTCAAGAGTCAAAGGTTCAGTTTCTGTTCTACAGTGCAAAGCTGTGTAAACCCTGCAAATCTGTTCTTGTCAGTGTCTCCAATGTAAGGAGAGTCACTGGTAGAGCTGGACTGGTGCCATCCCTCCTCCTTTTGGCTGGAGAAGACATGAGGCCTGAGAAAAGAACAGGGGCACTGGTTTGTAATTCCTAGACTGGATCCTAGGAGCTCTTGGCATGCAACATACATCGCCAGACTCTGGAGTCTGTTGTGATTCACATCAACTGTTGGCCTACTGGGGAGCACCTTGGTAATTGGAGTATCATGGATGTCATGCAATCTCACCTTTGTGTCCCTTGTTTCTCTTCTTGGACCCCTCTTCCTTTTGTCAGATGTGATAGGCATTTTTTGACTACATCTGCCTCACTGAGTGATCAAGATTCTTTACAGAGTCACTTCAAGAGCAGAAATACATTTTAAGGAAAATAAACAGCCTTTGCAGAGTCACTGCAGTCTTTGGCATTAAAAACGTAACCCTGCCTTTTTGGTGGGATTCAGAAGTCAGACTCCCTGTGTCATTCTGAAAATTGGACTTGGAGTCTTGATGATTAAAACCTTGATGACTGAAACCAAAATTAAAATCTTGATGATTTAGACCTGCCTGAAATTTTCCCCAGAATAGTTTTTCTGTGTTTCATTGTCAGCAGTACTCTTGTCTATTTTTTTTTCTGGATTATTATCCCAAAAAGCAATAAAATCTGTGTCATGAGCTGAGCAGAATGTTTATAAACAATCACAAAAGTACTGATATTAACTGTACTTTTAGTTTGCTGTTTTGTCTTGCCCAGAATAAAAGCACTGTATGGGAAATCTTGAATCCACAAGCCTGAAGTATGGCTTCAGCCATACACACATCAGACTCTGAGGCAGTTAAATGAGATTTTGGCAAATTAATATCTACCTTTGCTTATAGGTGATTGCTGCTGAGCTTTGAACTTAGTGCAGGATCTGTGAAATAGTAAGCCTTACCACTCAGAGGCAAATCAACACTGGGCTGTGAGAGCTGACGGTGAGACCAGAGCGTGCAGGAGCTAAGCAAGTGGCAACACCTCTCAGAAGGACCTCAGAGATTGTAACATCCTCTTCCCTCCATAACATCATGAGTACAGTGATTTTCAAAGTATGTAGAAATATAAAAAGCACCATATTGTGCCATTTTAGACACTGACAGTATATCACTGTCACGCACATCTCCAGGCAGCTCTGTCACAAGCCTTTCTTCTGAGCACACCAGTCTTGGTGTTAGTTTGTGCCAATGATGCTGGTCAGTTCTTTGGCAAGACTTGTTCACTGGGAAAAATACTGATAGTGCTTTCATGATTTGTGCTCTACAGTGGAAAGCGTATTTCATTATTGCTTGGCATTTATCAATCAGGGTTTTTTTTTTTTTACAGAAGAGGAAGAGGAAATGATAAATTCAGCTACTTTTCTTCCTTTGCTTCCGTGCTTTAGTAATTTGTCACATAAGCTTATCTTACCCACTGTTGGTTCATGGTGGTTTCCAGATAGAAACTATGTTTCCTACTGACACAACATATCTAAAGAGCTGAAAAATGTTTTCCTGTACTTCAGAAACAATGACATTCTATCTAGTTTGCCACAAATATGCTGATAGCAGCAAAACTACTTCTGGACAAAATGTACAGAAAGTGGAACACAAATTGACAAGCAAAGTTCAACCACATAAAACAAATGAGAATCCACTCTCAGACCACAAATAAAAGTTCTGAATGATGTTTTACTTCAGCCAATTGGACCTACCAGTTCCATGTAAAAGTTACACGTTTTAGAAAAGCAATCTTGATGTTATCAGCACTGGCTCCTGATCACTGAAAATTTGCATGCTTAAGCTTTTGTTCAGGATTTGTAAACACCAAATTTGACGCTGTACTCACTCAAGCCAAGTCACATATGAACATATGGGTACAGGATAGAGCCAGAAAAGCTAAGGGATCAATCAGATGTTGACATGTATATGCCTTACTCCAATTAGTTCCTGGAGGTTTTTATGATAGCACACAAGATAACATGGCCCATGTTTGTTTAATGACAGAATTTCAAAATTGAGAATTGTTTTGGGTTTATTATGCAGTTCAGTGAGACGATCTATGCAGAAAGGATTCTAGAAGGCTCTTGTCTGAATCAGCATTTTCTTCGGGGCTCCTATCCACCCAGGTGATCAGTTTTGTTTCACTGTCAGTGGGATTGGGTTTCCTGTATTCCGTATTTCTGAATCATGTCAACCGAATTGGGTTCAAATGAGCTTGCTGTACCTGGAGACATCCTAATGTCAGCAGGACAGTAGGATCATGCAAAAATCAGCATTCAACAAGGACATGAGGTCTACTATGAAACAAATTTACAAGCCTAGAAAACGCTCCGAGAAGTTGCCTGAATGACCATCTACATCCTTGCTTGCTGTTACTTGGTTGCTCCTCAGTCAGGATCATAACTGACATACACAGGGTATTACTGACTCAAGGGCACACAAGGGTTAAGGACTTATCCTAAATCTGTATGTTTTAGAAAACTTCTGGTGTTTGCAGTTCAAGGGAAATTGTTATTATCTGCATAGATGTGAGAGCCATGATTATAGAATTGGAAAATCTACCTCACAAATGAGATTTCAGGAGCTCAAAAAAAAGAAAGAGTAAGTGCGATACTGACAGCCTGTATGTACCCACATTACAGAGCCTTCTTTCCAGCTTAAAAGATTTAAGAATCTTCAAGGCAGGAATCTGGTGCTAGACAAACTCAGAAATTATAAACTCAGAGCTGTCAAACATCAGAGCAGTTTATTGAGATTCACAGTAGATTGTCTGTACTAGGATATTTTCCTAAATAATAATGAAATTTAAAGAATAAAAAAATTATGCATGGGTATAATATGAATAAATTCAGGCCAGTTCAGTCTTGCATTACATTATAGACTGCAGAACATTGGGCATACAATTTTCAGGACGAATAACAGTTTGCAAAAGTCTTCAGACATTTGTTTCAAGTAGCCAATGGTATCTCTGAATTAAGTAGTTAAGACTTCAAAAGTAACAGTTAAAAAGTAGAAACTGAATGATGCATATCTTTTGAAAGTATTTGCACTTTAAAAATGTATATTTTAAAAACTATTTTATAAGTATTTTTGTCTTCAGCAGTCACATCTCTCCAAGAATGTAGACACCATCAAACATGTAAATAAAAAGAGAAAACTACTTCTGAATGCAAGAGCAATTCACCTAGGATAGGATTTGTACCTGAGCTTGGAAGCTGAATCAGACTGCAAATTCAGGTTAGGATAAGAAGGTCTTAAGAGCAGTGAGAGAGATCCCCGGTGACAAAATTTAGAGATACAGTCTTTAATGGAAGATATGCTGCCAAGCTGGTCAGAAAGAGGAGACCAATTTCAAAATAAGCAAGTACTTTGCCTCCCTTGATTTCTTTGGCACCTTAAGGGGAGAAAGATTTATCTAGGTTAGCTCACAGGACTTGTAAATCTAAATGGTCAGGAAACCGGTTCTTTCAGGCTAGTTTCACACTTTGTTTTTGTAATACACCCGATTCAAAACAAGTTATACTTACTACTGTCTATTTATACCAGGCTTACAGGCTGGAAAGATATAAAAAAGTGCATCATCAGATGCAACTTGTGATAAAAGCAAATTTCCAAGACCTCCTTCTCCAGACTACTCCCTCTTTACACAAGTACTGGGTTTATTAGCATCTAGGAGGCAGACAGGTTATTTCAGGAGCAACACCAGAGCACAAGACTATGGTGCCAGACCTTGGTAGTGACGCAGTCCATTCATCAACGCGAAGTACACTTGCAAAAGAGAACCTCATAAGCCCCTTGCAGCCCAGACTCAGCTGAGTATAAAAATCCTGTACAAAAACGACATGATAGCCTTCCCCATAGTCATCTTCCTCCCTGTTTCTTCTCCTCCACCATTTAGGCTTATTTGATGCATTTGGACAGAGGTGTCTTCTTGCAGAAGTTACGCTTCTCAGGATACTGCCATGAGGTTGCAAAATATGTGCAGCATGGAAAAAGCAGGAGTTGGAAACACTGATCACACTGCATGGTTCATGTTACAAAGTGCTAAGCTGGATATACTCAAATAATACAGCAGAGCAACATAGAGAGTTTCTAATCCATTAATATGTAATATTTACATTATATCACTGGAAAGATAAGATTAAAAAGGACACGCAGCTTGAAAAACATAGTCGTGGCTGTGAGAATAAAGAGTCTCAGTCTGTTCAGCTTATCGAAGGGAAGACAGAGTAGCTGTTTGATCTGTCATGTGTGCCATATTTCAGCTCTGGTTTTGGTTGTTTTCTTTTTTTAAAGAAGTTCAAGGGTAGAAATGAGCATTTACAATCACATAATTCCAGTTCTGCATATTGGAGAAACATAGACATGATGCCCAGGATCCTATGTATGTTTTACAAAACTCATCTCATGTAGGTAACATAACTGACTAGATACCAAATTCTTCACTGATGTGACACTAAAAATATCCAGTACAATTTCAGGAATGTGGTTTAGCAAAAATTACACTTCTGAAAAGACAAGGGAGGACATCCAGACTAGCTTAACTCAGCTCTTTTGAAGCAATCAGTGGAAAGTATCTGTGGATTCTCCAGTGTTTTCCATACATCGTGGTCCGTGAAGCTGATCTGAAAGCGGGAGAGGCTAGTCCCAGCCAGTCAGTAAAAACATGACTATGGTATGAAGCGGTCTGGACAAGCGGTTTCTTTTCAAGGGAGGCAAGAGGCCTTTCTGCTTCACCTGTGGCTCTGTGGTCAAAGGAAATCAGTGCTCGCATACCTCAAGAAATCCAGCTGTGATAAGAGAATTGTAAGCTGTCTAAATGATAGACCAAGCTGCTGGCCTGTGCAAAGGTTTGTCCCTTGTCAAGAAGGAGCCAAAGATGGCTCATTGACTTCATGATGAATAAGTGACAAGTGTAATGTAAGGCTGCACAGTATTTCTAAGAGTGAAGGATGAAAGAAGCTCCTACCCAGGAGAGCTCACAGCAAGGACAGGTTTTTGTGGATGTTTTGAGGTTTCTTATTGGAACTAAGAAAAGGTTTCTGGAGTCTTAGTTTGATTTTGTCCTGTTACTGTGACCCTCTCAAATGTTAGTAGACCCTACTATTCTGAGAAAAACCTATGTGCAGAGTAGGGGAGGTGGTAGTGTATATCCCGAGATCCCTGGCCAGTGACTCCAGTCTGGGAACACAAGTGCTAACTTCCATGTCCGGGGTTGCATGCTGAATGTCAGCACATTCCGGTCAAGCCTATGAGTTTCACAACACTCTGAAAACCTCAGGGGGAAGGACTCCCATTCTTAAGGGCTGATACTTCTTTATAACACAGTTCCAGCAATCCAGCCTGAGGTACAGAGAAAGATCAACTCATAGTTATCTGGAGCCAAAGTTTAACTCAACACAGCCCTTATTCTGTTTTCTTTGCTTCTTGAGAGTTTCCTTAGTCCAGCCTCCATCTGTCTGTATCATTCACCATTTCAGTCCTGCAGTCGTTTTCATGCCCAAAACCTGATTACAGCACCTCTCCTCACAGATGGCTGTTTTGCTGCTGAGTTACTTGGCTCATTTATGGGGCTCATTTCATCTTTTCAAATTTACTTTTCAACATGTATTTTTATTCATATAAATAAAATTACATAGAAAATTCTGCACAGTAGAATTACACTGACACAGCTAATTAGTTTAGAACAACCACATGAAATTTCTGTTTCTTGGCATCTAAGAGCTGCAGTACCATACCAGTAAACTGAACCAGTCCTTGCAGAACCATTTAAAGATATTTGTTATTGCCAAAATCAGCATGAAGGTATGTCAAAGCTTCACTCCCCTCAGTAGTGAAAACTATCATGAAAATTCATCTAAAATGGGATTGAGAGTGGTAGTCTACCAATGCAAGATGTTTGTCATGAATAAAAAATGAAGCAGGAAAAGGATGGCAGTTGTTGAGAGCAGAGTTCCAGTATATACCCACTGCTTTTTCACAGTGTGGTTATACAGATGTTTCTGATCAGTTCTGCTTGGGCCAGTGAGGAGGTCTGAGAGGTTCTGAGAGGAAAAGCTGTAGCTGAAGCTGACCAAAAACACGGCTATGCTACAGTCAGCAGCATTGTATTCAAAAGTCCAACTAATTTCAGTTTAGCAAGGTCTCATCACAAAAGCAGTCTAACCATGATGGTCCAAATAGGCAAGTATGTTCAGTTTGCAGACAGATTTTGCAGCGTGTGTGACATTCCTTGCTGTTAAGGCCACGTTCTGAACTGTTCCTTCCTGAACTCCTTCAAAAAAACCCAGTTGTTTCCATTTATGTTGCATTTCTCAGTGAGCATCCTTTTAAGTCTAGGAGCAATAGCAAACTAGAACTCTTTGAAGAATCACAAGTATATATGTGAAATTTTTTTT
>VXBW01004968.1:115165-128523 GCA_013400375.1 Thinocorus orbignyianus
TGCAATTGCATGTTTTCTCAGAAAAACCTAGTTAAACATTTGCAAAACCTCTTACATAAGGGGGTGGGAAGTAAAGCGATTGCACAAGTGAAAGCTGAAAATTTTTAGGCTTGCATCTTTTGCTAGTTTTAGGAAGTTGTTTGGCCCTGTTCAAGAGCATAATCGTGAAGGGAGAAAAATCAGCTTAGGCTAAAAACCAGAACCATTTCTACAATTTTGTTTTGGATTTCAAAAATATCTTTCCCACCTTATTTTTTCTTTCATCCAAACAATTTTATGTTTCAAAAATTCCCAAATATATTGCCTCCATAGATTTAATCTCACTTGTCTTCTAAAAACTATTTTTGTGGAAGAAGGATTATTATTACAGAACATATGACAATTTAATGGCAAGTCACGTATGCAGCAGTTCCCCACTAGCTGCTACTCTCATGATTTTTCTGAGAAGCACTTTGTTTGCTGCAAGCCTGTCACCAATTTTGGTCATGATTTACACCTACACCAAGTTTACTACATCATCTTGTAGATGAGTTGCGTTGCCTAAAACAATCCTAAAGGATAACAGCCCTTGACACAGTTGATTTTGAAAATTATATAATCTCATGTTAACACATACAGCACTCTACAATATTTGTATAATCACAGAAGTTACTAAAATATTCAGCATAGGGCAATTATTCTAGAAAAAAAAAAAAAGATTCAAGTACTTCTTGCAGTACTAGATATTGCACTGTAGCAGAAGCACCCCACTATTCAGTATGTCAAATATATTTTGTCCCTTCTTGTAAATAGACACTTTCATATGTGGTAAGAGTTTCCAAACAGGTTCCTTAAAAATGGATTTGCTTACACTTCAACAAAAAAAACATTTGAAAAATGAGTAAGTTATGTGAAGAGGAGTTAATGTTTGGGGATTAGCCCGGGTATAAAATAGCCAGTAGTCGTCTGCTGGAGCGATTAACATTGATGGTTTGGGGGTTTTTTAATGTGACTCCGTCTGTTCATTCAACTTTAAATGATTGACCATTCTGTATCTGCAAGAGGCATTTGAAAAACAACGCACAGCTGTGAAAGATCCTGTTGATCTGCCTTGTTTGCTCACGAATCAACAAAGCCCAGCAGGTGGCAATATAAGCACTTCTCGTAATCTGAAATCATTATATGCTTGTCATCCAATAGCATTATTATGATTTAGTCATTCATAGTTCTAATGAATGGAAAATAGTTCTTGCATGGAAAATAAGTCTCAACACTGAAGGTGATTTTATTCACTAAAATAATGCAAATTCCATTTGTGAAAGTCTGGCATTCTTTCCATCTTTGGATCCTTCTTGTGTCTCTGGGGTTTAACAAATACAATTACATTCATTTCATGTTGCACAGTGTCTGCAGTTACTGAGGGCAAATTACATCTAGAAACACACCTCAGATATTTTCTTTATTTCTGCAAGTTGACAGAGAGAGGTCTGATCAGAGATTTCTCCTGAAATGCTGTTCTAAGCAAGTTTTACATGAGTCACATGAAGTAAATATTCTCATACAGTTAAGGTTTCATAAGGTTTGCTCTATCTGCAATTAATCAGCTTCCTTCAAAAGCTCAGTATGACTTCAAGGGCAAGTCTCCTGACGACAGCTAACTGATTGCCAGTTACTTTTATACATGAATCTATACTGTTTAGAGACAAGTGAAAATGCTTCAGAAGGGAATTTTACTTCTAAACAAGCTTAAACAAAGAGCTCATGGAAAAAAGCAAGTGAGGGTTACAAAAGATATATTTAAGGAAGGTGTTTCTAGCTATAAACTACTTTTTTAATGTGACATGAGTATCTGTATAGGCTTAGAGAAATAGACTGAGAAAGTGAGTCTAGTAGACATCAAGATTTCTTCCGGGCTTCTGGATATTGAAGTAACTGGAGAGCCCCCTAGGGTGAAATTAAGAATCAAAAGTGCTGCAGAGCCTCTGGGAACTCTGCAATGGCCGCTAAGAGATCTGACAGACTCTAATAACTGTAATACTTTGCACTCCCTTTGCACCTTCCAATCAGTGCTCTCCAAGTACTTTAAAACTAGCCATTAGTTAAGGCTTACAGTCTTTGCTAGGGGAGACTCATTGTTTTGAAACTGGGCAACTGATTGCTGGAATGCAATACTAGAAATCGGTTCTCTTTTCCCCTGCTCACCCTGACCTCCAAGAAATGGACCTTGGCAAAGATGTTTGCTACGATCTTGAGGTTTGCCAGAAGCCTGATCTTCTGAACTATGGCAGGCAATCTAGAAATAAAAATTCATACCTAATATTGCAAAACTGGTTCTAGAGTAAGTCAGACGCAGATGGAACAATCTGTCTATCTAAAATTTTTGGCATATTCTATAATGTTGAGGAAAAAGACCTCTTTGCAAATACGGTCCCAAAGAGGGATTACAGAAAACAGAACCAGTTGCCTCTACTCATGTTTTGAGTAACCTGCTCAACGACAGGTCCTTTATTCCTCGGTTATACTCACGTAATACCTGCTACTTACACTCATGTCATACATCTGGAAGAAGTGAAAGACACCTTCACTGCAAACAAATCATGTACGAATGAAAGACCAGTTCACTCCAAGCATTCCTCCTGACTCCCAGATGCCCCTACATTTCAAGAAGAAATCCTTTAATAATTTCCCAGTCCACCATGTACCAGGAAAGCCAAGACCTATCCTTACACTCTATAAGAACAATTCAGAGGATGGTATAAATATCTGCTATCTAAGACACTGCACAGCAGTTTTCTTAACCTTTGGACTTTAGCTTTGGTACACTATTTGCTTTTTTGCCTCTAATTATGGGAGGTTTTGCCCTTTCATTTTCAAAGGAGAAAGAAAGAAAAGGAAAAAAAGGAAAAAAAATCTATCCCAGGCCCAGTCTGAGTCACAAGTGAGGTCCAGAGAAGGTCACTGTCTGCCTTCTGGCCAGGCTGTGCCAGGAGGGTCCACGGGTTTAGATTTAAGACATCTTTCCAGAGGCAGCATCAGGAACCTGGGTAAGTTGCTTGTGCTGGCTATGACAAGAGCTGAGACCCTATCAGTGGGATAGATGAAGTCCATCTTTTTTATAAGTCAGACTGTCTGACAGACCCTCATGGGAAGAGACCACAGTCTGACAAGCTAGAGCCTCCTGACAGCACTGCGTCATGTTGCTACTCATGGTCTGTGACTCCCTGGCCTTGGGGCCTGGCCTTCAGATGCAGCCCCAAGTGGAAGAAAAGCACCATGACTCTGGCCCACCATCACCATCTGGGTTTCATGAAAACAACTCAGAGGCGAGGCCACCCAGCAAGAGTTGGGCACAGGCACCTCTCTTTGCCCAGATATCCAGTGTTATGTGGACCCTCAGCTACAAAGCAGGAGCCCCATGTTGGTGAGGATGCATCTTGGCTAGCCTGTGTTCCAACCTGGGGGAACAGGAGGTGGGAGGTGTGTGGGAGAAGAAGCATACTTTCAGGGTGCTGGGTGGAGTATGGGAACTGTCAGCAGCTTCCAGTGCTTTCCCACATGACTGCTCCCTGCTGTGTACCACCCACAGACTGCACGAAGGAGCTTGTTGGCTTTGTGGCAGCTTTCCATGCCCAGAACTGCCACTGCTGCATTGCCACTTGGCTCCCTGCAACCCCAAGTGATGCACACAGCAACAGCGACAATTTCCATTGTACACAGGGCTCCCTGACAGCCCTTACAGGCGTCCACAGACTGCTGCAGACCTGGCACCGATCCCACAGGCAAGAGACTGCACAGTGAGCAGTCGCAAGGGATGTGATGAACATGCCTAAGAGAGATTTTTCTTCCCAGGCTTTGAAATATATCACAGGATCACAATGTCCATCGGTTAGTCTTCTTAAGAAGGGGGGAAATCCAAGTCAAGCTCATTGGACTAGTGTCATAATGCTCAGATTTCTTGGTGCCTAAACTAAATTTGTTTAAGAACCTGGGTGTTTATCGGGATAAAAAAAAACACCAACCAACCAAACAAACAAAAAAAACAAAAAAAAAAAAAACAAAAAACAAACAAAAAAACAAACAAAAAAAAAAAAAAAAAAAAAAAAAAAAAAAAAAAAAAAAAAAAAAAAAAAAAAAAAAAAAAAAAAAAAAAAAAACAAAAAAAACCAACCAACCAAACAAACAAACAAAAACCCCCACATTCTACTAATGCAGCCAAGGAGGCGAGCCTTTTGGATTCTAGCACGTATTGATTTTATTTTCTTACAACATTTTTCAAGCCCTTTCTGTTTCATCTCTTCTTTCCTCCCTTCCACTTTCATTTATTATCTATCTGACCATGTCTATGTTAACTTGCTGTAAGATTCAGCAGACATACTTTAGCTGTTGCCAAATCTTGATGGGGAGAGTTTCATCGTGTACGCTTCACCACAGACTCAGATTTTTTGTGGATCAGAAACTTGGTGGAATATCATATTTGCAAAAGAAAAAAAAAAAAAGAGAGAAAAAAAGTGGGAAAAGAAAAGAAGAGACTGAAGACTGAACCTTGGTCCTTTTACATCAGAGAATACAGTGAAATTATTTTTTATTTCTGTGTGTGTAATTAAGATCAGACTTTGGCTGTAGCCATATGTTCTGTCAAAGGCAGAAGACCACAGTCACTTTTGGGATAGTGGTCAATTACAACCATCAGGCTGCCTTTCCTGTGCAGGTGGTGCAATGTCATATCATGTGTTTACTCTCCCCAAGTACCTGACTTACTAGATCTCCAAACTTCCCAGTCTCTATGAGCTGTCTGGTAATAAGAAAGTAATTAATGGTCAAATCAGTGATGAGCCGCAGAGTTCAAGTCCAGAATGCACTGCTGTAAGATCTGGGGCTGGGAAGGAAGCTTTGGTTATAAGGTTTCAGCTCATCTAGTAATGTGGAGCAGAAAGGGATTGGGGGAAGATGTTTGGCACCTGCAAATGTCTGCAGGTGCTCCAGGACCGATTTAGGTATGGCCCAGTGTGAGTATTCACAATTGTAAAAAGCAATTGTACTACTCCCCACACACACATGCAGGATTACAGAGAACAGCAGGAATAACATTTACACTATCCTCCTGACCCTGAATTCACCTCATCCTTTTTCAGTACATAAACTACTGTAAATATCAGATGTGACATGCTGCAGTTTGATACAAGCCAGTACAAAATTGCACGTGGTTCATTTAAAGAAATACATTCTCTTCTAGCAACTGGATAGAATCAAAGATGACCACATTTCCACTGTTTCCTGTATGCACCTGATATTTTGCTTGTGCAAATTCTAAGTTACTACTAGAAACACAGGACAGCTTGTGCACTAATGCCAAAGAGAAGAAAATGTTTGTGTGGCACTGAAGTATAGAAATGGTTCATTTTTACCCTGCCAATGCAATGCACTTCTTAATACCTGCAGCAAATCCTAAACTGAGCATTATTTTAAAGGGTGGTGAGAGATACATCTACAGTTAAAAGGCAGCATTCCCAGTCTCTGCCCCATTTCCTTACAGAATACAGGAATGGAGGATGTGGTTCCTGTGATGTGTTAGAAGACAGGAAGGGCCAGTGCAGACTCTACTTGGAAGAATATAAATGCAAATTTCTAAACCAGCTGAGAACATACAGTGAAGCTCCCTGAACCTGGCTTTGAAGAATAACATACTAGACACTGGATTAGTATCTAGCTAGAAGAATTAACTGCTGGATACTGGTTAAGCAGTAATTCCCAACTGTCCTCCTGTATTGCCTTCTTCTTCAGTATCTCAGCATGCCAGGAAGAGCAGCTGCAGCTGTTCGAGACAGGAGTGTGTTAACCAACTTCACTTCTGAGAGCTGTCACCAGTTTTCAGTGGAGAGAATGGCCGGCCTCAGTTTCCATGCCAGAGTCTCCTCTAGGGAGATAACATTTTTCTTACTCACCAGGTGTCCAAAGAACTAAAACCCTCCTTGATCTGCTGCATCAATTTTGCCCTGATGCTAAAGCCAGTATTTCAGTTGCTGTTGGGTTTTTTTCTCACCACACACATTAGCCAGACTCTGTCTCCAACAGTCAGATGCTCTCCATGTGCTCTTGTGATGTCCCAGCACTGGAACAGAGCCTTCAGGTCAGGTTTCTGACTTGGAGACATAAGAAAGGGCTATAAAATTTGAAAGTGACTCCAAAAAAGAACTAATAAATATTTTAAAATAAAATGCTTCCTCTTCCTCCACAAGAATGTTGACTATATGTGACCTGACCAGTAAAATGTACATTTGAGAACAAAACCTATCCTCTAATGTGGAGATAAATACTTCTAACTACATCATAGAGTTCCTGAATAAATAACATGTCCAGAAATGTAACTGGCAATTTCAGGGTTTTACAAGTGATAACCAGTTAAATGTTTTACAAAGGATCAACTGAGAAGGAGACCGGAAATTAAAAATACTGAATTACCAGTTAGCTTTTGCCAAATACTTGCCTTTTATCCTTGTCCATATCACAAGCTCTGAATTCCAGTCTCCGTATCTGTGAAATGTTCTAGGAATAATAATACTTAACAAAGTGCAGGTACCATGCAGCACTGATGTATTTAATATCTGCAGGGTACATGGAAAACTTTACATGAAACTTTTGAATACACAAAAGTATTATTTTCTGTTCTCTGTTTCATACCTAAGTGATATTTTGTCTTTATAGTCATAGAATTTTTTCCCTAAAATGTATTTTTTATGAATCAATCGTTACTAAAAGCCAGTAAACATCTAAGGAGAAAATCATGCCACTTCCAGACTTAAAGGATACACCCTTGTATAAAAGCTAATCCACAACAGTAGCGTGCCTCTGTCTGTTTATGTAGGTGTATCTGTTACAAAAAGAAGTAGAGAAACTAAGAATTGCATCAGAAATTAACTAAGGAGGTGAAACATGTATGGTAGGCTTTTCTTTCAGTATCTCCAAGATTGTTTATTGTATAGTTAATTTGCCACGTTTTCACTACGTATGAAATGTGGTCACAATTATGGGTGCAACACAAAAGTGTCATTCTTTAAAAGCTGATATATAGTACCAGGAAACGCTACAAGAATGGATTT
Source organism: Thinocorus orbignyianus (assembly GCA_013400375.1). NCBI lineage: Eukaryota > Metazoa > Chordata > Aves > Ciconiiformes > Thinocoridae > Thinocorus > Thinocorus orbignyianus. The sequence continues at coordinate 122,242 of VXBW01004968.1, forward strand.
TATCAAAAGCAATGACTGGGCAAGCCTGGCAAGTTACAAGGTATCAGTAGTCAAAAGATTATCATTCCCTAGTGGATTAATTTTCACAATACCAACTCCATTTTATTTTTGCTCTGTTGGAACATGAGCTACATGCCATTGCTGGGAAGGGATACAGCTCTTTGAAAACAAGGACAAAAGCTTCAAGGCGAGCAAAAGACCAAATTTTGATTGTTTGGAGCACTCCAGGAGGGTCTGATCTCAGCTTCATCACTAGTGTGCCATGTAACTTTACAGAAATGTAGTGTTTCAGTTTCCAAGTAACGTACTTAGCCTTCCCAGTGATGTTGTTTCACTGTCTCAGGCACGCATGTCAAGAAGGGGATTGCAGAATTTCAGTTTACAGTGTTGCTGTTAGTCATGAAACATAACAAACTAAAGTCCAATCACTTACTAGTGCCACTGACATGACCTTTTCCATTCTTTAGGTACTTGAGTTTTATCTTTGCATCTGTTGTGCCTTTGCGTAAACCAGTTGTAGCAAAAAAACCTAGAGCTAAAATCCCGATCCAAGAAGGTCATTGAGTTTGTTGGAGCAAAAAGATTCTGGGGCATTTACCTAACATAGTTCTTTAATTGAGTTGTACTGTATTAGTTGATTATCCTGTGAACATTGAAATAATATTCTCTGTTTCTAGCAGGGAAGTAGCCATCATTTTTGTCTGTGGCACAGAGTTGCAAAACAGTCTTGGCTCATTACACAAAAAAAAATTATGATGTCTTAGCAATAAATGCTTAAGTGAAGTAACTATTTATATCTGCAAAACAATACCCATAATCCGGGTATTTTTGAAGGCTCAAATTCTCCTTTTTCCTGTCTGTCCAGATTCTTGTCATGCCATTTCAATCAGTCCTTGCAAGTATTGTGTAATTATCTTACCTCTAAAAGACAATTTATTTATCTTGATGGATGACTTGATGTAGATTTTTTTACCTAAGTGACTACATTGTTCCTTTAAGACACAAATTCAAATCCTAGCAGCATCAATGCACCTCTTCTCTCCAAATCAAATCAGAATTTCATGCCCTTTCCTTTGTTAGAAGATGATGAGTTATATTAATTATTCTCTGACATTTTATGCAAGAGATTTTTCAGTACCTTTGATCAACCTTCCTTTCTTCTCTTTATTGTTGAATATATTTCACGTGCATTAGTTTTCTATCTTTCACGGCAGAGGAATAGAACAACGCGTTATGTTGCACAGCTATAATCCCTAAAATGCTTTGTAATAAAGTACAAACAAGAGCCACTGCTATGAGAAATAAATGTAAAATACTAGTCTGTACTAAATGGTTTTGTGGCACAGTAAGAAGTTTCAAAAAGAACATTTTTAAAAGGGAAAACAAGAAAATCAGTGGTGAAATATTGTCTCAGAATTCTCCAATGCAACAGTGCCTTGTATGAGTCATGCCAGCCTGTAAAATACTGTTCTGATTTCATCCTCTCTATTAAGCTTTTTTATACTCGTAATTTACCAGTGCATATAGGAATTGTATTTATTAAAGGCTTGGAAAAGAATAAGACTTGTTTTTCTTTTATGCTTATACAGTGTTTATGCCACCTTGGAATGTTTACCAAAAGCGTACTTGTTTCCAAGGAATAATGGCACTTGGTTTTCCTTCAGTGAAGTGGGCAAACCAAACAGCATCATTTTTCAAGGAAGCAACATCAACAAAAATGAAACTATATACACTCTGTGGAAAGTACCTGATTTCACTGTTCAGTCATTCTGATTAAATTTTCCTTTCTTTTGATTTGAATTTATGCCCACTAGAACTCAGTTTTGCAGTGCTGTGCCTGTGTTCAAACACCAACCCACAAGCAAATTTTAGCACAACAGAAGTCACAGCATCCTTTACATCTATATGCAGTATTGTGCACCTACATTAGTCTATCATATCTGAAACACTCCATTTACAGTACATGAATAAGAAGTTTTGTAACTGTGACTAATTTGCATTTTGCAAACTTTCAATAATAATGATATGGGGAATAATTCACAAAATAAAATTACCTTTTTTTTCCTTCTGCTTTTGAAAACCATTTCCCAGACTGCTAGGAGAGAATTTGTATTACTGCCATGATCCTCATTTAAGCTACAAGACATGGAGTAACCTTTGTTTCAGCTAGTGTCTTCTGCTTGAGTGTCAATGGCATTTTGCGTGAGCAAAATCAGACTTAATGTGTAAGACCATAAGATAGAACAGTAGAACCTGTCCTGTAGCTCCTCTGTGTCAAAGTTTTCAGTTCTAAAAATGTTGTAGTTTATGACAGAAGTTCTACCTCTGGTAGATAAGAATATTCAGGACTTAGTATCATCATGTCCTAAAATAGATAAACCAAAGAAAGAAAAATACATTTTGAGTTTTCTTAAAAAAAAAAAAAAAAAAAAAAAAAAAAATCAACCTTCATACATGTTTAATATTTCAGGGTGTTTTTTGTGGTTAAAAAAACCAAACCAAACTAAATCTCACACTTGTCAAAAACAATGGATTTCCATCTTGGAGCGCTTTAAAAAAATAAGAAACCAGGAAAAGACATGACAGGCTGGCCTGGCTGACAGCATCCTGTTTTCATGGCGGCTCAATTCTCATAAAATCCATGAAAACATGGCAGTTCTAAATTCAGTCACATCAACAGCCTGTGGGGATGGAAACAGATGGTTCCCTTTAGTGTATCCCAGACACCATGCAATATAATACCTGGGAATGCTGGGGAAAAAAAAAGAGTTTGTGAACTTTTAAAGTTTTCAGCTTTGTTTAAAGGACAAAATAGCTGTTGGAAGATACAAGTTCTTCCCCTCAAGAGACTGTAAAGGCATCCATAAATGCAGGCAGCATCTGCATCCTCCTTTGCGAAGGAAGCTTTTCATAAAATATGAATGATCTGTCTTAGGATGAGAAGAACTTTCTCATTTGACTAATCCTTTCTGAACTGGACCCAAATTCAAATCTGTTTTCTGCCTGAATAGCATCAAGGTAAACTAATCAATCACTTCAGGATGAGGAAAAAGGATGGTACTACTCATTTAGTGCCAAACATTTTAAATTGTGACACTGCAACCACTGACCAAATCTCCAGAATTTAGCCTACTAGCCAGTATCAGCAGCAGCCAGGCTGCCTGTGCTTACAGGATGCTGGAAAGGCACAACAAACCTTGAAAACAGGAAGCAAACTAAGGATACAAAAGTATTTTGCTTTTCCTTTTTTTCTTTCTTATTTTGCATGAACTCAATCATAGTTGAAAACCTGTGACTTTCCTCTGTTATTATTGTTACATTGTTAAATACACAGTACATAGATAAAGCAGATATTTAAACTGTCAAGGTCCATCTTTTCATTCATTTCTTGTGTTCAAGGCTTCAGTAAGTCTCTAATGTAAGAGCGAGAACATCTGTTTAGTGCTTCTTCCTCTCAACACGAAGGAAACTAATTACGGTCTTGATCAAGCCCCATCTGCCAGCTTGATACCTTGCCAAATGACAGGTTCACTCAGCCTGTGTTTTTGACAAAATCCATTCTTGTGTCGTTTCTGATGTCTATGCCCATGGGAAGGGGGAAGCCCAGCTGGGAGCCTGCCTCACATGAGCAATAAATGGGCAACTGCAGACAGAGCACTGACCCCGGACAAGGGAACAATCAAGGTGTCAGACAGAGCTGTGATGAAGATCCTGAGTGCCCACCAAGCTGGTGAGCACCTTCCAACCTTTCCTCCCCACCAGCAATATCAGCACCCGGCAGAGCCAGATAAGCCCGGAACTAGTCTTCCTTGTGGCCTTCCATACCTGGTTTTAGGAGGCAAGAGAGCTCAGGACAAAGGACAGTCAGCACGTCATGGTTTGAGTTGTTGTTGTTGCTGTTGCTGCATGCTCCCCATATCATCCATCTCCTCTTCTCACACTCTCATTTTTCCTACCTTGATTTATGGGTCTGCCCCTGTGTTGATTGCACGGTGGGACTTCTGGCTTGGGCTGGTTCAGAGGCACTAATACACGGCAACTAACAACAATACAGTAATGTAGTAAGTAACATAAAAAGGAAGTAAAAACTGCTTTAACTTTTCCTGACGCAACCAGTAGAACCAACCAGGCAAGTACCATAACGATTGGCACTAAAAGTATCTCAGTTAAGGTGTAATTTTATACAGTGTATATACTGAAATACCTAGCTAGACCTGCATGAATTAAGGATATGATTTTGCCTTTTTAGGCTTAAAAGAGACAATTAACTTTAGTTGGAATAGTTTTTCCTTGCTTTTGACTGTAGCATCAATAGTAAAACAAAGCCAGCTCATACTGTCCTTGCACAACTTCCAAAATCCAAAAGGACCAGTTATATCTGTAGGAAGTAAAGGCCCTACTATTGACACCGTATCCTGCCTGCAGCTTCTTTGGATCTGATACATCTGTGGAGCCATTAGCAGTAAGTGTCTTTTATGACACATTGCCTCTGATGTTATTATCAGACTCTCCAGACGTGATACTATGAGAGCGCCGTCAGCGTGGTGCTGTGATACAGAATGCCACTGAATTTTTCCATAATGTAGCTGAAACTGTCACAAGAAATGACTTAGTATGGGTGGTATGTGACTGCACACAGCTTGTGTGCAGGGGGGTTGTTTAGAGTACTGAAAAGCATCATTCTGTAGTAAGAACTAAGGGACTTAGCCTGCATTTCTTTTGTTGTTGCCAATGGCAGCTTCTTTTATCCAAAGAGATTAAAATATGTTTTTAAGTTCTTGCAAAGCCCTGGAATGTGTGGTTTACAACAGTATTAAGAACTGACCTATAATTGCAAAGAGACGTGGCACTAGTAATTTATTTGGTAAGCTTCTGAAATGCTGACTGTTTCATTCCTTCTTATAGATTGAATTTAGGCTGTATAACAACAGGCAAAGCAGAATGTCATTTTCCCCCCCTGCTTCCCTTTTTCCCCTGGGAAGTCAAACAAAGTATGTTATTTCTGCACATAGCTTGGATCTGAAAGTTTCCTTTCCTTCAGAGCCCATGGTACCATAGCATCCCCAGCTCTGTCTAACCTAAGCCAATATTGGCCAGTTGTTTTTTATATGGTACTCTTACCGGCAGGGGCTGTCCACTTTTTCACAATGGTGTTCCACGGACAAAGCAACAGGTCAACAAGGTAACTTTAAAAAGATTGGGAATATCTGGTAGACACCACCTTGCTGTACAAGTCCTGTCTTGACAGAAAGCCTTGCCACACTTGCAAGCATCAGTAAAGTCCAGACACTGATTGCTTTCCCTGTGCCACATGAAAAGACCAGAAGAGACCAGCCAGCAGAGAATGGAGGCCTTTGTCTTTGCAATTAACTTCATGCACTTGCTAAGCTGCTCACGTGAGACTGAAATGTATCCATCACCTATGACCAGAGGACTAAACCTCAAAACAGGGCTTAAAGAGTAAAACTGGGAATTCTGCCTTATACATATAAACTGGTGACTGATTTTGTAGCTATTTTAAGATTTACAAGGCAGCTCAAGTCAGTTTTTTAAAGTAATCAACTTTTCAGTAGTATATTGAACATTAAGAAGTGAAATCCACTTGGGCTTCTTTTAAATCAAAATTCATACAAAACCCATGAGAATTTCTTGCAACAGAAGCAACTTCTAATTTTTCATCAGATTGTCGTTGTTATATAAATGTCATTGATTCTTATGTTTAATCAAACTGTGTAGCAAAAAGGAGTGAGAAGGACTGACCAACTGTGCTTTCTTGAAAGAACTTAGAAAACATCGTTTTCATTGCAAATGTTGTCCCTCTTACTTCAGTAATGACATATTGGCACATGGAAAATAAGGAGATGATTGGAGACAGCCAACATGACTTCACCAAGGGCAAATCCTGCCTGGCAAACTTGATGGCCTTCTATGATGCTGCTACAAACTTGATGGACAAAGGCAGAGCAACGGACGCCATCTACCTGGGCTTAAGCAAAGCATTTGAAACTGTCCCGCATGACCTCCTATTCTCCAAATTGGAGAGTCATGGGTTCGATGAATGGACCACTCGGTGGTTAAGGAACTCGCTTGATGGCCACAGTCAAAGAGTTGTGGTTAATGGGTCAATGTCCACGTGGCGGCCAGTGACGGGTGGTGTCCCGCAAGGATCAGTACTAGGACCAGTACTCTTTAACATCTTTGTTGGAGACATGGACAATGGGATAGAGTGCACCCTCAGCAAATTTGCCAATGACACCAAGCTCGGTGGTGCGGTTGACACGC
>VXBW01004968.1:128596-142899 GCA_013400375.1 Thinocorus orbignyianus
CGGTTCCGGGGAGACCTGATAGCAGCCTTCCAGTATCTGAAGGGAGCCTACAGGAGAGCTGGGGAGGGACTCTTTGTCAGGAAGTCTAGTGACAAGACAAGGGGTAATGGTTTTAAATTGGAAGAGGGGAGATTTAGATCGGATATCAGGAAGAAATTCTTTACTGTGAAGGCGGTGAGGCACTGGAACATGTTGTCCCAAGAAGTTGTGGATGCCCCATCCCTGGAAGTGTTTAAGGCCAGGCTGAATGGGGCTCTGAGCAACCTGCTCCAGTGAGAGGTGTCCCTACCCCTGGCAAGGGGGTTGGAGCTTGGTGATCTTTAAGGTCCCTTCCAACTCTAACCATTCTATCATTCTGTAATTCAGAACTGGAATCCCTGAGGTTGAGTATTGTAGCACTGGCAGAAAATGAAATTGACAAGGCAATTTTGTGGCAAGAAAGCATAATTTGAGAATTTCAGGTTCAAGAGTTATATTGGAATTCTTAATGTCAGTCCTCAATAATGAAAGAGATGATTTCAGGATTCCTGATTTGGAATTCTGGAGGTACTAGCTGGATCAGTTGCTATTATATTTTTTCACCACTTTCTTTGTTCATGGTCCTCATAATTCATGAAATTACATGAGTTGCATCTCCTAACTCCTTCAAAATATTTTTTCTTTAAGTGTGAGAATTTGTCTTTACCAAATATTATGACAAGAAAAATGGTAATAAAATTGTGTGATCTGTTTTAATTCGTGTTTATTATACGGTTAAAATGTCACAACACGGTATGCTAAAAGTAGCAACTAGAAATAGAAGATGCTCACAATGATTATTAGAAAGGAATCTAAAAGTGTGTCTTCTCACACAGGTGCATACACTAGTTCCTGTGCTCCAAGTTAGATGGTGATGAGCCTGTTCCAATATGGAAGTGATTTTAGTAGTTGTAGTCAAGTGCTGCTGTGTTCAGTAGGGTCAAGTTCAGTAGGATCTGTTAAGAGTTTCACTGAAAGGAAAACATAGTGCTCAGGTCCACTGCCATGCTAAAACACTACATAGCTTCAGCTCTCCAGAGTAACCAGAGCAAGTACTGGGCCCCTTGCAGTCTCTCATGCAGGCATTGCCTCAGTGTCGAACTGAGAAATTTAGTCCTAGTTTGGTGTTTTAACTTTAAGAAATTGCAACTGTTCCAGCACAGATTTCACATGAGTAAAAAAGAAGAGAAGACATTTGAATTTGGAAAGGGTTTATAGGGAATAATTTAGGTTGGAACTGACTTCTGGAAGTGGACCTGAAGAGTTGGCTTGCCAACTCTTAAGAAATCACTGCTTTAATTAATTTCCATGTACAGACAGATAGATATAGATATAGATATCAATATCTCTGTTTTAAGGAGAAGAAGCAGTGGAAGGAGCAGGAAGTTTCAGTGAAGCAATAATGTGCTAGCCTACACAGGAACAGGAAGACAGTTTAGACCATCCTCTGGTCAGAGGCATAGTACTGAAAAGACAAATCAAGAAACACAAATTTGTGAGTACTTCATTGAAAAACGATGAGTTCTTCACTCAAAAATGACCAAACACCTTCACAAAAAGTATTTTCATGAATGTGACTAAAGTTAATTTACCTTTTTTCTTTCTATATATAAATTTTTTATCTGATTTTCAGTAATTCATGGCTTTCTGTCTCTCTCAGCTGAGAGGCAGAAAGGTGCTTTTGATTCTGGTAATCTCATCATCAGATAGCATATAGTACAACTGCAAAAAGGCAAAGGAAAAGTGCACTATATGTTTTCTTCTACTTCCTTACCTCTGCTTGATCTCACTTAAATGCTCTAGCCCACTCTGATAATACAAAAGAATAGACAGATCATGTAAGTTGAACACCAGACTGCGACTGTCAAGTGCTTACAGCAGCTTTTACAGAGGACAATTCACAGGTAAGCTGTTGGCTGTAGTATCTTCTTACAAATCATTTTACATTAGTTACTCCTGAACAATGGGTATATTCATGTAGGGGTTTTAAAGCCAACTTCACACCAACAGGAAAGAGCTGAATTTGATGGTTATTTGTCATAAATAAATAATGGAGATTATCCAGCAGCAGCAGCAGAGCAACAACAAACTTCACTGGTTTATATTCATGGATATAAAGGAGGTAGCAAGATAATCTTTGCAGGAAATTTAAAAAAAAAAAAAAAAGAAAAGAAAAGAAAAAAAAAGAAAAAGTAAAAAGTAGATCACATTAAATTTGCAGATATAAATAGGGAAGTAACAGTAGAGGTTTAAGTTAAAAAGAAAACATGTTGTCAAAGACTTCTAGAAGAAAGGGGCTCTGAATTATGGAAGAGCCTTACTCATTCCAGTTACAGGCATGAAGAAAAGCTGTGTGACAGGCACAGAGCGCAAACCTCTGAGCCTCAATGTATACTTATCCCACATGACAAAGAGCGGTACACAAACAGCAATATTAATACTTTTATCTCTGTACTGTTCAACTTTGGTCTGTGTTCCTCTATAATGCATTTCTTATCTGGAATCTTTTCCTTCCTTTTACTGCCTATTTTGCTTATGACCTGCTTACTTTGCCTGGTTATCCCTTTAGTCTTCTCTACCATCCTATCAACAGAGACCACTTCTCTGCATACTTCAAGGATCTCACTTTGAATTAAATGTCATGCAGAATATAGTGAAAGATAAAATGAGTGAGGTTTTGGGTAATGTTACTGGATATTTTATACAAGGAACAGGCGAACTTTCCATCATTGTATTTTTCTTTCCCAAAGGGTTTGCTGTGGTTGTTAAAGATGACCAAAAAGAATGCAAATTCTGCTGTGCTGGCAGTACCTTAATACACTCAGGGCCATCAGCATTTCAAGGAGGGAGCTAGGAAGGAGATAAGTCTGCTCGTTTGGCCATTTCTCATCACCAGCAATATCAACATGTGCAGCGCACCCAACCATTAGGGTCTTCAAATATTTCATCTTATCATAAAGTACAAGTGCTTGAGTTTGCTCTTCTTATGTACAAGCAAAATTCACTGCAGGAAAAAAAGAAATATTTACCACAACATTTCTTTTTAAAGTAAATGCATTTTGTTGCATGCTCAAACACAAGTTGATAGATCTGACTCCTGCCCTACTTTGCAAACTGTGCTAGTCTCCTTGAGTGAAAGCCTTATATGATAACTTTTCATGAATCAGACTTCCAGGATTATAACTGAGAAAAACACAAATTTATAAAGGTGTTCTTTCATGCAGAAGGAGAAAGGTTTATCCATCTTGATCCTATTATAGACTCTGTTAAAACAGCTTATACTATTACCATGGCAGTGCTCCCTAATACTTCTGTAGCTAAAAATCTGTCAGTATTTCTCCTACGCTCCTCTCTTTGACACAACACCCATCATGTGTTTTAAACAATTTGCTTTGGCTAAACAAGGTAAATTTATAACTGTAGTTGTGTGAGACTGTAGGCTGTGTTACATACATTAAAAATGTTCAATAACATCAAAAGTATGTGAAGAAAAAAATACAGTGCTGATGCACTTACTCCTTGATTTTAAGAATGACGGCTTAGTATAATAAATAAGTGCCTGTTTCCATCAACTATCTGTGCTTTTTGTCTTACCACATAATGTCCTCCCTAAATCTAAAAAAAGAAACAAGAACCTAGGCTTATTCTGCCCTGAAATAAAGCATTGCTTTTAAAAATGTTTGCCTAGCAGAACTGAGAGATGTAATACTTTAGGACTAATCTGCAATCTAACCCCATTCCTACAAACCTGAACATATCTTGTTATTTTCAACAGTGACAACAGTTTAATTTCAGAAATACAGAATTACATCAAATAAAATATTTCCTTTTTAGCAGTCGCTGCACTCAAAGAATGCCTCAAAAATATCAGAACTTTATGGGTATCCCTTGCAATATATGCGAAAAGCAAACAGGTTAAGTGGCAAATGAGTTGATTTTTGCAATACGGAAACATGGCATCTTTGAAGTAAAATCCTGACCCCAGTGAAGCCAGTGGAAATTTTGTCTCTTTCTTTTCAGCAGAGCCAGAATTACACTCTGAATAGGGTTACACTTCCAACACTTCGATAAAACACTTTGACCACTACAACTTTTTAAAGAAAAACCACCAAACTGTAAAGCATTGTTTTAACTTCTCTTCACCACGCATTTAGTGATGGTGTCCAGTTTACTCTGAAGAGCTGTGTCAAAACAAAAAAGCAAACAGCAATTAACAACATAAAATTAATAGCAAGTAGCCCCTGAGAGATAAGCGTTCCATTACCTTCAAGCTTGAAATTATTGAGAAATATTGAACTAAAATTCACCAGCTGCAGATGAAAAGAATTCAAAGAATCTCTAGATTATTTTTGTATACTTATTTTTTCCTTGAAATCCTAAAAAAATTATGGTTTCTAACTATGACCTTAAACCTTCATTCATTTACCTAATGTGACAATTTTTCAGTGTATGATGATGTTCACTTTCTGTATTCCTGACTAATTATGTTGGAAATGTTTTCGCTCTAAACTGAAGAGAAATTTTGATAATGTCCAGTGCCTTCCAATGGACATGAGTATCTAAAAATATGACAATTTTTCCTTGTCTGTTGTTGACGGGATATCTGAAGCAGGTTACAGATTAAATCAATTCCACTGCATGTTCACCACACATTCTATGCATCCCTAGCACATTCAGTTTAAGCCACTCTGCAATCAGAATGAAGTAGAGATTCAGTTTTAAGTGGTATGCGTTGTGGTTACTTGCCATAATATCGTGATACTGACCACAAGGGAAAAAGCGGGATAGACATGGAGTGAAAGTATGGAAATGCTGATTTCCACAAGTGATATATCAAAATGCAAGGAGCTGAAGTAGGAGAAGGAGAGAGAAGATGAGTGATGAATAATAGATCATGTCCACCCCAGGGAAATTAGATGTGGCAAGTAGATTTTAATTTCTTTTGGACAACAGTTACCTGTGTAGTTATACACAGGATTTTGGATCAGATGAGATTATTTTGTTTGTTTGCTTTTTCCTGGCAATTCTCTTGTTAAGGCTTTTTTCTTGTTTTTTATCTGTGGTTAGTGTTACATATGGAAGAATGACATGAACCGGAAAAAAAAAAAAAAGAAGCAAACAGAGCAAACAGAAGGGATACATCAAGTCAAGGATATTAAAACTAAAATAGCAGCTGGCTGAGAGAACATTTAGCTAGGGGAAGAACAATGCCAGAGATATGCATCTCAGTGCTGGTCAGGATTACTTCATATTCAACTGCATGAAATGTTTTACTATTTCCTTTAAGTCAATAAAGCTATGCAGCAGTCCAGTGACATGGGCTATTTCTATGTAATGTCAGAATGGATGGTTAATAATGAGCAGACACTGGCAACAACACCGGATTTCCATCTAAAAAGGCAAACAAAAAAAATACAAGGAAGATCTCCTCTACCTTATAAATGTCAGTTGGACACTTATGTGGATACTAATCTGTTCTCACCAACAACAAAACAATACATTGTATAATTACTCCAGGTGGTCTGAAATTCCTTGAAGGTACTTCCCTTGCAGTTAAACACCACTCTGACCTGTTTTCTCTCTGGATCTGCTGACTGTGCTACCAGCCTTTTTACATGCCATAATCAAGTTCTCACCCACACTAGATGCAGTAAAATGCCTCTCCTGAATGTCCCCTGGTTTTCTCCATTCATTGTACCTTCCTTTTCTGCTATCAGAGTTCTCTCCATGTTCATGTTCCAACCTATCTTTGGAAAAATTTTGTGAAGTCAGAGTGTTTAATCTTGACAGGTGCTGAGACCACAAATTCCCCTGCTTTCTTTAAATAGGGTAGCTTCAAAGAGAGATGAGGAGTTCTGGCACCTATCCATCTCAGATCACAATTATTCCTTTTGTCTATTTTATCCCTAAAATTCACAGATCCTTCTTAGCTATTTCACAGTTGCCTCCATAACCTCTAATGACTGAACTTTCACTTACATTTTACTTTTGCTGATATCATTCTTAACAGAAATTACTGACCTCAGACTTTTAGGTCTGGTTCTAAATTTGGCCTTTTCATGTTCTGCCATCACTAGATACCCAAAAAGCAATAGCTGGCAGAAGTACCTTGGGTTTTTGTGGCTGGCCAGGAGACAGCCTGTTTTGGCAGAAGGAAATTTGGCTAGGGTGAGCAATGAGCTTGTGAGCCTTCAGGCTTCATTATCGCAGTGTACCATATCTGACCCAGAATAGTTTCCCACAGGGTGAAGGATATAACAGCCTATCGTTATACAAATACTGACAGTACAGGTACAGCATCTGATCCAGTAGGTTTCTGGGTTAAACTCCAAATTCTTGATGCAGATTCACTGAGGCATTCAATCTGGTCTTGGCAATCACATAAAGAGGTGTTGGGGAAAGAGGGCTGAATAGCTTCATCCTTGTGTTGGTCCAATGCCAGCTCCCAATCAGTTTAAAGCGACTAAAAGGCATTTCTAAACTACACCAGCTGCTAGCAGCTCCAGAGGAACCATCTGCCAGGTTAGCACACCCCAGTGTAGTCATGTCTTGATTATGCAGTTTCCAATTCTTGCACTGAGAGGACAAATTGTATGTTAGAAACCAACTAGATGTTAATATAAGCTTCCCTGGAAATTAGGAATTTCTGGTCAGGCAGCTGACAAGTTTCAAGCCCCTCTTGCATAGAAAAGAGACTACAAGATGGAAAGAAGATACAATTTCAGATCTTCATTTTCCAAGCTCTCAAGAGGCTTGAGTTGTCCTCATGACGCAGGCACACAACAATAACAAATATTTAGAACAATCGCATTGTCATTAAGCACAGAGGCTAGTACTTCCACAGTGGCCCATGGGTGAGGAACATACTGCCAAGAGAAATTCAAATAAGTCTGCTTTCTTTTGGAGAAAAAAACTGGAACCTGTTTCTTTGCCAGTTCAAATAACAATGATATCTCAAGGGAAAAAAATACAAAAGAAAAGAGGAGGAGAAAAGGAAATGTCTGGAGAAAGGAGAAAAATAACAAGTATAGTACACAATACTAAGAGGACAAATACAAAGAAAATACGAATACAACATAAGATATGCTATCATTGGCTACTACTGTGATCCTTATTGACATATTGGAAAGAAGAAAATGAAAGATCAGAGCTGGAATCTTCACGGGTGCAAACCAGCTTCATTCTTCCTTGACTGCAAAAAGCTATGACAATTTATAACAGCTGTTATTTGGCCAGTATTGTTGGTTTTTTTTCTAATTTTATTTTTGTAAATCACAGTGATGATCATGAGACAGAGAATGGATTGACAATATGAGCTGTGAATCCCATAGGACATGTCTGCTGTTTTGAGTTTTCAAAGTCTTTTGAAGGCTTAATGCAATGCTATTTGAATAACTAACGAAGTTTTCTTTGGCAGAAACCCTATTTGGTATCAGAACAACTAAATGATGACTTCAAATGATAATTACCAAACAGTGTTATTGCTGGTTCATAATTGCATGTTTGAGTGTTGGGAAAAGGAGAAATTAAATTCCGTGTCATTGACCATGTTAGGAGAACTGGTATTTGGAGTTCTAACTCAGTCTAGACTTTAGTTCAGCTTTTGCTTTGAAAATATGCTTTCTTCCTGCTTATGGAGAAAAACATGTTGTTCCTTAATTAGGTATTGGGTTATTTTGTCCACTTACCTGCTTGTCAAGGATATTTACAAAAATTATCACAATACCTTTATAACTGTGGTTCTTTTACAAATGATTTATTGCAGACAAACAGGAGTACATATTACTTACTAGCAATGGCAGAGTTATAGGAAAAAGAACATAAACTGTTCTTTAGTTCGCAAGTACTTTAAACAGCTATGCACTAGACATCAGAGATGGCAAACAGATAAATAATTACAACAGTGAAAGAAAACAACATTGAAATATGACATAGCACAGCCAAAGGAAAATTCTGCCTGAAATAAGCTTGTTTGTAACTGCCCCTGTACAAGGGTAAGAAAAATAGCCTTTCCCTACACTGCCATCAAGCAGAGAGGCCAAGTCAGTTTGAAGATTCACAAAACAATTCACTAGGAGTGCATAATACCATGTAAAAATCTTTAATTCAAAATGTTAATTATAGTTAAAAAAGCACAATTCTCCTGTACTTCTCTTTTTTCACATTATTATTTCAGATCTTACACACAGAAGTTCAGGCAGGTAGATGGTTTTAGTAAGCTTTAGTGAACATAGATTTGCTAAATAAGAGGTCATGTGAATGGGAATTTTTTTCTCGATGTGAACTTTAATGTTCAGAAGCATCTTGACAGCCACTGAGGAGGTGAAGACCCTCAACACCTGATCAAAGAAATCAGACTCCCTTTTCTCTGATGCTGCAGGTGAACTTTCTTTCCCAGGGCAAAGCAGCACCATTAGCAAATGTGGCTGCAGACTCCTGTCAACACTCATCCAACAAAATGCCTGTATTCGACTGCCCTGCACTTGCTGCATTAATTTGCTATCATCAACCTCAATGTATTGGAAGTCTGTTATTATTTTTACCCAAAGTAGTGCCTTTAACCTTGACAGGAGTATTTTAAGAGGTTGTTTAAGAAGACATCACAATGAGAGTGGTCTGTAATTGAATGTTAGCACCCTTACTTTTGCAAGCAAAGCAGACCACTGTATACTTTTATTTTTTGAGCTAACTCAACAGATGAATCCTGTTTGTCTAAATGATTAGCGGAGAATTAAGAAAGATAAGGAGCTGGTGTTTACTTCTAAGGACTGATTTTCAGGGCTAGTTTTAGCTATCACTGGGACAAGATCCTTTTGTACAGATAGATATGCAGATAAACACGTGTGTCTGTGCACATGTGTTGTCTGAGATCCAACAGAGCAAGAAAACAGAAAACAGCCACCTTTCTAACTGATTAGAAACTCCTCCTCTTGTTTCTGTGGCCCCCGGGTTGCCACCACCAAGAATTATTGCAGAACTCTTCATCTCAGCAGAGAAGTACCAGGCCCTAATTCAGGCATTTGGTCAGCTCCCAGAGTTGAAGACTTTCTGACCTAAATTTTTAATGAGAAATAGTACTCCTTTCTCACCCAGAGATTTACTACGAAGGGGTCTCTTATTTTCCCTTCCTTTTAGGCCTTTATTACATAGTGGGTTGGTTTCCAGATATTTCTCCAAACTGTATATATGATATATGATGTATGATGTATGATACATCATATATCCTATCACAATTTTAGCAATTACTTAAAGATTGTTTCTTAAGAAATTAAAATTAAAGAAATTTCTTGCTTTGACCTAATTCAGGAGATCGAGCCTTCTACCAATAAATTGACAGTGAGCATGGATTTAAAATTTCTCAGAATAATTTAATTAATGGGGGTATCTTCAAAACTGTTGAATTAGTGGTGATGTATTGGTTATAGCTATAATTTTTTCCATTAATTCATAGGGTTGCTGTGCTTAGAGTCCAGTTGTAACTCTTAAGGTAAGTTTATGATGGTACAGATTTTGCTTAAGGCTCAAGTGAAACATAATATTTGGTCTTAATCCAACTTAATGTGTTGCCCAGTCAGGATTTCCTCTAATGACTCATTTGTATCCCTACTGAATTGAAAAGGATATGTGTAAATCTTGGAGTTGAACTTAAACTCCAAGACTTTTGACTTTTTATCTTATCTCTACACTGGCACTACACAACATCTTTATATTCTAATCATATATATATATAAAAATCTCTTCCTTTTTTTCTTTGTTTTTCTTGTCTAAAGAGATCACATAAAAGAATGCAGGTCACACACACAGGATGGGACAAAAGCGGAGTGTTCATTCTGGACTGACAGCTGTATATGTATGGCCAGTGTAAAACAGTAGCCAAGTAATCCCACAAGTACTCTACAATGCTGTAAAACAACATAGGAACTGGTGGGGTTCATCTACTCTGTGGGATCTTCTGTACATGCTCTAGCCTTCTGACGTGCTCCTTAGCAGGAGCACATTCACTTAGCAACTGCAGCATGGGAGGGAGAAGGATCTACACCAGGGCAGTTATGGAGCAGAGGATGCAACCTGCTACTTCAAAGTCCATCTTACTTTGTGGCAACATATCCAAAGGTGGCCTTTGTGTGTATAGCACAGGAATAACAGGTAGAAAAAAAAGATTATATACTACCAACTGTAATTTGTTTTGAGGACCAGACTTAGAAGCTTTCCAATTTGTCAACATTAATTTTCAGAATTAAAATCCATGACATTAAATACTCACGAATTCAAAGTGTTGGGCTTATATTATTGTCAATATTTCAGGGAATTCAAATAAATCCTTTATAATCTATCCAAAGAGATTTTGAAAGGAGGCTTGAAAATACACTGGAAATACATGGACCGCAGGAAAACCTATGATAATGGAGATCTTTTTACAGCAGTCAAAGGCAAAACTAAAGCAAGTGTCAGAATTTTATAACTCAAATAGCTGAATGAGAAGCTGGACCAAGCATATATAATTTAGCAGTGAAGGTAATTATCTATTACAATAGTGTTGTTAGGAGTGATCAGGATAAGATCACTTTCTGAAAAACATTCTCTAGTTCAGCCAGAAATTATGGGGCTTTATGTCAGCAACGAGAGCAGCTGATTATGGTAATCATCCCTGACCTTTTGATCCAGTAATGCCATGTACTAGCTTTCCAAACATATGCATTATGTTCAGTTCTTCTGTATGCTTGTGCTGAATGCATGAGCAGGAACCTAGATGCCACATTTTGAAATTCTGTGTGATTCATCCAACAGAATAGATCAAATCAATAGGCATTAGTAAAGTTCAGGTTCAAGGCTCCTCTCCCCACATGCTAGTTGCCAAGTAAATGGCAAAAAATACCTTCCTGCATAATCACAGAAACAAAGCTGTATATACTGAAAGATGTTTTAGAGCTAATTGTTCAAGTTTTCATAATCCTGTCTCTTCTTATGGATGAAGATCCAATCTGAATTCTTTTCAAAGCAACCTCTTACTTTCTGAAATGTATTGACAGCAGATTGCCTCACTGTGAGCTAATGGATCAGGTTCAGACCATTATAAACACTGAAAGCAGCAGAAAAACACAGCAGAAAAAAAAAAATGCATTTTTATTGCAGTCCCGGGTACACAGTTTCACAGTTCCTTCAGATGTAGCAATTTTTTGAATCTAAAATCTAGTCAGAATCTAATCTAATTTACTCATCAGCACATGTGTTGTACTGTTTCTTATAATCAAAGAGAAACAGTAAGTCACTATTTCTAACAGCCTAAGCAATTTTCTTGTCACTCTCTCAGACAAACAGAATTATGTCTATGCCTATATTTGGTACAATTTTACATGGTTTTCTGAATGAAAATGTTTTTCAAAATTAAGCAAAATATTTGAGCTATTGAAGGGCAAATTGAAGGTGGGAAAAACTAAGAACAATGCTTCTTGAAAGTTAGATACAAGGTTGACTTGATCTGTGTCCCATTTATCTCCACTCAGAACCTGAGGGTGAAGACAGGAGCAACGGAGGTGGTTTGGATTAACTTTTGAAATTATTACATAAATTCTGGTAGTTATTCTTACTGGTCCTCAAAGTTGAATGGGATTATATTTTTTTTAAAGAGAACATCTAAGCACCTTGATGACTGCTTTGAATGACTGTGAGTCAGGATGGATCATAAGTTAAAGTTTGCTCTTTGTTATTTCAGGAGATACACTTAGTCTGTAATTGCTAGATTCTGCTTAGTATGACACTATTGGTGGCGTTCCTTGGTGGGGATACCACAAGTCAGCAATCCTAGGTCACCACCTGGAAGTCCACAGGCTGCCTTTATATATGAAGTACTTTAAAAACTCTACACTATTGCCAATAGATTAAGTTACCCATACAGCAGAGTACTGATTCCCAAATTAACTGCTCTGAAAAAATGGCAACGTACTGGATTTGTCACTTCCAGCAGGGTCTTGCTGTCACCTTTCTAATCCTGCCCACCTTTTCCACCACTGTACTGCTGTGTACTTCCAGGAATGAGTATAGAGGTACTAGAATTGGTCCTGCACAGGAATATAAAAGCTCCTGCAGGACAATATGTCCATGGGCTTCGTGCCATAAATAAAAAGTAGTTATGTCTTTGTGAGCAGTATTATCAAGCACCACACTTTTAAATCTGTCTCAACATCATCTCTTAGAGGAATTTCTAAAGTAATGAAGGGTTTTCTCATGTTCATCAGCGTTGATGACCACTGATGGATGCCATGACTGCTGCTGACTGCCATGGGCCCTTCAGGGGGCCACAGAATTCAGTTTTATGAGTGCTGCTAGCCCACAGAAGATCTGTCTTTTCTCATGTACATCCAGCCATACACTGTGCAGTTCTGATGCAAATACCAGCCTCGGCTTCATCAGGTAGGAATACTGAGGTTCAACAAACCATTCAATGATCCTGGAGAAACATACTAGAAAAACAATGTGCAACACATTTTCAAAACGCTTTGCTCCGTTGGGAACAGGATTGCCAATGAGAAGTTATTTTCTGTTTCAGCAAGATTTTGTATCTGTGCACAGATCAAGAAGAGAGTTGGCAACCTGTGATTTTATTTTACGTAAAAAATGAGGATGGTGCAATGTAACTGGCAGTAAAAATTCATCCTGAAATTCTTACAAGAACTGAACTTGTATATCACAATGTAGTTTTTGTACAGCCATATAGCCTAATCAGCACTTCTTATTCAAACAATATTTCCAGCAATGAGTTCCTATGTAGATATATAAACAGGGTTATCAGCTCTAATTGAGATACTATCATATATAACACATACAAAGACACTTGGCAAGCTTTTATCTTACAAGTTGCATTTGCACATGGATGGTATTTATAGCCTCTAAATTAAAATAAGATATTTTTTTTTGGTTTTGGTTTTTCATCAACGTTGTTCATCAAGCAGACCATACTCCTGTATGACATTGTGTTCTGGAGCTGACCTGCATTCCTTTCAAACCATTTAATCACACACAGCTTACCAACATTCCTGTATAAAACCACCTAATCAAATGCATTACAAATACCCCAAATGGTTACTTAATCTCCATATATGTACAAGTGTGAAACGTGCAGTGTCCAAATATGCCCGTTCATAAAAGCGGATGACATAAAAGCAGAAGACATTTCCAAAGTAAACCTTCTCCCCCTCTCCCTCAGTCAGCATAGACATTTTTAAGGTGGTTAAGATATTGTTGCTCCACGTAGTTGACCTTGCACAGGAAGATTAGTATTCACTGTCATTCATATTCAAGCTTGTTTTCTACACATCTTTAAAATGCAATTTAGGAAGAAATATAACAGCTTTCCACTCCTGGGCAAGTATGTCAAACGAGCTGCAAATGATTTGAAAATGCATGATGATGCAGCACCTACATAGCTCGAGGAACATACCACAGAGAACTACATTTCCTTTCATCTCCAGGTCAGTGGGTTCAGATGAAAATCTTCGCAAGGTTATTACTAACTGATGACTGTGTCTCAGGATTAAGAGTAATGAGTTATGTGTTTATGTCCAGTAGCCACGCTTTGATTAGTACTTTCACTAGAAACCCCTACAGGAAGGATAGAGACCCACTGAGCTGGAGACTGAACTGTTTTTTTGTGTTTCCAGAGATCCTTGTCCAGAGCTGCACTACGTGCTGACTGATGTGGGCATCCTTGCAGTACTGCTGAGTGTGCTCTGTATGTTCCGTGGGCAACAGTCTTCCAAAATGCCAAACTAGCATTTTATTCACTTTTTCCTACATGCATCTTTAGAGCTTTAGCAGGGTTTGCTCATCGGAGAAAATGAAATCTAAGAAGTTACGTATTTCAAATGTAAAAGCACGCAAAAGCCAGAAGAGGTGGAAAGGTATATATGGGGATACATTTGAGAGACATGATGGAAAATGTGCCAATAAACAGTATGGGAGAAAAAAAAAATAAAATAAAAAAAAATAAAGTTCCCTGTTAATGCGGTGAAAGCACAGCACAGAACAGGCTAACTCACAAAGAAGAAAAGCAGCCAAAGGTTCCCTTTTCTGCCCTTCTGCTGTGGCCACCAGNCCCCGGTGGCAGGGCATCACTTGGGGTGACCCGTTAGACGGATTCCCTTCCGCGGACAGCCCCCGCGGAGCAGCCGGCGGGGATTCCGGCTCCATCAGCCAGCGCTGGGAGCGGCTGGGGACAAGAGGACTCTGCATTTCTGGAAGAGGTGGTGGCAGGTGAGACCCGCTCAGTGGGAAGGTGTTCGAGGGTG
>VXBW01004968.1:143454-154099 GCA_013400375.1 Thinocorus orbignyianus
GAGGGGGCGCGGAGCCGCGGCCGGCGTCTTCCGCGGGGGATGCGGGTTGCGCTGGAGGCGGCCGGTGCGGCTGCGGGCCGTCCCCCGGGGGTGCGGGAGAGGCGGCCGGGAGCGGAGTAGCTTGTGGGGGTGGGGGCGAGCCCCGGCCCCCGCCATCCAGCCCCGGGGAAGTGCTTTCCGCATGAAATCAGGGCTGAACGCGGGGGCTTTTACTGGGGCTGAGCACATTGGGTGATGTCAGCTCCGCCAAGCGCCGTGCAGCGCGGTGAGAGCCGCTGACACCCGCAGCCGGCGAAGATCTGCCTCTGCGCTGCCGCGGAGCCTTGGGGGCTCAGCCTTCAGCACCCTGCTGTCCCACCAGGGCGGGCCGAAATCTGGAAGAAAATCAAATAGGAGTTGCGTGTTTGTAACCGTGGGAAGGCAAATGCAAAGTTGTCTGCTAGGAGGGACTGCACCTCGGCATGTGCTTTGGTCGGTCCAAGGCTGTGTTTTTGCAGCACCAGGGGTCAAACCGCTTTCAGATCCTTGTCAGGGAGTGTCTTTACTCGAGCAAATGCAGTTTGTACGGAGAAGAACTCGAGGACCAGGTCCTGATGGTACTGGATACAAACCAGCTCCTAGTCGGTCTCAGTCTTCATTGTCAGTGTTACCACCTCATGGTACTTCCGATGCTTGTCTTGAAGCCACAGCTCTTAGGTACTGATCTGTCACAACTGCTTCTCAAAAAGCTCCCCTACCCCCAAAACCACCAAAAACCTGCTAGTACCTATGGTGCCGTAGAAAATCCTGGAAGCATGGCCTCATTGAACACCTCCGTGATCCAAAGGCAAAAATGTAGCTAAAAAAGTTTTTTAAAAAATTATTCCGAAGCAAGCAACTTGATTGTGATACTTAAATAGCTGAAGAAAGGGATACAGTTGTAATGTAGGAAAACCAAAATTACTTTATATCTTGTGCAAACAAAGCTAATCATGCAGCTGGGCATTACGTTGAATTATGTGCATGTATTTAAGGTTTGTGCAGTGTGCTACAGCAGACTTTCATAGTGTCCTGCCATTACTGAATTTAGTATGTGTATGTACTGTAGATACTCGCAATGAGCCATAAATAATATGTCTCATTGCCTTACTACTACCCGTAAACAGGAGCTTCTTTGCCCTAAAATCCCCTGCTCATGGGCTGACCAGTGATCATGGTAGGACTCTTCTCCTTTCATACCACTAAGCCTGTGAGTATGCCTGGTGCCATGCTGGAACCATATTTTGAAGATTTTATACCAAAGATGGAAACCTGGACTTGAGATCTCACTTGAGGGGTTGCTTAAGAG
Organism: Thinocorus orbignyianus; assembly: GCA_013400375.1. Classification (NCBI taxonomy): domain Eukaryota; kingdom Metazoa; phylum Chordata; class Aves; order Ciconiiformes; family Thinocoridae; genus Thinocorus; species Thinocorus orbignyianus. The sequence goes on from VXBW01004968.1 coordinate 144,782, forward strand.
GGAGTTGAAACATAGTGAGGAGGGGTTTTCATGTGAATAAAACAGTGAGAATTTGATCTGTCCAATTTTCAAGATGAAACTTGCCTCACCACTGTAGTTATAGTTCCAAAATTTAATAGTAACATTTGTTTTAGGTGACCTTCAGTTTATACAGAGGCACAGTGTCCATACCTGGTGTGAAAAGACTCCCTTTGTAAGGTGTGGTATGTTTCATTTTTGCATTTTTCTTTTGTCAAACTGACTTATGCAAACTGACTGTTTCACTTCACTCAGTCACTAATGGTATCTTTAAGCCAGCAGTTCATTCATTTTTCAGATCTTTGTGGTTTCTGATTTGTGTCATTGACTCAATGTGCTGTAGAAAGAAAATGGACTTGTAGCTTGTTGGAAAAGTAGGTAAAATAGAATTATGTTAGAGGAAGAGGCAAATGAAGAGTTATCTGCAAATCTGAGGAGCATGTAAGAGACCAACCTGTTAAAGAAAAACTTCCTTCTTTGGGTGAGTATCCCAGTGTGGGCTACTTAAAGTACTTGAAGTGGGATTTTGGCATAAGGGAATGGGCAGTCTTTCAGGTAGGGAAGTCTTATAGAAGATAGTAAATTAGATAGAATCTCCTCCTTTTAACATTTGGGGTTTTTTTCTAGGGACAGCAATGTGGTAAGTAAGTATGCTGTGATTTCTTTGGGGGCAGCTTCTGAATTTAGAGCTGTATGTAAAAGGTAGACTGTTTGGACAAGGTGACTAACTGGTACCTTTGGAGATGCAGTCCTTCTCCTGAGTACTGTGAGTAAGTGGTAGGTCACTTTGCATTACTTTTTTTCATGGCGGGAAAACTGTAATCCCAAACATCTACAAATTTTGTAACTTCTTTTTTGGCAAGGCATCACCAGAGCTTCAAGAAACTAGCAAGAGCTTCTTACTGCTGCTCTGCTTCCAAATTGTCCAGTTTCGCTAGAAGCCCGTGCAAACTCCATCAGTGCAAGAAGGCTTCTTCCCACACATCCCTGAGGTGGGATGCCATCTACACTGGTACAGCTTTCCATCTCGCACAGCCCTCTTCCAGGATGTCCCCAGACCCCTGCTCTCTCTCCACCTGGAGCAGCACTGTCCTGCTTAGGGAATTTGTCTGATTAGAACCAGGAAGGGGAAAGCATGACAGCCCTGCTGTGCCCACTCTAGTCTGTCTTCTGAAATGGAGACATGTGGGGAGCACTGTCTCCACACTGTGATTAGACTCCAGCAGAAAGAGGAGCTCGCAGACAGAGGCAGTTGGGGGACTCGACTGTCATGGGCAGCAGCACAGAAGTCATGGTGGCAATAGTGCAGATATGCTGGTACTTGTGGTCGTGGCATCGTTTGGTGTCGTGTGCAGGGAGCAATGATGCTGCACCTCATAAGTGCAGAAAAACAGAAGTTCAGGCAGCCCTTGTGGGATGCAGCACATTATCTCTCCTCACCCAGATTTTATATGTTTCGGCTGACTAGATGGGATGTGCAGCAGAGCTTTATTTCCACCCTGTCTGTCTCTGATTACCTGCACGGAGCTCCAGAAGCAGCCCATGAATCACGAACGTGGTTACAGGAGCAAGGAGGGAACAAGAAGGGAACAACTACCCTTTTTATGTCAGTTCTAGTAGGATGAACCTGTATCAATTTCAGATTACGGTTGAAGGTAGAATGCCCGAAGGAGGATATTCTCAGTGTTCCTTTCACAGCCATGTTAATTAATGCTAAGTAAAATAAAGTTTGTATTTTTAAAATCAAAGTATTTGTAAGGAATCCATTTGCCAATGCTTTATTGTATATTGCTTAGAAACCAGTGATTTTGTCCAGTTGAAATACGTATGTTCATTGACAAGACGAAAAATGTGTTTAAGAAAGTTGAAAATTACTCAAGTTTGGAAGGACAAGTAGTTGTTCTTTTCAACTGTTGTCAGAATAGGACCATAACTAAACTAAAGGAAATAATGCTTAGATAATTGGCAAGAGGACTTGGAGGAGTGTTGTGTCTGTGCTCTCTCTTTTTTCTGGCAGATCTGTCTGTTTCTCAGAGGAGGCAGAAAAGATAGGCTTACATGGAGCAGGTGCATAGTAAACACAAGGGAATTTCTCTTTAAATGCAAATGTCTTGTAGGATAGATTGATATGCGCAGCAGAACCATTGGAAGCAAGAAAATAGAACATATGCATCAGATACCTTATTGATTTAAGGTCTCAAGACAGTTTGCAACCCAGGGGGCGAAATTAATTAATTAAATAATGTGTTAAAAATATGACCTGCTGCTTACCTGTCTATGGTAGAACTGCAGTTTCATCTTGCAAGGTAAAGGTCCCAGTGATTCGGAGATCGGCAGGCCTTGGAGGTATCAGAAGTACAATTTCTCTGTCATAGTTTGACAGTTGGGGCAATCTTTCACGAGGTATATTTTCTTGTATGTTAGGGGGCGTTTACAAAAGCTTATTTTAAACATGAATGTAGTTGATTTGCACTTTATAAAGAATTTTTGAGTAATACTTGAAGGTGATTCTTTTTTTTTTTTTCTGATTATAATCATAGCATTAGGTTTGGAAGGTTTGCTGTAAGCGTTTCCTTTTCAGTTCCGTTTCCTCCCCAGTTCTTGTTTGCAGTCGAACTGCTGGCATTATTTTCCTTTGTTTATACTGGAGAAAAAGGCATTGTCTCACTTATCTTTTAAACTCAATGCAGCGTGTTACATGACCTCTCCTTGTGTATAAATCCTCCCCCTTCTCCCCCATCTGTTTTATTGTTACTGTATCAATCTGGAACTTACCATTTAAAATTAAATTCTAATCAGGAACTTAACACTTCCCTTCGACCCCCCCATTTTAGCAAACTTGTTTACATCTGTGGGTGAAAATCAAGGCTGTGCTGCTTAGCTTTCTAAGCACAACAGGGGTATGCACATGATTATGATTTGGAGCTCTACTGCTCTGCTGCTTGCTCATCCATGTAGTTCTTCTGCAGGATCTGACCATAGTGACTGACATTTTTCTTAAGAAACGGGAAATACATTTAACTGTCCACACTAACAACATGTAACTGCTGGCATGTTTATACATGCATGTACATATCATGTTCTCTTCTGCTAAAATACAACTGTAAATGTTCAGCCTTTTGTATGCCATGCTGTCAGTTCCAGTTGAGTCACAGTAGTAAATTTATGAACAGCCTCAGAATTGCTTTTGAATTGGCTCAAGATTTTAAATATTGAAGTTGTCAACATGATGAGAGATTTATTTGAATATTTGTAAATGCTGTGACCAAGATGTTTTTAAAATCAGAAAAACAACCAAACACACACAATAAAACAAAATAAAATGGGGAAATACAGTTCACAGAAACAGAAGGGTGGTAGCAAGGTAAATAAGCTGCTTGTCGCATTCTCTATGCTTATAGCATTCTCTGTTGTGACCCACACTTCTGTTGCGTTCAGTCTAAGTATGCTCGTTTTGTCTCTTGTGCATTCAGGGAGTTTTAAGGTATGTGTCCTATTTATGTTAAATACTGGGGTTTTATAATTTTGCAAACTCATATGTTGAGCACTGGATAAAGCACAATGTTTGTACTTGTTGCTAGGACATGGGCAAAAACTTACATTGAATTACAGAATGGAATCACCAGGAAACTGAGTTATACTTACATCATTAATTATTTGCTTTTCATTAACCTAAACCAGATTTTAAATCAGAGGTAAAGGAATTTATGGTGGCTAAATGTAAGCAATGTTGAAGAAATACTGTAATCTTGAACTTTACCGATGCTTTTCACTTTGTATCTGCAGATTTGTAGTTACCTGGCCTCCTTGACTAACATTGTTCACGTTTAAGTTAATGGGCATCCTTGTGGTAGACATGGATGGAGTGAGGTGATGTACCCATGGAATAAGCAACATGTTACAAAAAGGAGGATTCAGCTTCTCCCTGTCCTTTGGAATATGGTACATTCTGCAACATCTTCATGTGAAACTTGCTTAAAGCAATTTGATGACGTAAATTTTACAAGTTCGTTTGTAATCCTCTCTATATGTCTTTGTATTAGTTTTTTCCATATGGCATTTTAAGTTTTCCATGGGAAAAGGAAACCAACCTTTTAAAATCTGATTAACAGTAGTTGCTGTTACAATTGAATGGGCCGGATCTCGGAAGAAGTACTGTCAAGGCAATTTGTTGCAAGTTAAAAGAGAACTAAATTTGTGATAGTGTCACAGAGAACAGGGTACAGTTCCAAAAATTAATGGCTAGAGGTTTTGCATTTAGTTTGATGTGTTTCTGTTAATGTTCCTTTGTGTTAGTGTACCATGTTGCATTTTTGATAAATAGTAAAGAAACTGCTTTTAGTGATAAATGGACTCGTAATTCTAGATTCAGGAAGCCTCTGTTTACAAATAGCTCAATACAACATTTCTTGGAACAGAGTTTTGGGAGAACCAATATCTGAGAGATTAATGTAAAAGCATTATTTATTTTTCAGCATTATGGATCTGCTACTGGTATGTGTGACACAAGTTTAGCAATTATCTCAGCTGCTCAGTAATGCTTTCAAAAATATTGATAATGTCAGTCTAATGGGTAGGTTTTTCACACCATACTTGGCAACTTTAGCTATCTTTCTCTGAGACTACACAGAGAGCAATTAAACTTTCACCCACTTCTTTAGAGTTCTTCTTAAGGGTCATAGATGATGCACATTGGCAAACAGCGTAGTGGAAATTGTGGTTCTGTACTTCAATGTGATGCTCCCTGTGTGGAGGAGTTAACTGTTGCCACTCATGGCGCTGCCCGATGACTGGAGGTTTAGCTGTGGTGGAGTGCTGAGATGCCCAGGGCCAGACAGCCTTAAGTGGAGCACGACCGCACACGTGCTCAGGATTTCCACAGAGAGACAGACAGCAGCACAGGATTTTTATCCCTGCACCCAGAATTTTCTGTATTTCACTAGCTCTCTTCTTCTCATGGTAAATTAACCCATATGTAATCCCTGCTGCTGTGATCTGATTCCTACCAGAACTTTGTCTGAGTCAACACTAGCTTGTGTGTCTTTACACTCTCCTCATAAGGCAGCTAAGCATGCTGAAGAACTGCATTCCTTCTTAACTTGTCTTCTGGTTGTGATTTAGCAAAATGCACACAGAATCTCCCTGGAGTGGATCATTCATTACGCAGTCAGTTTAAGAACATGCGTAAATCCCTTTGGTCACTTGCTGGACAAATGGTAGTAAGTCATCCCTGAGAGGATCTAGTGTCTGTAGTAGTTTGTAGCTGGTAGAAGATGTCATGTTGCAGTTGTACAGCACACCACTGTGTGAGGGAAGGAGGTCCTTGAATTTGAAGGACTTCATCAGCTCCTGGGTTTCTGCATCACAGTAAGTTTTGCCCCGGTAGCAGCAGCAGTAGATGAAGGCAATGTTAGTATCTTATTTTTCTGAAATAACTGGCCTTGAAACAGATAACTAATGTGCATTAGATTAGGGCTTCGGCATCTGATGTTAGTACTTGAAGAGGATTGAGTGCCGTTTGCACTAACACAGTTGCCTCCAGCTGCCTGTAGAGTAAAACAGTCTCTTCTTTAGATGGTAAAGCTGGGTGAGTCTCTGTACCTGAAGGATCAGGCTAATCTGGCCTGACTCAGTGAATCCCTACAGAAAAAGCCAACTAGCACATGTTATGGTGTCCTCCAGGAGTACGAGGGAAGCAGGTTGTGTAGGGGGAGGAAGTAGCTCTGCTAATATAATTTAGCAAAATGGACACTCTCCCCAGCATGTGTTCCTCATCAGGTCCCATATGCTTCATGGTATGTTCCCAGGCTTTGCTTTTTGCAAATGCATTTTTTAGATGAAAGAATACAGTAGCACTATTTCTGGATTTGTCTACACTGCAGTCAAGTAGTGTGATTGCAGGACATGCAGACAGATCTGTACTAGCTTTGATCTGTATGTGATGTGAAGACATGCCAGTCTAGACTTAAGAGAGGGCTGTCCAGGCCTTCTGGACAGATTGTTAAGCCATGCTGAAGTCTGCTTTCATCTATCTTCACTGCTATTTTTAGCTGTGCTATCTAGATTAACACCACTGTGTATACTCCTACACATGCTGATGTAAGTTAATGACTTCATGCCCACTGCTTCCAGACAACTTGTCAGTGGATGCTCTGCATCTAGGCATGCATCCCTTATTCTTTGTGCTGAAGCAGTCTAGTTTTCTTTTCCACTGAGTTTAGTTGGTTGTTTCACAACTTAATTCTCTGCCATGAGGAATTACAGAAAGAGCAACAGAGTGTAGGAGAGACTTCTGGCAATCTTCCACTCCCAAAATTCATTTTATAGTCTCTAGTCCAAGTCTGATTGTTAAGCTCAGCTTTAGAGAACCTCCAGGTCCAGGCCACACAATTCTGCAAGTATTAGAATCCAGATGGGAGACCACATTGACAGAGTAAGGTTAGAAGTTTCTAATTTTTAGATGTTCTTCATTAAAGCATTGATTCTAGAGCAAAATTATGTGGGAAAAAAATCTGTGAAATTTTGTGAAATATTTTTTTCAGTAACTGTAAGGTCATTATCTATACACAACACAGTCTGACTTTATTAAAAGGATTTGAATGCATTTTTGAGAGAATTAATGTCTCTGGGTTTTGAACATTTCAAGGATGAGCCCTGCACTGCTGGGAGTTACTTGTTGTTTTGATTTGGTTTTTAGTGGATGTAAAAAGGGTTATTTTTGCTTTGTCAGTCAGATTAATCATTAAGTTACTCCACAGTCTTGTCAATGAAGTGTGCTTCTAATTAAGGTACCATATTTTAAGAGTAAATTTTGGCAACAGCAGCTATACTTGCACATTGGATATTAGTATTTTTTATTCAGAAATAGACTTTTACTTCCTCATTAAAAGCCAACTAACCAACCAAGAGCAAAACTGATATATATCTGAGTATATAGTCTAAAAAGATCTGACAAGTACCCAGATCTTTTACTGTGACATTTTCATGCTATTTAACAAACATGAAGGAGAAAACAAGGTTTGAAAATTGGAAGGTAGACATAAAAAGATGGATTCATGCAAAGTTTTTTCATGCCACAAAAATATTTCACATAAAAGTGAGTATTGTCAAACAAAGAGGAATATGAAGTAGACTCTTAACAAGGCATATGTTTCTGAGATATGAGATGCTGTAGAGGAGTAAGGTGAAGTTGAGCTTTTCAGCCTGATGGAATGTTGTGGCTTGCTTATCTGCCAAGAAAATATTTTGTTTATAGATAAATGATTGAAGTGAAATGAATAAAATATTCCCTCATCTTTCCGTAAACAGTTGTTTTAAAAAGTTCTTTCTTTTGCCTGTCCTTGACGCCTTTCTGAGGAAAAAGAAGAGCTGTGGCTCACCAGATGGAGCATAAGTATGCAAGCGCGTACCAGCAAAATCTGGTTCTAGCACCATGTGGTCTTGAATAAATTTTCTAACTCTTTCCACTATTCCACCTATAAAATGAGCAGAAAATATATTAGAGAACTGACAGAATTGTCAATAGCAACACCTTTTCGTAATACGGATGTCTAACAATGCCTAATTTTTTTCTTTATGAGAAAGGTTCATGCTTTTCTTGAACAACTCTATCACCTTCACAGTTTAAAGTTGGTGGAGGCTGAGTGTATCTCTCATGGTGTACTTAGTCTTCCTCAGTCTCCTTGTTGGTCCTGCATAATGCTAGAAGAACCCTCCCACAGGACTGTGCTCTACATGGATCATGTGCTGGAAGTGGAGGTCTCAGTGTCTTCTTTTGATCAAAGCTCCTTGAAATAAAAAAGCCATCATTGGAAATTACATGAACAGTTAAAAGATTTGCGATGGTTACTAAGTCAGTGCTTTTAAATTAAAAAATGGGAGAGCCACTACATGCTATCCTCACTTTTCCTCCTTTTGGCAGGTTGCATGGTGATTAGGGATGTTTAGCCAATATCTCTGGCTCATTTGCTAATGGAGGTGGAAGGAACATAGGCCACGGCGTGAAGGAGGAATAAGGGAGGATGTGGTTACACAGGGTGTGGAAAAGGTGGAAGTGCTGAATGCTTTATTTGCTTCAGTCTTTAGTAGCAAGACTGACCTTCAGCATGGAAAAGCTGGAGCAAGGAAGATGTACACTTGGTGGAAGAGGATCAGAACACGTAATACTTCAGCAAACTGGACGTATATAAATCCATGGACCCTAATGGGGTGCACCTGTGAGTGCTGAAAGACCTGGCAGATGTCATTGTGAGGCCACTCTCAATAGTCTTTAATCAATCATGATGACTGGGATAAGTACCTGAGATTGGAGGAAAGAAACTGTCATACCCATCTTGAACACGTACAAGAGGGACTCAAGGAACTACAGGACAGCCAACTTCACCTCAATCCCTGTGAAGATGCTCGAGCAGCTAGTCCTGAAATCCATTTCCCAGCACAGGAAGGACAAAAAAATCATAAGTAATAGTCAGCATAGAGGGGAAGTCATACTTGTGTGGCTGTGTTGACTAACTTGGTAGACCTCTGCAATGAAACATCTAGCCTGGTAGATGAGGAGAGAGCAGTGAGTACTGTCTATGTAGGCTTCAGTAAGACCTTTGACGCTGCTTCCATAGGATCCCCACAGAGAGACTGTTGATATACAGGCTGTATGAACAGGCAGTGGTGAACCAAAAACTGGCTGTAGGGCCAGATCTAGCAGGTCATGACCAGTTGAACAAAGTCTAGTTGGAGACCAGTGACTAGCAGTGTACCCCAGGCATCAGCTATGAATCTATTCCTGTTCAGCATCACTGTTAATGATCTGGATGATGGGACAATGCACCCTCAGCAGGTTTGCAAGTGACACAAAACTGGGTGTAGTGGCTGATGTGTCAGAGGGGTAGGCTGCAACCAGAGGAACATCAACAGGCTGGAGGAGTGGGGTGACACGAAACCTCAAGTTACTGCACTGAAGTGCAAAGCTCTGTACCTGGGGAGGAGCAGCCCCACACACCAATATATGCTGGGGCCACCCAGCTGGAAAGAAACTTGGCAGCGAAGGATCTGGAGGTCTTGGTGGATGCCAGTTTGAGCATGAGACAGAAGTGTGCCCTTTTGGCAAAGGCAAGGAATGGTATTCTGGGCTGCATTGGACAGAGTATGTCCAGCAGGTTGACAGATGTGATTCTTCCCTGCTACTCAACACTGGGCTCCCCACTATGAGGGAGAGGTGGATGTACTGGAGGGAATCCGAGAAAGGGCCACAAAAATTAGTATGAGATTGGAGTATTTAATATTAGAAAAGGCTGAGAGATCTGG
>VXBW01004968.1:154400-168007 GCA_013400375.1 Thinocorus orbignyianus
ACCTCTGCAATGAAACATCTAGCCTGGTAGATGAGGAGAGAGCAGTGAGTACTGTCTATGTAGGCTTCAGTAAGACCTTTGACGCTGCTTCCATAGGATCCCCACAGAGAGACTGTTGATATACAGGCTGTATGAACAGGCAGTGGTGAACCAAAAACTGGCTGTAGGGCCAGATCTAGCAGGTCATGACCAGTTGAACAAAGTCTAGTTGGAGACCAGTGACTAGCAGTGTACCCCAGGCATCAGCTATGAATCTATTCCTGTTCAGCATCACTGTTAATGATCTGGATGATGGGACAATGCACCCTCAGCAGGTTTGCAAGTGACACAAAACTGGGTGTAGTGGCTGATGTGTCAGAGGGGTAGGCTGCAACCAGAGGAACATCAACAGGCTGGAGGAGTGGGGTGACACGAAACCTCAAGTTACTGCACTGAAGTGCAAAGCTCTGTACCTGGGGAGGAGCAGCCNAGGCATGAAAAAGGACAACAGGCACACACTGAAACACAGGAGGTTCCTTCTGAACATTGGGAAGCACTTTTTAACTGTGAGGGTGACCAGATACTGGCACAGGTTGCCCAGAGAGGTGGTGGAGTCTCCGTCCTTGGAGGAAGCCATTTGGACGCAGTCCTGGGCAGCTGGCTCAGCATCTGGGCAAGCTGATGCTGCTTCAGCCTGGGGCTTGGACCAGGTAGCCTCCAGAGGTCCTTTCCAACCCTAACTATTCTGTGAAACACTGCAAAAAAAGAGAGACATTATAATTAATACAGGCAAGTCCACAGTAACCAGCTTGTGTCTCTGCCTTGTGTGGTCCTAGCTATGAAACCCAAGTCATTAAGTAGTTGGTAGCCGTGAAAGCTGTATTGTGTCTACATTGAGCTCAGTGTGTCTACACTGAAGCAAGAAGAAGTGAATGCAGCGAGAGTTGTCTCCCACTTCTGGCAACAATCAATACAGTCTGGAGATACGGACGGATATGCAGATACTCCCATGTGCTGTTTCTGATCCTGGCCCTTCTGTGGCTTCTTGTAAGTCCATTTGTTTCTGTTTCCAGTTTCTGGGTGGGGATAATAATGCCTTCTCATCTTGTAATCAAGATTGTGGACAAATTAATAAATGTGAGACACTTTGACAGTACTGATGAGCATCCTTTAAAAGGCAGTAGAGGTATAAATGATCTTCCATTCACTACAGGGCATAGACTAAAACAAATAAGACTAGCTAGGTGCTGGATGGGGGAGAATAAGAAATGGAAATAGCTACCTGGTATTTTTGAATAGTTCTAGTTATGCCGTGCATGAGGTAGGTATCCTTTTGTGAAACATTAAAGTGCAAATCAATATCAGTAAAAACAAATCAGTGGCCTATGCATCAATTCTGTAACATTGTCGGTTTTGATGTAGTGAGGTTTATTCCTTTAACAGAGTTTCAAAAATGTAATTCAATTTTTGTAGGGTGTTTTAGGAATTTCTGAAAGAAGACTACAAAATTACAGCTTAAAATATTATTTCTACTTCCCTAGCTGGCATTTCTGTCATCATCTTATACCACACTTTTGTTAGAGCACTAATATCTGTACAACTGAGTGGTAATATTGGGTAATGTTTGCTACCCATACTATTTAAAAGAAGTAGTATTGAGTAGCAGTACTGTGCATAGGATAGCATTGCAGAGCTGTGGAAGTGCAGTTACATTCTATTTCTGATTTCTCAAATGGAAAAATAATGACAATTTCAGAACACTGCATTCTGATCTCAGGGGTGTGAATGTTTCTCAAGAGTAGTTTAACTGTACTTCGTTGAATTTTCCAGTTTCCACCAAACTTTAACTGAAATGGAAAGTTGTTGTTTGGCAATGCTTAAATTTGCAGTACTTTATACTGTTTAACTTTGAAGAATTTTTGCAAACAACAACATAGGCTGTGTCTAGGGAATAGGATATTGTCAAGTTTTTATCCTTTCTTCTATACTAAAATAAAGATAATTTCATATATGTTAATGATCAAGTGCCATTCCTAATTATGAGAAAAGTTAATTATTGCAGTAAAATTGTTAAGTGCTTCTTAACTGTATTTGTTTGCTTTAAAAGTAAATGCCTGGATAGATTTGACTACATGCATATGGTCAAATTTGTGTTATTCATCAAGTAGTCTCAGATGAAAGTGGTCTGTTCTGAGTGACAAAGAGAGTGAGTGCTTGTGAGTTTTTGAGTTTGAGGTTTGGGGGTTTGGCCCATGGCCACAATATGATAAAAGGTAAAACCTCTGTGTGATGTGCCCTGCCTAAGGCTGACTTCTATACCGACTGGAATTGTAATGCTCATCACTCACTGGTGCCCAGACCCTGATTGTGAGTAAAACCCACTTTACATCAATGGGAAGTTCCTCTCTGAAATTAGGAGTATTATAGTTTGTTAGAGTTTGGCCATTGAATGGCCTAGTGAATTTCAATATGCAGAGATTGTGATAGTACAGTTAATTTTCCAAAAGATAAAAAAGAGGAGAAAAAAAAAAGAAAAAAGTTGCAGGTGGAGGACAGAATGGGAAAGTGGTTTGGCCCTTCTTGCAGAGAAAACAGGACTTCCACATGTGAGCAGTCCAGTGCACAGACTTCGCACAAATGGTGGATACACTTGACATACTGTGACCCTCACAGGGAATTTTTCTTACATAGGAGTTTTCCCTTGAATTTATAATTAAAACTCACATGAAGCAAAAAATCATCATGGGACTAAATGCAGGATATATATTTTGGCAGGCAGATATAAATGAGGCAAGTTCTAAATTTCTAGCTTCAAATGCAGCATTTGAATGTTACAAACTTAAGAGAGTATCGTTTGGCATTGGTTCTTTCCCAGGATATTTCTAAAAGTAATTGAACAGACCGCTGTGGGACTACAAGGTGTTGAAATTCTAATGGATGATTATTGAATCTGGGTTGAAGAATTTAAATGAGAAAATGAAAGATGCAGGGAAGTGTTTGAAAAATGCCTTTTTTCTCATCCTTAACGTAATAATTAAAAAAAACCAAAACCAACATGACCTAACAGATGCTTTCAAAATTTGGAATATATTGAGCAAAGATATCTCAGATTACTTGGTTTATTGAAACAACAGTTATAAATGAAATGTATTCTTCAATGGAAAAAGCAGCTTAGGAAGACTTAGGGGGTTGGTATACCAATTAAATTAATTCTGCATTTTTCTATGATCAGTGCCACTGCAGAAGATGGGGTGAATAAAGGGTGTTGCATGGCGTTAAGAAGACAAAACAAAGTCAGGACTTGAGCACTGCATCGCAAAACTGCAGTGTCAGATACTGTGATTTAATTAAACTGATTGTACTGAGAGCAGAAACCTATGAAGGATCACTGCCCCAGTACTACTGCCCTCAGTGCTGCTGCAGTTGATACAGTGGAAAAAGGAGAGACCTCGGTTTCTGATTTTACATGAGAGTGCAATGAGTCACATCTGCTTTATTAAAGATATTGACACAGAGTTCTCCACCTCCCCCAAAACCAACACATGGTTTGGAAAGGCTGAGCTCTGCTATGCTTGATTTCATCCTAACATAAGTGCTGGAGCCTGCATTAGCAGTGGTAGTTGCCATAAGTCCTTTGCTGCTCTGTCTTACTTCAGGGCCAAATATCTGGTTCCTTGTGGATGCTGTTACTAGGGTGTATTATTTTTAGATTTTTACAGAAGAACTAGGCGACCAAAAGAAGGCATCTTTTTTTGTTTCTGTAGTTCATGAACTTGAAACAGCCCCTGCAGATGTTGAATATTCATTAACTTTGCCAAAAGACTTCAGAAGTTGTGAACACTTTTACGGCACAGTACTTTTCAAATTGTACCTGGAGTAAATTGTTGTTAAAGCAAAATATCACACGTATTTGTATGTATCACTTCCATCTCAAGTTGATTTGGAATCATAAATAAGTGTTAATTTCCTTAATGTTATGTTTAATTCTCCTGAAAATGCATGTGTCTGAAGTCTTGCTCAAGTAAAGAGAGTGTGTAGACTCACATGCTTTCTCGCATGGTGTTTCTTTAGTTTGGTAAAGTTTTACAATACTATGGAGTGGCTTTAGGTGACGTGTGGGCTTTATACTTTCAGCCACTGTTTTGGATATAATGGTTAAGTATTCGTTTTTCTGTGTATTTTCTGTGCAGAGGAAGTTGTGGTTGTTATCTTGACTAGTGGCTTATGGTAAATTATACGGCTTGATAAGGAATTTAGAAATGCAAAGCAAGACATCATTGGTATTCAAATAGTTCATTCCTTCTTATTTGACAATGTCACTGAATAGCTCTGCTCTCTCTTTGCTTACATTAGCAGTGTACTGATTGTGTCAAATAATTTAGGAGTCCGGTCAGCCGACCTCCCAGTTTCGTTTAGTGTTGCCTCCTGAATTAAGGAGAAGAAATAAGCACTGGCTTTAATGTTGAGTGCATTGTATTTCAGTCACTCGTATTCTTTGAAATAATGAAGTGAACTGCAAATAATCTTGACATGAAATAGCACAGCATTTTATGTCTCTCTTTCAGTGTTCCAAGCAACCATGACTTGATCCATATAAGTCTTTGGTTCAGTCTCAAATCTAAGTTTAATGGAGGATTTACAGAAATGTTGAACAGCACTAGTACTCGTACATGATTGATGCAGTGTTCTATATATATTTTCCAGTTCTGCATTATAAATTATTTGGTGTTTCAGTATTAAAAACAGATGACAACCTATAGCTTTAGTATTATGTATGCATAGAAGATGGATATATACCCATACGTACTCTCTGTATTTGTGATTGTTGAATCTCTATACTATATTAAAATGTATTACTCATTTCTGCCAACAATCATGAGTCAGTGGAAAATAATGGGCGCAATCATTTGAAAAATGCACATTCACAATTTACTTGTATTCATCTCAAAGTTCAGACTGCAGATGTGTAACCATTCGTTTTACTGTTCTCAGTGATGCATGTAAGCCTCCTGAGGATTCACATTTATGAGCTTCATGCATTGCCATTGATATTTGAAGTAGAGCAGATAGGTAACATGAAATAAAATTTGTTTCTGCCTCAGAATTTACTGATATAAGAAGTAGTTATTAAAAAAAAAATCAACACAACCTGATTTTGTTAGTTCAGCTGCTGTATTTTCACTTGGAAAGTCATAAATTCAATTTGCAGTGGGCTTTTCCTAGTAATTGTAAATATTGTATGTGCATTTTCTCCAGGGAGTCACACTGTGGAGTAGAAGCAGCATTTTTCCCCCTAAAATATTGCAGGAAGTTTAGAAAAAAGATTAGTATCTTTTAAACTTACTTTGTTAAGCAAGCTTTTCTGGTCAGATTTCACTTTTCTAAAATGACTGAAGAACAGAATTGTTAATTCCTGATGTTTCTGCTCAATCATAATTTTCCGTGGAAAGTTATGTCATACACAATCTCCTGATCTCTATGGGAATGTATTATTTTAACCTGGGTTTAGCGTTAATGCTAAATTACCGACATTGAAAACAAATGTATTTGAAGACTTCATTTGGTGCCTCTGCTTAAGAAAATATTTTTAAAGCGTAGAGGACATACAATGAACTAGTTACTAGCTGCACAATTTAAACTTGAGCCTTTGTACATGCAGTGCTCAAATATATATCAATGGCAGATTTCCCACTGTTGTGCATGTTCTGTTTTATTACTGATTGTTCTAGATTGTGCTTCTGATCTAATTTAATCTTATTCATAGCTTGATAGGAAATGTATTTTTTTTTCCTTTGGTTCAGTTGTTTTTAGTTTTGTTTTAGCCATTCATTGATATTATATCCTTTATATTTTTCACGATTTCAGAAAGCAAAGGGAAGAGCCTTTTTGTAGACCTTAACAAAACTGCTTTTTACATGTTGTTGAGATACTGCAATTTAAGAGATTGTTTCGGTTATGGGGGTAGTGCAATGTAATTAATCATTAATTCAATCTTATTAAAACCTACGTAAGAAAATATTGCAATATCAATTATCAATTCATGGCTGTAATTTTGGCTTTTGGAGCAGCTTGGAATCCAGATTAAGANGTATGATGTAATAAAATGTTCCCTAAGTGTATTTTAGGTCTCCACCTGCAACATGAAAAATGCAAGTTTCACAAGGACCAACAGAAACAAAAATTCTTTTCACATAAATGGAGTAGTTTAAACCAAACAGGTTGCTTGAAAAATTACAGCACTTGCAAAAAATTTTAAAAATATTTGCAGATTACAATTTTTTTTAGACATGGGCATCCAGCATGGTAATATAATAAATAATCTACTTTGAGGGAGATTGCTTCCATGAAATTGAAAAATTGAAAAAATCACCAAAACTGTATTTACATCACTGTAATTCCACAGAGTGAAGGAGGTAATTATCTTTCATGCTTTGAAATGTAGTGTATATTAAAAAGAGATAGTAATATTTTTAATTTTTTATTTACATCCCTCACTCACACCCTGTGGAATACTCTAAGTTGTCCTGTTCTGGCTGAGAGAGGTGGTGATTTGGAACCAGTGCAGCTGATGCCAGAACTGTTAGTTATGTCATTGGTTGCTGAAAGCAGGAGGTTAATCAGTGGCAGCTCTTTTCTAGACTCAAAAAGATTTTTTTAGATTTCTGAACTGGAAAGTGCACATTTGTCATGGCTTCTGAGGGTTAAAGTATCTTCCCTGAGTTCAGTTTTGAGACTGGCTGATTGGGCAGCCCCAGTTTTCAGGTGTGTGTGTGAATCAGTTACTTTGGTGGCAAATTCTGTGTGGTTGTTCAGTGTAAATCTGAATTTTAGGTTCTGTAGTATATTGGAGCATGATAATCTGTGGAATCATTTGTTATATGCATTCTTGGTTTCCATATATACACAAATACACAACAGTGTATTTTCTATCCTACTGAGACTTCCAGTTGATTCTGAAAGATCTTACCTAGATGTGTCTTAGATCCATTTTCCTTAACATGGAAACAACTATTTAAAATGTCCTGCTACATTTTTTGAGAATTTGTACAAGCCTTAACTAACTTGCAGGCAAATGGAAAGTTGAGTTATCTTGCAGGGAAGAGTGTGGCTTCTTAAGTATTTGGGTGATGCACTCTTCAAGTCTAGCAGTTAGAGAGATTATTGTCATTTCCATTTACGGCTCTACAGATGTGCCTAATCTCTTGTCGAAACTCTCCCATAAGCCACTTAGTAGTTTCTTTGTGTGACTCTCCAGCACTTCTTATGGCTCGGTGTGCATTTCCGTACATCCGCAAAGAATGGTACTTATCCAAAACTCTGTTGCTCATCTGCACTTGTGATTGTGTTGGAGCTTTGAGTGTTTGAACAGCTGAAGTGGGTGAAGTTCTTCATAAATACTCAGAACTTTGAGAACTCGGCTATGAGGATTGGAGACTGTTCGATTCAGAATTGAGGCAGATTCAGGATACACTTGCCCTTGTTATTCTGCCTTCTCTAAATTCAATATTGCTTTTAGGCAACAAAGTTGTAGAATTTATATGTCTGAATAACTGCCTGATAAGTGAAGTATCTATAGTAGTTCATGTAAGGTTTTACTGTGATAGTGCAACTATGCACAGAAAAGAACTGATGATGATGACATATGAGACATTCATATTTTACGTGAGCCTCAATCACAACTTCACAGAGGACTCTGACAGCTGTAGACAATGCAGTCTTTTCTTTGCCCAGCCAGTGTTCTTCCAGAATTGTAAGACATCATCTCTCTTCTCCTAAGAGTATTTGTGAGAGTTACAATTGACTTTTGAATAGCAAGAGTATACTATCTTGGAAGATAGATTTGCTAGACAACAAGCAAGCTAAGATCACACTCCTCAGTAGCAGCGAAGTGCTGAACTGACATTCAATCCAGAGTTCCTTTTCAGACTATACAACTATGATAAAGATCAGTGAATCATCTGCATAATTGAAACACCGTATGAACATCCTGGATCACATAAGGTTCCCAACTTTGACAGTATTCCACCATGCAAATTCTGGGATTGGCAATGCTTTCTTTTGTGCAGAAGGATATATGAACCAGGAAATCCTTGTTCCTCCCTGCTCACCAGATGTCATGCCCCTTTACCTTGCACCAAGTGAATGGAAAATATTGAAGCTGGTTTAAAAGGAGTAATCTCTTAAACAGTACTGATTTGTTCTGAACAGTATTAAAGCTGTCTTCTCTTCCTGGAACTGGGACAGATCCTACCTGGACTGTTCGTGCTTGTTTCATTGTATGTGTGTGTGGGAAAAAAAGGCAGTAAAGGCAATATTCCTTTGTTGGAAAAAAAATGGAATAACAGTCTTACAGCACTGCCTAGCCAACTGCGTTTACTCCCAGTAAAATGACTACACTTGTACCTTGATCACATGCCAAGACTGATGATGTGCTTTATAGATGCAGAAAATTATGTTAATAAAACTACAAATTATAGTGCTGCTATCTAAAAGCACCAGCTTTCCTATGACAATATTGTTTGCTTCAAAAGTAAACATTATAACATTGATGCTAAATTACTTGTGCAGATTTTAAACCAAATCTAACCAATCAGTGTTTCTGCTTACTTGTCAGTTGCGGATAACTAAATATTTGCTTGTGAAGCTAAGCTGCTGTCTGCCAAGTGTTCTCAGTTGGGTTTTTTTTTGTTTGTTTGTTTTTGTTTTTGGTGTTTTTTTTTTCCCGAGTAAATAAATGTATTCCCAGTTTCTGATTTTATTCTTTTACACCCTCCTAGAACTAGGAGTAGAAATGTTGGTTGTGATAATTTTTAGTGAAAAAAACAGAGATTGTGATATTTGGCCATACATTCTTTCAGTAATCCCTGTCAACAGATTGTTCTAAATGTAGCAGCTGTTCCTGGAGGGCTCAATAGTCAGTACTAGAGAAAAGTTCAAGAGTGCAGTACAGGCTATCTCAGTGGAGGTGGAGGAGTTGTGAGGACTGGAAGTAACGATGGTAGCTCAGTGGTGAGAGATCAGTCCTTCTCTTTGTATGATAAAGAGCTCGGGCATACAGTTTCTGTATCTGAAATTACAGTCCGTGTCAGAGATCATCCTAAGAGATATGATTGCATAATTTCACTTGTGAAGGCTGGCAGCTAGGAATCAGAATTGGATATTAGTCAATAGTTACCAGAGATCAAAACCATCTGATTTTGGCACGCTTTCTCATTGCCTTGAACAGAACAAAAATTATGCTACCACTGAGTAAAAAGCTTGCTTACAAATCAATCAATACGTAAGTGTGCCTCTGTTGTCCCATTCTGGTTTATCACCAGGTTCTGTTTGACTATCTTTAGCTATTAAACTTGTTAGTTCTCAATGTCTAGCTCATGACACAGTTTGATAGGTTTATGAAAGACTTCTTTTTCAGTAGAGTAGAGTATATAAAAGAAAATGTGTTTTTGACAATCTCGATAGGCTCATCCTTGTTAATATTTTTGGTTTTTCCATTACCTCCTGAACTTTGGCATCATTTCCCCAATTTTTCACTCATTTGAGGCTGATTTTTGTGTCATTCAGTTTCTTCATATGCTTGAACACAAGACATTACACGGTTTCTTTCAGCTGCAAACGTTTCCTGTTATCCAGCTCTGATTTTTCCTACTGTTGTCACCCATGTCCATGTATTCTGATGTTTTTCCAGACAACAAGGCTGCTTTTTGGCTCCTTCATTTCCTTTCCATGTGTCCTTAATTAACAGTGACACCCACAGAAGTAGCTAGAGTCCTTTAGGCAGAACACTTAAAATCTTGGGCTTTAGGAGAGTCACATGTAATGGAGCAAGGGAGTCTGAGTAGTTGTCTGGAGAGTAGAGTCCTGGATGGAAAGTAACAGAAGTGCACATGAAAAGTTTTCTGTTTGTTTTAGTAATTTATAGTGTCGAGTCAAACCCAGGAGATAGATTTAAACTTTAGCAGTAGGACATCTGTGGTCTGGTTTCCAACTGTAGTAGCAAGTCATTGTAGCCAACTTACATCCAAAAAGTTAAAAATACTATTGCAATATTTTTGCATATGGTAAAGGAAAGCACAGTGTTTTAAAAGCTAATCTTAGCATCTGTGATACTTCAGCATGGAGGGCATTGGTTACAAATTTTTGTATGTTCAAAGATCTGATTTTTTTTTCTTTTTCTCTCCTGCATTTTCTGCAGCTATTTCTACGAATACAGAGTAATTGCAAGCGAGAGTAAAATACTGTTAAATCATAATGGAGGAGTTAATAAATCCACTGTTTACAAATGTAGTAAATTATACAGGGCAGAAATGTACCCACCCCCTTTTCTTATCTGTGCTATCTTTCAAGCACATAATTTTAACTTGCACAAATTGTAAAGGTCAGTATTACTCCGGTGAGTGGAAGACAATGAGGCGTGCCTGTTCATCTGTCTGGTAAACAATTCTGGAAAAAATAGCAGTTGAGAGAGAAGATGATATATGCTTTCAGAGACAACGTACACAGTAGTACTGGCAGTGTTCTGACTGCTACTGGTTCTGGTTTTGGTAAAAATAGATAATTATAGTAGGTGATACTGGATTACAGAGCTCTTCAGGAAGACTAATTGCTAGCTGTCTGATTTGGAAGATGGAAGAACTATATTTAGAATAAAAAAAAATCAAGATATTTCTTCCATTTTTCTCTGGCTGTATTCAGAGCATTACCGTGTCTAGTATGATCTCATTTTCTTCAACGGAATTGCCTTGTTTGGTCCAAGAGGTAGAAAATGCAGAAAAGAAGTAGTGAAGAAAAAAATAGATGAGGGAAGCATACTGTCTGTTTCGGATTGTAAAGAGTAATCTGCATTTTTCAAGGGGTGAAGTTTTTTGAAATTTTCATCACTGATTGTGTTCCCAATCCGGAAATCTGTGACTTTTATATGTCCCTAATGGCTTATAGATATTTAGCTGAATGACAATTAGTAAGTGGGCTGTGTTGATCTGTTTGTGTTCTTTTTGACATGTCAGTCAATAGTAATAAAAAAACTGTAAGATCAATTTCAAAACCTCTTAGCAGCCACATAAAAAATAACAACTGTATTGATTTCTCTGATAATTGTCTTGGAAGAATGATAGGAGCTTAATAGTACATACGTAATGAAATGCATTTATCGATAGACTGAGTGTTGGATATACTGCATTAGAAGCCTACAGTAAGATGCTGTCAGTGGGGGGTCTAGATGTAAACTTTCATGGCCTCTTTGACAGACTGATGAATGTGTAAAAATCATGAAGAAAGGAGGGGAAAACAAATATTGCAGAATACCTGTATCAAAAGGCAGACATTTGAAAGAAATGCAAGAGTAATGCCCTCTTCATTAAGCTAGCAAGTTCCTTAAAAGGACGTGAAACAGTCTGTTGTACATATGTTCTAGATTTTATAGAAGAGGCTTTGTGAGAAATATTTTCAGACCCTGCTGGGATATAGTCAGGATTATGGCAATTTCCCATAAGAACATGTGTTTACCAGCTCCAGCTTCCTTTTGAAACACTGTAAAGAATTGCTTTCATGAATAGGTTGGGGTTTTTTTCTGTTTGAACAGTCAGAACAAACAGGATATCTTGGTCACAATGAGCAACATAATGAAATGATAAGTACATCCTACTTGCAGTTTGTTTATATCGTGATTACGCAAACAATTATTTTGATAGGTATTCCTGCTTCTGCATATCCTAAAAAGTGTTTAAACAGTTTTGTCTCTTTTTTTTTTTTTCTCTCTGATAAATACTTCAATGTCAAAAGGGACACTGAAATGAAAAAGCATTAAAACCATACCAATCTGTAAAAATATATATAAAATGCAATACTAGTCTTCATCTCTGCCTTGTGTTTAGTTCTCAGTGTTGGATATCCTACATTACTAGCATTATGATAGCCGGTGTTTGAAATGTGAACTTCTTTTTACTTAGTTTCAAACAAATTTGTAAGCTAGCAAAGGAATAGAAAATAATTGCTTAGAGAAAGAAGCCATTGTTAATGTAACAACCACCAGTACTAGTCCATGCATCTCTTCAGAGATCTGCTTGGAAGAATCCCATGGGTTGCAACCCTGGAAAGAAGTCTGAAAGCACTTGTTGATATACAAGGATCACCTCTCAGCTCAAGAAAAGCCCATCCCAACACACAGGAAATCAAAAAAAGGTGGCAAGAGCCAGTCCTGCTTGGTGCATGGATGAGCCAGGAGCTTCTGACTGAACTCAGACATGAAATGAACAAGAAATGAACAAGAAATGAAAAGGAGGACAGGTGACCCAGGAGTAGTATAGACTTGTTGTCTGGTTTTGCATGGATAGGGTAATGAAAGCCAAGGCTGACCTGGAGTTGAATCTGGCAGAGAATGTGAAGGGTAACAGGAATGGCTTCTACAAGTACATAAATAGCAAAAGGACGACTAGGGAAAACATGAACTAGTGACAGAGAACACAGGAAAGGCCAAAGTACTCAAAGTCTTGTGTCGGTCTTTATTGATATGACAGGCTACAGGAATCCCAAGCATGTGAGATCAGAGGGGAGGTCTGGAGCAAGCGAGGAGGGGGACAAGGTGAAGGAGAAGGTTAGGGAGCACTTAATCTGGACACACATATACCCATGGGGCATGAAAGGTTGCACACACGAGTGCTGAGTAAGATGGCTGGTGTAATTGCATGACCACTCAATTACCTTTGAAAGGTCATGGTGATTTAAGACTGTATAAGATCAAATGTCACTCCTGTCTTTAGGAAGGGCGAGAAGCAAAGCATGGGGAAAAGCACTGATCAGCATCACTTCAGTCTCTGGTAAGGTGATGGAGAGATTCTTCCTGCAAAACACTTCCAAATACATGAAGGGCAAAAAAGTAATCTAGAATAGTCATCATTGATTCACGAACAAGGAAACGCTGCATAACCAACCCAGCAGTGTTCTGCAATTAGGTGACTAACCTAATGGATGATGGGAGACCTGTGGATGTCGTTTACTAAGACATTGGCACTGTCTCCAATAACATCCTTGTAGACAAGCTGACTAAGGTTGGGTGAAATAAGCAGACAGGGAGAAGGATTCAAAAGTATCTGAGTGGCTGAGCCTAGAGGGCTGTGAGCAGCAACACGAAGTCTAGTTGGTGGCAAGTAACTAGTGGTCTCCCCCACCAGTCAGTACTGGTGCCAATACTGCTTAAAATCTTCATATTAGCAGTTAAACAGACCTGGACAATGAGACAGAGTGCAGTCTCATTAAGTTTGCAGATGATACAAAACTGGGAGGAGTTGTGCTGCCATTCAAGGGACCTGAACAGGCTGATGGACCAGCAGAGAAAAATCACACAAAGTTCAAAACAAGTGCAAAGTTTTGCATCTGAGTACGAATAACCCCATGCACCAGTACAACCAGTTAGAAACAAGCTCTGCAGAGAAGGACTTGGATGTCCTTGTGGACACCAATCTGATCATGAGACAGAAATATGCCGCTGTGCCAAAGGCAGCCAATAGCCTTCTGGGCTGCTTGAGGCAGACTGTTGCCAGCAAGTCAAGGTGAGGATCCTTCCTCTCTCTTCAGCCCTGATATGGCCATTGGGCGTCCAGTTCTGGGCTCCCTAGTACAAGACTTTCTGG
>VXBW01004968.1:195520-209730 GCA_013400375.1 Thinocorus orbignyianus
CACATTCTTCCTTCCCCAGTCTTTCACACCGGTCTTCCCCACAAGTCTTTCCCTTGATTTCTCCCCCAAGTTTTCCCCTTAGTCTTGCCCCAGAGCCTTTACCAATGTTCTTCCCACCATTCTTCTAGACCTTTCTTCCTCCCATTCTTCTCACCATTCTCTTCCACACCATTTATTGCCCCTCATTGTCTACTTCTTCATACCCACCCAGTAACTCCCTCATCTCTCACTGTTCACTCTCCTTCATTTTCTCCCCACTGCCATTTCTCCTCATATCGCTGCCTATCAGTATCATCAGCTGATCATGTGGCACCAGCACATTATCTTGTCTTACCATAAAAAGCCATTCATTCGCTCAACTGCACCAAGAGCAAAGTGAACCAGAGAAAAAGAGCAAGAATAGCCCCTAAGACGTACTGTACTGCATGTTCCCTGCTCAGCCACAGTGGCAACAGTATATTATGATTATGTTATTTTTAAAATTCAGGAAGTAGTCTTAAAGTAAAATGTAGACTGATAGCAAGGATGAAGCACTGGTTATGAGTTCTTCCTTAAGACCATGGGCTATTGACAACTTACTGTGTAGCTCGGTTGTTTCATAGTTGCCTCTGCAGACGGACAATTTTCAATGATGATTTTAATTACAACTGCACTCATCTATTGCCTTGAAAAGAGGTTGACAGAAGCAAGTACAGACGTTTCTGGAAGACAGTAGTAGCAATGGGGAGCCTGCCAGTGGAAGTTAATTCACAGCTTTGTTTAAATCTTGAGTTAAAAAAAAAAGGTCTTTAGTGCTGATAATAGTATTGGCAAACTGGAAACAATACTAAAATCTATTTTTTCTCTCTACTTACCACTTATGAGTTTTGGTGAACTGGAAATAGTACTAAAATCTATTTTATTTTTATAGTGCTTAATCTCTGAATAAACATACAGTGTTGAAAAGGAAGGTATCAGTTTGTATGTATACAGACTTCAATGTCTGAAGTATCTTGAAATGTCAGCAGAGCCGCACAAGTCAACATTGTGTAAGGTTCCATCTGCTGATTCTTCATAGTTGTTTTTGATGCAGTCTCTTGTCTTCCTCATATCATAGACCACTAAAAAATGTTTCCCAAATTATTGTTTATGTACTATTTTTTATGAAGATATATCATAAATCTTTTGTGTGGATAAGGTTCATACTATTTTATATCAGTATTGCATTGGCAATTTAAGTAGTTGCACACAGAAAAACTCAAGAGTTTTTACAGAGCTGATTCAGCTTTCTCCCTCATACTGATTCCTGCTTAGTTAGAGGTTGCATTTCTCCTTAAAATGGAGAAAAGTGTGGAAGTAGATCTATTAGAGATTTATTTTTTTTTAAATAACTAGAAGTTAAGTATGGGTTTGCTGTAAGGTTAGATAAGTCAGTACTCTACTAATCTAAAAAATAATTCTATCAGCTTTGTCTTAGAAAAATATTTAGTTCACTAAGACACTTAAAATTATAGAGAATATAAGATTTAACGTTATACTTAAAAATATTTATAAATATGCAGACAGCCAAATCTGTTATATTTGTTCTAACAAATCTGTTGTATCTAAACCAGATAGTTCCTCTTTATGGAATTACATTTTTAATTATATGGCTAATATTATGAAAGTCTTGCTATTCATTTTTCACAGATAACTTTCATAAATAGCCCTGTAAGTCCCATTTTCTTTCCCTATTTCTTGTAAACGTTCAGTAATATGTTAGTAACATATGAAAGTGTTTGGTTACATTGTTTTCAAATTACTCTGAGCACTTTTAATCTTAGTCAAACATACCAGTGTTTACCAGTCTGTGTGCTTTCTCAAGTATTTGACATTGACCTTGCAACATTTTCTGTTTGCCTTTAGCTTCTACTCAAATTACTTTTTCTTTTGGAGTAGATTAGAAAGGAGAGATTAGAAAGTCTGAGAAAGGATTTCCCTATGTGTAGTTTTTCACTGCTGAATTTCCATTATCACCTCCCTTTATTGGACATCACTGACCAGTGATCTGTACTGGTGGGAAGGTCTGTGGCTTCTTCCTCACCCTTTTGCAAAATGTGCATAAAAGTTGTGTATCTGGTACAGTCTTAGTCCTGACGCTTCTGTGTCCTACCTTGGATTTAGGGAGTTCAGACTCAGGAAAATTTCAGGGGATCCTTGGAAACATAGTATGTGTGTCAATACCCCCAGATTACAGATATATGAGTTTGGAGAAAAGATGTAGAGCAAATTCTGGTTTATCCATAAGAAAGCATAATTAAGTGTAACTGTTTTCTCTCCCATCATACTTGAAGAGAATGAACTTTGTAGCTGGTGTAATAACCACTAAGATGGTCATTGTTATTCTTTAAAGATACAAAATTGTAGAGTATAGTTTAAAAATGGATCCAGCTAACTCATTTTTTTCTGAACTTAAGTGCTAGCCCATTGATTTCCAGCATTATCTAATGTAAAATGATGAATTGAAATAGAAATCAGACCTTTATTCTTTTGTTATTAAGCATGAAATTAGTTGCTTTCTTTCTGGGCAGATTTTCTAAGGCCACTTGAGCAAATGGTTCAAGACATCTGTGTTCAACAAGCTTCACTGAGCCATATCATTTTTGAAGTATGTTCTGTCGACTGTGATGAATTTTGGTTATCATTAAATGCATGTCTCAAATGAGGACAATATTATACTCTAGACCTTTATTCACACGTTGATAAAAGCAAGTTCGTCTTTAATTTCCAGCAGTTATCCTTCTGCACTGCTTTATTAATTCCCAAAGTAACTGTCATTCACAATATTATTCACAAGATTAGTTTCTTATTTCAGTAAAAGAAATAAATCATTGAATATAAAATTGTACACGATTTCCTTCTCAAGCTCTTGGTAGTTTTTTAGCTATATTTGGAGGCAGTGGTATATGGCATTAATTCACAGAACCTGTTGTGCTCCAATTACCACCCAGATGAATATGTTTCAAACAATACAAAACTGATTGGATAATTATTTGGTAGAATATTGAAGAATTTTCTCAAAAAAAACCTCAATAACTAGTGTGCTCTGACACTCATGATAGCTATATATGAACTCTTTTCCTACCACATTTTCACATCATTCCTCTTGCTGTTTTGCACATTTTGTGCCAGAATTTCTTCTTCTGGTTTTTCAGTAGAACTTTACTTGCTACCTCGCTTTTACATCCTTAGATCAGTTGAGACCAGGATAAAACAAATTTGTTAACTTCGAAATTTTCTTTACCTCTTCTATATTCTCTACTTTAAAAATGACAAATTTGTAGTATTCTTTCTCATTTAAAGCTAAGAAGAATTATTGATTCACTGAGGCTTGTATCAATGTTTGGATTACCTGGAAAAGATGTATTGTTAGTTACAAGGATGAATTATTATTTACCCTCTTTACCCTTTCATCTTCAGAGTGGCTTCAAATTACACTTAAATGGGAACAAACCCTAAAATGTACTCCTGGAAGTTATTAATATATTAAAACTGTAAAACAGTGCCACCTTCAGTTAAAATTGTTAAATATGACTTCAGTGATATTGATGCAGCAGTACACAGACATTCAGAACTAGATTTGATTATTCATCAATATGGAAGGGACGTCCTTTCCTCCATCTTGCTTTTCCTTTCCTCCATATTGCTGCCACTGTTGGAGATAAATTGATGTTAACAAGTATGAGGATTTTTCTGAAAGTTTCCCTAGTGTAAACAATATGTCAGTGTCTATATGCAAAGTCAAAATCAGAGTGGTTTAAATGGACCTGGAATAAGCATACTTGATTCAAGAGTCTCTGCTAAAGTCATATCACAAGGAAGAAGCTCGTATTTCTTTCAGAAGACAGCAGAACTCCAAATGTGAAACTTTGTATATATTTACTGCAAGTCCTCAAAAGATTATGTAATACATGTACAATATAGTGAAATACTGCATTTAAAAAAATATTTCATATGGGGCAGTTGTCAGATGCTAATCCCAGGCTTCTTAAATGTTGATGTAAAGTGAAGTGAACTCCAAAATGAGTGGGTTATTAAAGCAAGGAAGAAGTATTTCAGGTAAAAGGAGGTCATTTGAATGTATTCCTCCTTTGGCAGCAATGGAGTCAACCTAACAGAGTTTGTTCTTATTTGTAGAAGCATAAAATCCTAAAATTGTTTGGGTTGGAAGCGACCTTCAAAGATTATCATAAGGATGCAAGACCTTGCACTTGGCCTTGTTGAACTTCATAAGGTTCACATAAGCCCAGTCCTCAAGCCTGATTATGGTGCCTTTAGAAAGTAACCCTCCCCTCAGGCAAACCAACTGCACCACTCAACCTGATGTCATCTGCAAATTTGCTGAGGGTGCACTCAGTCCCACTGTCCATGTCATTAATAAAGATATTGGAAAATCCCTGAGGAACACCACTCTTTACTAATCTCTATTTGAACACTGAGCAACATTTTAGATGCAGCCTTAGATGCAACTTTTTAGATGTGGACATCCAGATAATTCCTTTTGCACCACGTAGTCCATGCATCAACCTATCTTTATAAATTAGAGGCAAGAATGTTAGGATGGAGACTGTATCAAAGGCCTTAGAGAAGATAGATGACATCAGTAGCTCTTCTGTTGTCCACTGATGCAGGCATTCCATTGTAGAAGGCTACTAAGATTAGTCAGGCATGATTTTTCCTTGGTGAAACCTAGTTGTCTGTCTCTACTCACCTCTCTGACATCCATATGCCTTCACATAGCTTCAGGAGGATCTGTTCCATGACCTTTCCAGGCAAAGAGGTAAGGCTGACTGGTCAGTAGTTTACAAGGTTCTCCTCTTTACCCTTTTTAGACGGTGAACAATTCAAGCTTAAATGGTAAGGAAGCTTCTTCTTGTGTTGTCAGCAAGGGTAGAGGACCTCTCAGTATTGTGAACTAGTTTTTGAGTATACATTGACAAGATCTTGAGAAAAAAGCCCCCAGGCAGTGTTTTCTCTTGTCTGCTTGTCAGTTTTGCACGTTGTTTCCAGTCGTCCTACAACGTAAAGGTGGGTAGCACTCTTTCAGGGTTGTTAGACCTTCATCTGAGCATAACTTAAGTCAGAAGGCACCTTTGAAGGCCATCTTGTCCACCTCCCTGTGCTCAGAGCAGTTCCAGTTACACCAGGCTGCTCAGGGACCTGTATTCCAAATGAATGCTGCAATAAAGAACTTTGCCACCAAGTTACTTTGGGGAAGTGTTATTAGGGAAGCAACCATAACATTCCCACTTCTTTGTCAATAAGAAATAACTGATTCAAACATGGACCATTGAAAGTTCTGTTAGATACGATGAAATCAGGAGATAGTCTTACAGTAGTCCAGGACTGTCAGGCCCAGGGCTTGAGAAGCATTTTCTCCATTATTCACAGTTTTAGTGTGGTTTGTGACTGCACAGGTGTGGAGTTCATAGAAAACAAGGGTTGAAATACAGAGAATTTAGAGTTACCATAGTCTGGATGGAGATCAGGTCATTATGTGGAAGCATTAATGGCATTGTTGAGTGGTAACTATTTGGATAAAGAGAAGTCATCCAGTTTTGCTACTGGATAGTGATTCAACACAGTTAACTATAAGATATTGCTCTTCATCCTGAAAAGGAACAGAGGAAACTAGAAAGGCTTGAGGATTTCATTGAGGAATATAGCATAGTAATGGGGAGGAACAGCTATGGAAGAACAGGATAGTAATAGTACTTTTTAATTTCTGCTAAACCGGTGTGTAAGTTTCAGGTGACGTAGGACAGCAACATGGATTCTGTTGCCAGCTGATCTGCAAATGACTCAGATCTTTAAATCCATTTTCATGTTTGCCTGCACCACTGCCTGTTGTATGTCCCAGCTGTTCAACAGCAGCATTCGTGACTAGAGAACATTGGTCAAATCATAAACCTAAATGAGGCCATGGTGATCTTGAAAGAAACAAACTGTTTAACTGTTTCCTCAGTCAGTCAGTGCTCTTTGAATGTGAGTCATTCAGGGTTTGTGATGATTTGGCGTAGCAACATCTACAAATGCCACCCTGCAGTGTGTATAGTCCACTTTGTAATGGTATGATGAGTGATATCATCTCTTGCCACCTTCTATTTATGTCACCTATTTGTGCTGTAGACTTCATGAAGCCATCATCATCATTTAAAGAATGTCACTGTGCCCATATGCCAAGGATACAGGCTCTTGCACATACATCAACAGTGAATTTCAGTAGAAGTTTCCTTATAGAGCTGAAGTAAAAACTAATTTATTTGTTATTTTAATTGTACTTGGGACAATTTAAAGGTATTCTGATGTTTGGTGTTAGATTCTAAGTGTCACAGAAACTGCCTTTCACAAGAGTAAAGTTTCATCTGTGTGTGAGGCAGTCTTGATGGTTGAAGGGAACTCATTTAGCTGCCCTATAATTCTACAAATGCTCGTATACCAGATAAAACTCCACCTTTCACCTTCCTATGCCCTAGATACAGAGATGATATTGAAAAATGCTCTGAAGCAGCAGATACTTCCAATTGGAAACTTGTTACAAGGATCTTTTTTCAGAAAGTTCAAGGTATATTTTGATTACTAAAATAAAATCTGATGAAGTGACTAAATTGCAAGAGCATTTGCTTCCTAATTGTCCCTTTTTCCTGATTATTGGCCTCCAGTAGATCTAGGATATCTACAAACAAACAAATAAAGAAGTAAAACTATAAATAAGCCTACAGGCGTTTTTATTTACATTTTTCATTTTTTCTTCCTTAAGCATAGAGCACAGTAGAACTACTTTTGCAATTTTGACACCTGCAGGCTTTCATCAGGTACTGTTTTCTTTAGTGCTAGGGAAATGCTTTCTCACCTCAGGTCTATCAGGCAGCATGACACTTCTTTACTGGTGTGAATGAAATCTCCTCAGTTTTTGTGTTCCTCTCTCTTTTTACTTCAACAACACAGAGTCATCCAAATCTCTCATATTAATAAAAGTTAAAAAAATAATTTTCACAACATAGTTGGAAAAAAATTTGCTGTCACTTTTTCATGTTTGAGATACAGAAAAGATAGGGCTTGTCCAAGACTATACTAGAATTATTTGTTAGATTCTGGAATCAAGCTAGCTGTTCCACATTCTAGTCTCCTGCCTTAAATTCAGACCATCCTTTACTGTTGTTTATAAAAGAATCGAACAGTATTTATTTGACCCAGACTTTTAATGGCCCCTGCCAGACTTCATAAGTATGGAGAGATGAGCAAGAGGCTTTTCCCCTGGAGCAGCTGTTGAAGTCTTACGTGCATAACTCCTGCTGTGCTGGTGCTTTGGAGGACATAGGCAGCACTTTTGCTTCTTCAGGGAACAAGCATCTGAAAACAGAAGGGAAGAGATTCAAGCCATGCCCTGGTCCACTCTGGCCTGTGGTTTCAGTATTGGGGGGGGGGAAACCATACTGTAACTGCCTAAGCACTGTTGCAACCTGTACAGCACGCAAGTAGAAGATAGCACAAAGAAGAGTTGTATCTATTAGTCTGACTTTCTTTCTTCCCTGCTGCTATGTGGTTAACTGCTATATTCTAGTCCTTAAGTATAGTGTAAATTCATCATCCTAGATAAGCAAGAAATATGTTTGTGAGTCTAAAAATATTACTAACTGTTCTTGGTTTTCCATTATTTTTTTTCTGGAAAAACAGTGTTTGTAAAGAGATGTTGGGAAGAAAAACAATGAAAAAATGGAAGTACTTTGCTCGGTATGAAATGTAGTGTAAGAAAAGAGAAATACATGACTTTACAATGATCTGAGACAGATTTGTAACAGAGGTTGTTGCTTCTTTCCAGTGTCCCATTTTACAATTTTGTCATCAATGGATTATGTAAATGTGTGTTATTAAGGTTAGAAAGTAGAGGAAGCCAAGCAACAAAATAAACGTAAGCCTAAATAAAGTGACGACAAACAAAATATTGATGCCTTTTTCCCTGTCTAGACCCCTGTGTTGAAAGCAGTGTTTTCATAAAACTCAGACAGAATTCATTTCCATACTGAGTGCTTAATAGTTCCTGTCAGAACAAAACAGCTGGGAAACATATGGTATCCATTTCCCTGTATCACTTGGAAAAAATTTCACATGTAAATAAAACCAACATGAAAGTGTAGGCCTTTGAACCTAGAATCTTATACAATACATAAATAAGTCAGTACAGTGCGTTCTTTGTATTGGCCCACTAAGTTATATGCCTTTTGATTATTATTGTTTTTATTTCTTCTTCGGAAATGTATTCCTAAGCACTTCCAAAAGCATTAAGGTAATTTTCAGACATCCGTATCTACTAAGCCATACTAATCTTTCACTTCAGACATAATGTTGCACTGAAAGTGTATATATCTGTTTCCTTAGGAAGGTGTTCATGGCAAATTGTGTGTTTTCACCACAAATTAGATCCCACTGATACGCAGTTAGTGCATGTAATAAATCTGCTTTGTTTAAACAGTATTCTTGACTTTCAGAAGTCATTAACTCTTAGTGTACACTGAAAGGGGCAGAGAAACTGCCTAAAGGCTTTAGTGGTTTTAGCACTGGCCCTCAACTGAAAATAACGAAATAAGGAAAACTCTTTGCCAGAGTTCCACTGATCATGGTGCCCTGGTTCTGACAGAGATACGGTTAATTTTCACGAGGAACTGGGACGGGACACAGATGGGTTGTTTGACCCAAACTAGACAAAAGGGTATTCGCTACTCTGTGACACCATGCTCAGTATGTTGTTGGGAGAGCTGGCTGGGGCCGGGGTAGAGGGGCAGGAATCAGCACTTGAGAGCAGGCTGTTCTTCGGGTTCTGGTCAGTGAGCAGCTGTACACTGATCGTGTTTTGTATATTTCTCTATCAGTAGTATTGTTGTTGTTTTCCTCTTTCCTCTGCTGTTTGGTCAAACTTCCTTGATCTCAACCCACAAGTTTTTCCTTTTTCTTCCAATTCTCCCTCCATCCCATTGCTGGGGAAGAAGAGTGAGTGAAAGACCATGTGGTTCTCTGTTACCAGCTGGGGCTAAACCACGACAGTCTTTTTTGGTACCCAACAAGGGCTGAAATGACAACAGATCTGACCAGAGTGTGTTAAATAAAGTTTTTTATTCTAATTTTTTATATTACTTAAATAGTTGCTGGTCACAGGGTTGCTTTGGTGGTTCTCATGGTTGTGTTATGTAAATTCTTATGTGCTCCATGATCTCTCTGCAATGTTGTTTATCACCTCTGGAAGAGGGATCAGGATTATCATTTTGCTGTCCTGTTTAATATCAATTTATGATATGATAGCATCACTGTTTAGGAAGTTATGTTGATGTGTTTATGTGGCATTTTGCTGGCCTGCCAATATCTCAGATGCCATGTCTCAGAATTTATTAATAATCACACCCACTCTATGGGGGAAACAGGGGTGGATACTTTCCCCAGCTCTTTTGCCTCCCTTTTCTCCTTCAGTCCAGGTACCACATCTTTTGGGAATTTTGTGTACCTTCGGGATGTTCAAACCAGCATGCCTCTATTGCTATGTCTCCTGGGTGTGTTTTAGGTCTTATTAAGGTTTAAGCAACTATTTAAGACTGCCACCCAGAGATCTGGCCCAAGGCTGGATAGTCACAAGTAGCATGGCATGTGGGAGAATATGGGCAGGTATCTAGAGAACCTTTCACCTCCAGTGGATTGGAATTTTACCCCGAACAACTACAGGACCTTGATAAAGTGACAGAATATTTGAAAGGGAGGTGCTGTGGCTATTCCAGAGAGGCTGTTCCACACTGTGCTGGGCCCTGGCTAATATCTACCAAACACTGCTTGATATTATGCAGCAGCCAGAGGGGAAAGAGAGGGAAATCAGAGCAACAGGCACCGCAGCTATTCAAACCCTTTTAACAGGTACTATGGCTACCGTAACCCCCATGACAGGCACTATGGCTGCTCCAACCCTTATGGTATGTGCTGTGGCTGCTTAAACCCCAGAAACAGGCGCTGCAGCTGAGACAGAAAAAACAAACCTGTGGCAGTATCCGTTGCTCCTGTACAGAAGAAGAAATATGTGGAAGAAATCAGATTGCTTAGTATCTCATATGTACCTCACTGGGATTTGATTTTGGGCAAGAATAGCCAATGAGCCAAATTGTATGACGTTAATTGCTAAATAACCCTGCTGCTGTATGTCATCACAACAATTGCCGCATGTCATATCAATGGTACTACAGTAAGAATCACCCGAACTAATGACAGATGGACTTTGATGAAATCAAGTAAAATGCAGTGGTGATGGGACCAGAACTGGTTTCAGCAGTCAGCACCCAGCAACTTCCTCAAGAACGATGACTTACTTCAAGCTGCAGATGGTGGGTATGGACCACGCCGGACATACCAACCATGAGCTCTGAATGCAGCACAGAACAGTCCAGTACCATCTCTCCTGCCCTAAGAGGCTGTTGTAACAGATGGAGCCCTAAGTCATGACTTAAATGAATTCAGCTGGCATTTTAGAGTGATGGTCCATAGACTAAGGGAATTACATTTGTATGTGTACACACACCCATATGGATATATGTATATATATTATATGTATATATGTAAAAAGCAGGGGAAAATGGTGGTAATTGAAAAGTGTAAGATCTGAGCATGATGTAGATGGTATAGAATAAGGGGTGGATAATGTCCTGGTTCTGGTGGGGATAGGGTTAATTTTCACAGGGATCTGGGAAAGGGCACAGTGGGGTTGGCAGACCCGAACTAGCCAAAAGGGTATTCACTACCATGTGGTGCCGTGCTCAGTATGTAGCTGCTGGTCCTGGCTAGGGCAGGAGCTAGATTCACCACTTGCGAGCAGGCTATGCTTTGGGTTTCAGTGGGTGGTTGTACGTTATTAATGTTTTTTATATTCCTCTGTCAGTGTTATTTTTTCATATTTCCTTTGCTGTTCTATCAGACTGCCTCTATCTCAACCCACAAATTTTTCCTTTTCCAATTCTCCCTCCATCCTGCTGCTGAGTGAGGGGAGTGAGTGAAGGACCACATGGTCAAATGAGAGAATCGCAAAATCATTTAGGTTGGCAGGGACCACTTGAGATCATCTAGTGGAATGGCCCTGCTTAGGCAGAGTCAGCTAGAGCAGGTTAAGCCTGGGACTGTGTCATTGGATTTTGAGTATCCGATGGGATGCAAATGGAGACTCCACAATGTCTCTGGTCAGCCTGTGCCAGTGTTTGGCCAACATCACAGTAAAAAAGTGTCTTGTTGTGGTCAGATGGAATTTCGTGTTTCACTTTGTGCCCATAGCCTCTTGTCCTGTCTGTGGGCATCATGGGGAAGATCCTTGCTTCTCTTCTCCATTGCTTCCCATTAGGTAATTATACGCAAGGATGAGATTCCTCCTGACCCTTCCCTTCTACAGGCTGAACAGNGGAATGGCCCTGCTTAGGCAGAGTCAGCTAGAGCAGGTTAAGCCTGGGACTGTGTCATTGGATTTTGAGTATCCGATGGGATGCAAATGGAGACTCCACAATGTCTCTGTCATTACTGCTCATATGAATTTCCAGTTCTTGTATAAAAAATACATCTCCCAGAGATAACCGGTCTTAAAAATTAAACTGTTGTTGAAACAAAGCCTCTAAAAAGTTTTGACTAACCTTTTTTTTGACCTTCCAGAAAATCATCCTATTCTTTTGATGCATCTCTGTGCAATAACAAAAAACAACACAGTGCATTACTAGACAGGACCACTATAAACACCATTAGGCTCTTACTGACGTCTCTTACTTGATTAAAACTACTTTATTTGTAATTTATTACAATGTACATCCTGTTTGAAGAAAGTTTCTTTTCTGGAGTGTCAGATTCTTCAGCTGTTTTGATAGAGATGTCATTAAATCTGCTTAGATATGGATGTGGCATTTTACAATGCAATTCTTGTTTCTGCTGTTTGGCAAGGTATATCTTTAAAGCATTCTGTATCATGTTGTGTGCCTGATATTAATCAATTCTAAATCACATTCCTCTATTTCTCTAGTTTCCAGCAGCAGCTGGAACTGTGGAGTCTCAACTCTTATCGGAAATGCACAGAAACCAACAGGAATTACCGATGTTTGCAATAAATTCAGACCAGTGAAGAGGGTTTCCCCATTAAAGCACCAACCAGAAAGCTCTGAGAACAATGAAAGTGATGACCAGAAGAACGAGAAGGGAGAATGCCAGAAAGGCAGTGATTCTCAATCTGCACCTCCAAATGATGACCAAAGTCCAGGAGAAGGAGAGAGCCTTAAAAGCAAAAACATCGAACCTGCTGTTCTGCTTGGGGAGCTGGAGCACTATGACCTGGATATGGATGAAATTTTGGATGTGCCTTATATTAAATCAAGCCAGCAACTTGTTCCTTTTACAAAGGTAGCTCCTGAGAAAAAGCTTTTGGGTGGATGTTCAACAGTGAATGGTCTTATTGGCAAGACCTGCTCTTCAGGGAACACAGAGAGCTTGCCTGCCGGCGGGACACAGTTCTGTGTGCTGTCTCCTGTGAAAGGCTCTCAGCTGAGAAAAACACAGCCCATTGTCCTTGATCAGCACAAGCATTTAACAGAAGAATTGGAGCTTTCCCAGCCTTTAGTTAAGTGTAGCTCAGTCCATGAATCTGAAGCCCAGGGCAAGGGCTTTCTCAGCAGGACATTTGTTGATTCTCACAAAACTGAGAAGACTATGCCAAATTGCCACCTGAGGACATTCCACCTGCAGACAGCAGTGGCAGAAAGCAAGCAGCTAGAGGAACTGAGTATGAACTGGAGCAGTGCAGGGGGGGCAGAAGAGAAGAGTGAAGAGGTGAAAAAAATGAAGAGCATCTTAAACATTGTAAAGGAAGGCCAAATATCTTTACTGGTAAGTATCATCTTTTTCATAAACGCAAAGTATAAGGGTGATCAGTGATGTTCTGTAATAAGCCAGCAAAGCTGATTAAGTACATACTTGGAACTCTGTTGCACTTTTTATCTTGTACACTTCTTAGAAGTTGAGCATGGGTTTCCAAATTGAAAGTTTTAATACTTAATTCAAATACATAGCAAGACACTAGTTTTATGTAAATGTGGCTAAGATTGCTAGTTTATACAGCACACTGTAGAAGGCAGGCATTTTAACTATTAGATCATTTAAATATCATATTTAAATCTTAATTGAGTTTTGCCTTTCACAGCATTTGTGGGTTGCTTTGTTCAATTGTTGCTGGTTTACCCCAGTTGTTATTTAGAGGCTGATGATGGGAACAGAGAGGCTTCTGTTGTATTCTGATTATTATTCAGGAGTGTTTATGCTGTCTCGTTGCAGCAGCATTCTCAGGCAGGAGCTTTCTCTAAAGCCTCACTGGCCTCTGACCCATATGAAGTTTTTCAGTAAATTCTAGCACTCTGATCATGGACTGTCAATGATGGTTTCCAAAGTAACTAGATGGAAGTTAGCACAATGGTGCAGAGCATGTGATCTCCACTCAGAGCGGCTGGTGGAGGCACAGTGTGTGTGTAAGAATGGGTTTTGTTAGATTTTTGTTTAGCTTCTCTGTTTACCAGTCTAGCTCAAGCGCAAAGGCACGCTATTAACACAGCAGCAAGAACAAAGCCAAATATTCAAAGGCTGGATAGAGGCAGAAGAGAGTATTAGGTTGGTCAGTAAGAAATGAAAGCAAATTAAATTCACCCTGAAATAGGAACTGGGGAGTGGGGAGGGAGGGGAGAGTAAGAGGTCATCATAGGTAGGTAGATGGAAAGAAAATGCGTACTTTTTGCAAACAGGTCAAAACCTCTGAATAAAGTAGGCACACCGAAGAGTACTCTGACAAGTCTGCACTAGTCTAGGAGCTTATCATTGCTACTGCTTAACTCTGTCTTCCTTCTTCCATTTTCCTTCTGGAGTTTCTTACTCCAACTGTTATGTCTCAAAATTAGATTTGGGGAAGAAATATGTATTGGGTCATGGTTGTGTAGTACTTCAGGTAAATATTCCAACAAAATTTTTCATGGAGACAAGCTAACAGATAAAAGTCTTTTGTCATGTGTTTTAACTACATTTTAGATTGTGCTTAACACAAGCTGCCACTTTTGTGATGAGCAAAATTAATTCATATTTTTTTTTAGTAGTCATGAATGTTTTCTGTTCAATTTCTCATCATATTGATGATGGGGGGGGGGGGGGGGGGA
>VXBW01004968.1:209750-228871 GCA_013400375.1 Thinocorus orbignyianus
AAAAAGAAAAACGAGAGAAACCAAACACAAAATAGGCAGAAATTATTAAAATGTGTGTATTTTTGCAGCTGCTTCATCAATCAACAAAGTACAAAGACTTAAAGATACTTAATATCTTGCACAATTGTATGACAGTGGCATGAGGAGAGAAACATTACAGTGAATCAAGCCAGTGAGAATCCAACTTCTATACTTCTGCTAATAGCAACCAGGTTCTATATAGTGAAGTGAAAAGCTCCTGGTTTTGAGTTATTAAAAACATGCCTACGGGGAAACATATTTGCATTTGGCTTGTGTCTTGGGCTTTGAGGCTTAACGGTCTGCGTATCTTTTCCTCCTTAGCTATAACTAACATAAGCTTTTTTTAACAGCCACATTTAGCAGCAGATAATCTGGATAAAATCCATGATGAATGTGACAACAATCTGTTGCATGTAGCAGCATCCAAGGGACACGCAGAATGCCTGCAGCATCTCACTTCTCTGATGGGTGAAGACTGTTTGAATGAACGAAACATTGAGCAGCTAACTCCAGCTGGAATAGCAATAAAGGTAACTTAGTCTCTGTCTCTACAATAACATGACATAAAAGTAATTTCATTTCTTTCTGTGATGGCAGTAGTAATTTAAGCAGGATGTTATTTTTCAAGCATTGTGTTAAGTGGGAGCAAGAAGAGCTGTTGACTGGTACTGCATAAGCAAATAAACATGGATTACTGTGGAGGATACAGTATTAGCTGTGTACGATTGACATTTTATGCGTTGTTGTCATTGCACATATAGTCTTTTATGAATCATTTGACTGACTCTACAAAAAATGTTATATTTTAAGGAACTTTCATTTAACTCACACTCAGTTGTTTCTTTAGAGAGCATAAGAGTTTCTTGGTTTTTTTACAAATACAGGTATAATCTTGTACGACAAGTTTAAGAACGTGTTTACAAAGCATAAAAAAAAACACCTTTGATCCACATCTGGAGGTGAGACTTCTCGGTTGTCTAGAACAATCACATCAAAGTTAAAATGTATATGTTACAGGACAACGTATCAGAACCTGCAAAAATGAATGTCAAAGCTTACCAGAAAACCTATTATGTAGGAAAATGTGAAAGTTACTGCTGTTCCTGCACTACCATAAAACATAGTGGTATACAGAAAGGCTGATAATTTAACCATACTGATTCTGGTTCTTTAGTAAGTGAGACTGAATAGTTGAATGCCATTCCTTTTAGCTACTAAGTACCCTAAGAAAAAACAAAGAGAGGGATGAAACTTTATACAAGAGTTTGTGTTTCTTCCGGGATTTTATGGTTATTTGCTTCTTGGGAAAACTTAAGAAACTGACAGAGGGCTGTTGGATTCCAGCCTGCAGATTTGCAACTTTGAGACATCAGTTCAATGACTTAGGGCCCTGGTGCAGGTTTCAGGAATGTTTTGGTTTTTTTTTATTTTTTGTGGGACAAGCTATATGAAT
This sequence comes from Thinocorus orbignyianus, assembly GCA_013400375.1. Lineage (NCBI taxonomy): Eukaryota > Metazoa > Chordata > Aves > Ciconiiformes > Thinocoridae > Thinocorus > Thinocorus orbignyianus. The sequence goes on from VXBW01004968.1 coordinate 211,225, forward strand.
ATAAAATGAAATCTATCTAGTTGATATCTAGTTGTACTAATGAAATGCTACTGTAAAAGGTAGGTATTTAGCTTCAATACCTCGACCCATGTCTAAACTGGATAGTTACAGTCTGCCAATTTGAAGTCTTACAATTTTAGTTGAAAAAAATTGTCTTTCTTGTTTGTTTGTTTGGTTTTTAACCTATGTATATATAGTGTTTATAAGCCAATAAAGCATTTTGCTTTTTTCTCCAGAAAGATTGGCTTTTTTAATAATGAGCTCCTTTAGTCTCTGTAATACTTGAGCATGCTCTGACTTCCACAGAAAAATACGTAATGGACTTCTTCATGTAAGTGAGGGTGCTCAGGCTCAAATGTTTCTAATGATGACCTGCACAGCTGGACTTGTCCAGGACCATTGCAATGTTTTGTGAAAACCATAAAGTAATTTGGTGTAACTAAACTTTGTAGTTCTTGATCCTTACTCCCAAAGTGTTTTTACACACTGATAGAATGAACTTCATTCTTCTTTCTCTTATTTTATATCACTGTAACTTTCATAATGGTATACCATGTGGGACATGAACCTATGTTCCACAAGAATGGTGGCTGTCAGAATGGAAGAGAACTTGTATGCAGGAACATAGAATACCATGGAAGAGAATTTAACAGTTTATTGATGATGTATAACATTTCCCAGTAAGGAATTAATTAAGTCTGTTTCTTTTGAACCAAGACCTCTTTCTGAACTTAAACTATGAACTAGAGAGTGAAATGAGGCAGTATCTTATGGCTACTCACACTGTCATATTGATAATTTATTTACATAACTCTGGATAAATCCTTTCTACGTTAGAAAAATTATCTTATTTAACAGGTACTTAATTTTATTAATTCTTTAATTTTAAAAATACAAAAATATTTAACTCAGTTGTGATACAAGGGAAAACAAAAAATAAAATTAGTTAGTCATGCTTACTAATATTTGAAGCCAAATATGATGATGAGAATTTTTCTAGCATAATAAAAAGAATACTAGTAGTTTTACATTGGTTTATATCATTGCTGAAATTGAGAGAGATAAAGGAGAGTAAGTAAAGTAAAATGATGTGCATTTTTGTGTTCATATACATACAGTACATAAGGAAGGAATAAGACAAATATCAAATTAATTTTATTCCAATTTTTCTTTCTCCCTTAAAATTTGAAGTGGTTTAATATTTATTACATTGTTCTCCTTGCTTTTATAAAAATAAAACAGAAACTTCAAATAGATATTTTTTCCTTTCTCATGATAGATTTTTTCCATTTTATGCACACAAACAACTTTTTGTGCTATGTATGTTGACCTTTGTGAGGTTTCTGCTGAGCAATTGAAACACTTGTTTCAGCTATAAACAATATAATAGCCTTTATAAATAAGGGAGTTGGAAAATGAAGTTAGAGCAGGCTGGAATGTAGGTCATGACAAACTGCGTTTACCAAGGTACCATCACTGAAAAGGGGCTGCAGCAAAAGAAGCTGCTAAAAACTCTTACCTATAACACTGGGCCACAAGTATGCTGTGAAGAAAATGTTCATCTCTTTGCCCAGCGTCTACGTTCCACTTCATAGTAAATCAGAAACTACTAGGAGTATGCACAGAAGCTTGGGAATCTTGAGACCAGGCTGTTAGAGGTGTTCAGGGAAAGAACTATCTCTTTGTTTATGTTTGTACAGTATCTAGTACAGATAAGTACTAATCCATGAAGATTAGGTGTTTAGATACTACAAACAAAAAGCTTAGGAAGCATGCATTTAATTATTGATCAATGAAGACTTGAGTTTGAAGGGAGGCTGTTCACTCTGCTCCAGCAAATGATCTCATTTAGGCCCTGAGCATTGCTGTACAAATGATGGAAACAGAACTATGGTTTTACTCTGAAGAATCTGAGAGTGGGGACCAGACTGTGTATGTAATACTATTTGAGTGCTGCTCTCACAGTGCCACTGTCACTATAATCACCACACTATAGTTGATACATGACAGCAAGATAAACAAATGCATTACATGAGAGCAGGTAAAGGAACACATCTTTCAACCAAACTGGGAATTCGTAATATTTCAATAATCTTGATAAGTTTTTCCATGTTTACTACGTGTTTAGAACTGAAACAGCTAGAATTGAAAATTTTTTAAACTTTCTTTAGAATGGTCAGCTGGAGTGCGTTCGATGGATGGTGAGCGAAACAGAAGCTATTGCAGAATTAAGTTGCTCGAAAGATCACCCGAGCCTTATTCATTATGCAGGCTGCTATGGCCAGGTATGACTTTCATTTACTTTTTCAAATGCATTATTTAGATACTCATACAAGAATTTCAACTTAAAACATGTTTATCATTTTGTGTCTTTTTAATTACCCATGTTCTTAATTCATTCAAATATAGCCAAATCTTTTCACACTTAATCTGTGTATTTTTTTTAGTATTTTCCCTGTCTTTTTTTGTTTCTTAAGCTTTAAGTAATAGCTAGATTAGCTGGCATATTAGCCCAACCTATTAATCGCAAGAACATCGAGCAAGATTAGCTGTCATGATCGCTTGAGGACTCTTAGGACACATCAGAAAATCATCAAACATTTTGGGATAGTTCATACTCTCTTTCCAGGAGGGACTAATCTCAAAAAATTTTGGCAAATTGTGACAATTTAGGAATTCAGTATATTGGCAGTGAAGTGAAGTGTGGTGAAACTTGAACACAATCTGTCTTGCTCTAGCCAGTTTTATTGAGAAATACATGTAAAAATATGTTGTAAACCAATCCTATTTCACACCTAACTTATCTATAAATCTGATGATGAGAAACCACAGAAGTACAGCATTTCAGTGCTTTGCTAATATCTGGGGAGACATATACCACTTAATCACACCACATTCTCTTCCCACAAAGTCCGCTTTTCCTAAGCAGACCTTGCAATAACCCCTCTTCAAAGAACCTTCTCCAGGATCTACACACAAGGAATAGTGTTTATATTCCTGTCTAATCTCTTTGACAGGTGGGCCACTTTGTCACCCCATTTCTTCATCAGCCATTAAGGATAAATGAAGAAAATTCACCACTGCTAATGTTTTCTTTCTCTTACTTGTTAAGAGAGAACAAGCAAAATGTAACCATGCATCTTATTATCTTTTTCTTTCCTATACAAGCATAGTTGTCTTATTCAATGTTGTACAATTATCGTGACCTGTTTCTGCTGTTAACTGATCCTGTCCAATCAATAATTTACTGGAGGTAGAGGGAAAGGAGCAGGTTTGGAAGGCTGTGGAGCTGGAGATCTACCTCCTACTGTTTCTGTTGGCACACAGGCACCCTTCATGCTGTGCAAAGACGGCCGTCACCTTTTCTTCACTCACCTACTATGCAGATGTTACTGGTGCAAGTTAGGACCCTGCTGGAAATACTGACTGGTTGTGTCCTGCTTTCTGTAGCAAGTTTGGCATCTAAACCTAGATATAGAATACGGGGAGGCTGGGAGCCAGGTCAGAACCAGATTTGAGAAAGTCGTGTTTGCTACTGGGAAGAAAAAGTTTGGATGAAAAAGTTTCATGTGAACTTACATTTGTATCTTCAGTTGATTTCCCTAATTTTGTCCTTATTTCTAAAGACAGTTGTACAAACTCAATCCAGTAAAGCTTTGGGGGTTTTATAGTGAGCTGTACTGTCTACTGCCAGGAACAGATCTGACACACATTGTCTAGGTTCTTTTCAGAGCAGGACAGAAGCTCTGTCAGTTAAGAAATACCAGCTACAACCAGCCACCTGTGAAATATAAATAGGTGACACATAAGTTTTCTTAGTTAGCTGAATGCCAACAAAGGTTCACGTGTAATCTCAATTATCTTTTTTTTTTTTACAATCCATAAACATCTTGCAAACATGAGGGAATGTTGAGGCTAGAGAGATGCCAGACTATCTTACCGAACTGTGTTTAGAAGAAAAAAGCTTTGAGAAATTCGAATGTGTAGCTGGCGCTATCATTGAAGCTTTAATTTATTTTACCATTACTTACACAAGAGATAATCCATGTAAACACTGGTCTTGGCAGAATTGCAAGAGTAATATTTTTACAAGGAAGACCTGTTATTGAATCATTTTCCCAAAGAGTCAGCCCATCTATTTTTCCTCAAGTATTAGGCATGCGCACCATATTTTTCTTCGATAAATATCATTTATAATGGGCAGCAAAAGGGAATTTGTAGCAAAGCTCCTATAATGGAGGTCATCAAGTCACCCTGACTCCAAAAACATCTCAACAGTATTATATTTGTCCAATGAGAGAGGGATGACATAAGCTCATCTGATGGAAGAGGACAAGAAACGAAAGTAAACCTGTAGCCCAGTCAGCATACCTTCTAGCAAGGGCTTCTTTAAGCATGGGATTATGCAAGAAGAAACCGTGATTGTTGGCAGACCTCTCCATGCCAAGAATAAGTCTTGGGTGTCTGGCAGATGGTGTAGCAGCTGTGTCTGGCACATTCGCCTTGTGACGGGAAGGAAATGGTAGTTCAGTCCTAGGTGCACATAGTAGGTCCCGACTAAGAGCTTCAAAGGGCTGTAATTTCTTTCCAACGGGAACTGCACAGTTAAGAGGCAGAGGGAATGCCTGGAGTTTGTTGTCTCTGAAGCTCCAGACAGTCTAGGGAGACTTTGGGGAACCAGAGCTATAGCTTGACAGAGGACCTAGAAGAGGTTCTGTCCACCATTTGGCAGTGGTACAGTGCTGGAAAGCACAGTGGGGAGGAGTGTGTGACATTCGGATGTGCAAGTGCCTAACAGCAGACCTTTTTTGCACCTCAGGGTGTTTCCCTTCCTGTCTAACAATAACTTTTGCAAGGGCAATGTTTTCACTTACTCCTGCTTTTCTGCTGTGAAGGGACATTGAGAAAGGCAGCTTATTAAATTAATACTGGGCTAGGATTAGGTGTAGAGTCAGTACACTTCACCTTGCTTATCCTTCCTCTTGTAGTCCATTCAGTGATTTAAATAATCTTTGCTAGGCTGCTTTTTCTGTTCCAAAGACCAGCTGATGGAGCCTAAGTCTGCAGGCTATCCCAAAACAGAAATTATGTATTGTGACATTTTCCCAGAATCTTTTTTAGGGAAGTTTGAATCATTATAGAATGTGCCAGAGGGATGTTAAGTACTTCTACAACGTAAGAAAATTGTAGGTCTTAAAATTATCAGATATACAGAATAATTCATCAGTATTTGTCAAAAAGCAAAGTCATTTAAGAGAAACACAAACAAATTGAGGAGGCCTCTAACTTTGTTCCTGCGAACAGTTGACACACAGGCAGTTCTAAGTACAGATGATTGCATCTAGCCATCCAGGCACTTGGTTTCCATGTTGAGAACATAAATGACTAGAAAGCATCATTTGCTCCACACTGATGGTAATCATAAAATTACAGAGCATGCTTTACATTCTGGTCCCTATTACGTTCCAAAGAAATATATAATTTCAAAGCTATAGTTGTCTTCCAATTCTACAGAGGAGTTTTACTAAAATATTTTTCTTTTAATTATTAAAACATAAGGGCAATTCATAGGAGTAGTGTAATCCTTCCTTGCTGCTGGCCAACACCACAGGCATCTCAAGAAATTGCTGAAAATTATTTTAAAAGGGATATGTGATCTGAAGTCATCTCTTCATGCTGACTGTCAGCTGTATTGGGCGTTCAGCCAAGGAGAAGTAAAAATACCTATCCCTTCACCCTGTAATAAAAACAAATCTGCTGTTAAAGTGGAAATATGAAGAAGTTAAGTTCCAGACAGACTAACCCTCTGAAGTAGCAAGCAGAGATCCAGGTGCTTGAATGGGCAGAATTGTTTGGAAGAGATATAGAAGTCTGTGGATCCATCTCCTTTTCCTTGACATTAAAACTTGACATTAAAATTTCTGTGGTACTTTTATACAAAAAAAATAAGTAAATATTTGTACCCAAGTTTCCTAGCTAGAATTTCCTTTCCTCATTTTTACTCTTTCCTAACTGATTGCAGCTTAGTGTCCTAGACATGCTATGAGTACTGTTTTATTTTGGTATATTTCACTCGTACAAAACCACATATGTAACTGTGAGCAATTACATACTTACATATCACTGAAGCTGCTTAAGTGCTGCAGTTTTAAGTCTGTCCTTTGGTGCTCGCCTCAGCAATACTAGAATTTAAAAAGCCTCTTTGAACTAGAGGCTGTAGCCAGTATGGTACATGATAAATATCAATGGAAGATAATAAAATAAAACGTGTTTAAATAAAAAAACCTTTATGCTAGTAGTAATTTATTCTTTTCAGGCATTCAGATGCCAAACCGAGGCGTACATCTGTAGGCAGCTATCGTTTAATGGACCTTACTTTTTAATGTAATCTATAGATTTCTTCTAGATTTTCAATTTGTATCACATTCAGCAGGGCATAGTGAAATTTAATCTGGGAAGACATGGAAGGTTCCTAAAGTGAAGATTTTTTTCCAAATAAAACTGCTGGGGAAAAGAAGAAATAAAATAAGCTTAATGCAGGTATATAAACTCTTCATTGTTAGTAAAGAATATCCATATAAATGTGTATTACACCTGCATACACACGCAAATAAAGTGATGTTAAAGAGAATTAAGTTGACACATCAGTTTTGGCTTCCAGATTTTCACTTGCAAGTTTGCAGTCCAAGTTTCCCCATGCTTCCCAACATGCAGGTGCATACAGATGGTCCATTAGTCAATAGACTGAGAGGTCAGGATAGAGATTTCCTGAATTTAATTGTGTTCCTTCTTGTCTTGCACAGCAGCCCAGGACTAGGCCATAATGATAGATTTAAAGAATCTAATTTTTTGGGTCTGTACTAAAGACATACTGTGTTTTAATTTTCCAAAGAGACTTGAGAACTTTCACCTAATTTCACAACCTGATTTTCACATTGACACACAGGCTGTTCTGCCTCTAGTCTCCTCTCCAACATACAGGTATGCATGCTTTTTAATGTTCAGTTTCTCAAAGAGTGCTACAGTAGTCATATTTTCCCTATGACATCTTTTTATAAAACAAATAAAGCATTTTGTCATATCTTCTTGGAGAAAAAGAACCAACAAAACAGAGGTAGAGGCATGATACTTGAAGTCCTACAAAGCTAAGCAAGACTGAAAACAAGGAATTACTAGACAATATTAGTAACAGATGACAGTACCAGTATTCCTCTAGTGTATTTAGTTTTTCATTATTTATTATCTTTTGTGACATGTCTTTCCCCCTCCCCCTAGGAGAAAATCCTTCTGTGGCTTCTTCAGTTTATGCAAGAACAAGGGATTTCACTGGATGAAGTTGACCAGGATGGAAATACTGCTGTTCACATAGCAGCTCAACATGGCTATCTAGGATGCATACAGGTAGAGTGATAGCTCTGTTAGAAACTTCTTTACATCAAACTTGAATGACAGCCACCATGTAAGGAAAACTTACATATGAGAATATATGTTGATACATTAAAATATACTTGAAGGAAGGACCTTAAACCAGCAAATGTATCTATGCTAAACAATACAGCTTGATGATAATTACTAACTAGTTTTCAATTTATCAACTTGGCCATCAAAAGCAATACAGTTCTGCTGTACAGAGCTACTGAAAAGCATAATTTGTCCTGCTGAGAAGACTTGCACAGCTACGGTACCTTTTGGAACCAGATCTGAATAAAGGGGTTTGGATACCTCTGTACACTACCAGTGCTCAGTGCAGACATACCAAAGAATCTGTAGGGTTGAACAGGATCACTAGGTGAAGCATCTCAATTTTGTGTTGAATTGCAGGTATTTGATGTTGGCAGTTTGAGTGGTAGGTGTTTGGAGAAGAAATAAGAATAAAATTATTCCAGAAGATTGCAGAAAGATATTTGAGAAATAGATTAGTCATAGGAGAAGAATAGATAGAATACATAACCGTATGGCAGAAAGGAATATTTAGAAATCAAAGTGATCAAGTCAAGAAGGGAGAAGAGCGTTTCTAAGAAGGAGTAGTAATTCTCAGAGCCTAAGGACTCAAATATATATGAGTAAACATTAACTGATCCGCAGCACCTCCTGGGCCACTGCAAATACAAAAGGTTTGTATTAGTTCAACCCTAAAAGAAATACAGCTGATCAGTTCTCATTAGCTAACCTCTTCAGAGAGCTAAATGTATTTGTGCACATTGTTATGTTGAATCTACAGATGTGTAGCTGCTTATTATGTTTATAGCAGTCTATTTATGTATCTGAACACAGAGAAGACATAACTCCGTGAAAGCCAGTTTGAGACTCTCACACAATACAAAAAAGAAAAGCAGGCATCGGTTGAATTGAATGAACAGGCTTGAAAAGAACACAGTTAAATGAATTTGCAGGGCATGACCATCTCTGCATTTTCTCATTGATCAGGCATGTCTTTCTTTTAAAGATGTCAGCAATGGGCCCTGTACAAACTGTTATGAGAATAAAATAAACAAATCAGCACATCTGTGCTAAATCTAGTGGTTGTATTGTAGACAACTGCTATGATCAGTTGGAAAATAGTGGATAGAAAAAATGTTTATGATTTACTAGTGGGTAGCGCTGTTGTGGTAGGGTGTGTGCTTAGTGCTGCTGACTCAGCAGTGCCTCATCAAGATGTTCAATGCATTTGAAGGAGAAATGAGAGTAGATGATTTTGAACAGAGTGGTGACATCTGCAGGCTGTTTCCATGGATAAAACTAAACCAAAAAGAGAATAGACCTGCTTTCTCCGCAAAGAATGAACTTAATAAATGACTTCAAATTCTCAAGATTATTTAATTATAGATAAATACACAAATCAGCAAGTGCTTTGTGTGGAAGTCAGGCCATGAGAAATAAATCATGGAATTATCTAATGACAACAAAAATATACAATAGTAGTGATGTCACTTCATTAACACCTCACAGTTGTAAGTGTAGTTCATGTTTTGTTGTGCTGTGAAATAAAGTAAGCCCTCTGCCCAGTGAGCTTATAATCTAATTTAAAACAATATATGGTAAGTGTTCTGGTAAAAATAAAGAAGCTAAACAGGAGGCAGGAAGATTATAAGGAGCAGTACAAAAGGTGGAGAGTCACAGGCCATCAGTGATTCCCTGGCCCTCTCATTCATGTGTTTATGAGCAGGTGATACTTCTATCATGTTCCAAACTATAAGATTGCTTTGTGCAGGGTCATAACTCTCTCTTCTTCATTTTCTTTATTGGCAAATTTAACCATACTTACTGACATGAGACACCATGCAAGACTGTTCCTAAGTTTCCTTTCTTGATAGAATTAGCAGACCAGACAGCCTACCATTCCTCTTATTTGTCAGTGGACATAGAGGTCTCTGTACCTGCTGTTCTCTGTCAGCGTGGCCGCTCCAGTCCTGCGTGGCTTACCAGCTCTGCTCGCATAAGTCGACCAAGAACTCAGCCATATACTTACTCTTCTGTATATGTAGGTATAGTGTTAGTAATGTCTGTAGTTTTGGGATGCATTATGATTTTGTTCAGAATTTTTTCCAAAGTGCTGTGAGCAAACGTGTGTCTGAACATTGCTGAGAACACTTAGGTCCTGTTCGAGGCTCTCCATTAAAGTGAATAGTGCATAACACTGCTTATCACAAGCAGATCAGAAAGCCTGAAGGTTTGGTTTCAGTTCTAGCTTCAGTTATTGGATGTCTTGAGTCAGTGTGACAGAATGTCTTTTGCCCTTACAGTGCTCTGATTCAAGTCCCAGAGGTAACTCAAATGTTATGCTTACAGCCTGGACAATTCTCCAGCAACAAGCTAGGGTTCTCCACTAGTACTGTAAGCTGTACAGGGGTGTATGATGGAGTATAAGACATTATTTTTCTTAAAGACTAAAAGCTAACACATATTTGATTGTCTCTTCTAAGAAAATAGGGAGTAACTAAGCAAGTGCAAAGCATTGAGACATCTTCAGTATTAAAAGAAAAACAACAACAACAACAAAAAAGAAAAACCACAACAAAACCCCAACCAGACTAAAAAAGTCATTGTACAGATTTCTTTTTGCAAAAAGAAATTCCTGCCTGTCTGACTTAAGGGAGTAGTTGGAAAGTACCTTTCACATCCAAACATCACTTAGCTAAGGAATCAGGACATGAGACTGCTGTGCTGTTTTAAATTCAGGGATTCAGCTGTGGTAGAAAACTGAGAGCTAAACCACGAAATGAGTCAGCACATATTGTAGCAATGATATTCCTAAAGTGAGATTCTAGGGGTGTGCTGCAATGCTTTGCAGGGTAGAGATCTCAAGAACAGCGGTACTAGGCCTGATAAGCCATTACAACTCATCACCACCCTCTGTTAAATTGGCTAGCAGCATGTTCACACTACGCTGGACCCTGGTGTTATCTAGCACAGACATCATTTGAATTGCATTTACCTGTGCCGCCTTCTCTAGATATACCATTTTCAAAGTTAGCAAAGTGTTCAGTAATGCATAGACAGGTGCATCTGAAAAAGTTTATTACTGTGGCTCGGGAGAGAATCTATAGGTGCCTAAATGTAAGTCTTCGGTTTTCATTTGGTGGTCCCACTCACTGTGTGAATGCTACAAGTCATGCTGTATCGTACAAACAAATGAACAGAAAGCAAATTAATTGAGTAGAACTGCAGGAAGGAAGAGGAGGGAAGAATAGAGTCTCTTTATTGTTCTTCTGAACCACAACTCACTCTTCTGTGATGTCCTTGCACCTGAGTGATAGATTTGGATATGTGGTTTGAGTTTAGGCCGCATACAAACTTGTCAGTGATTGATTTTTGAAAATTGTTGGCTTAGACCAACATTTTCAAGCATTTTATTCCAGAGTACTTTGCATCCAGCTATTCTTGTGGTTGGCCAGAAGTCACAGAATAGACTTATACTTACAGGTGTCGATGTGTCCTTTTGTGTTTTCACAGACATTGGTTGAATATGGAGCAAATGTCACCATGCAAAACCACGTGGGAGAGAAACCCTCACAAAGTGCTGAGCGACACGGGCACACCATGTGTTCCCGCTACTTAGTAGTTGTGGAGACATGTATGTCATTGGCCTCTCAGGTTGTCAAGCTAACTAAGCAGCTGAAGGAGTAAGTGTTTAATTGTTAGCAGAGGGATCATTCTTAAAACAATGCCCTATTTTGTCTTCAGTTTATTAGCAGTGTCTGTTTTCCGCTTCTTACATACGGTACTTTCAAGCCCTATTTCTACTTTATTTCTCTACCCTTTCCCACCCCCAAGCATTTGCCCCTTCACCTTTAAGCAGTTCAGCTTTTCGTCTGTTCTCTTTGTGGCAGTTTGCTTTGAACGTAGATGAAGGGAGTGGGAGTGGAAAATGGTATGTATGAAGCAATCCAGACCTTTTTCCCTTTGCATACCTTGAGATCACATCATTGCTGATCATAATTTCTGTTCGCCTAGCAGGCTTTAATATACAGTGAGTGGCTCTTCCCAGTTACAGTGCTGGGTGTTGATGTTGGGAAGAATAATGGAAATATTAGTTGGAAAGGGGTTTTTGGACTTGGAAGGTCACCAAAGCCCACAATGGCTACTCAGGAAATATCTTATGTTCTGCTTTTTCTTCACAGGAGCTGTTTTTAATATTTTAGTATGATTTTTAATACATGTTCTGTAAAAAGCCTGTTATTCTGAAACGTGAATTTATACAATTGCTTGGTTTTTTATCATAGGTGCAGTTACTGTGACTTAGCGTGTCAATTGGCTGATAAGACTCCTAGAAACCATCAGCACTGACCTAATGTTCCAACACAGATTCATGATCAAGAGCTTGTCAACTACTACAAGCCATCTGACAATCCCATGTTTAGAGGAAACTATATTATTTTATGCAAGCAGCATCTGGGTGATTGTACAGCGTGTAAATTACAAGACTCCATTAGCAGGGAAGTTGCAGGGCTGGCCCTGTGAGGCAAGGCTCATCTGCTGTCACAGAGAGAGGGTATCCAGCAAAGGGGCTGCCCTTTGCTGGGCACAGCTGGTTCCAGTTGAATCCGCAGCTGACCCACTCCTCTCTGTCTGTTGCTGACAGTAGCAATCCCCTCTGTCATTACAGAATACCTTCTTGCATTTGAAGTGTGCTTATTTTTGTGTTTGTAGCTCTGGGTTTTATATTATAAAGGCATTTTCTCTTTGTGATATCTTCGGTCTTCTGTTACAGTTTCACTCCCATAAATGCAAACAGTGAACTAAGGATTATTATTTTTACAGGTTTCATAATTTTACAGTCTGACACTGTTTGCCAGACATTTCGAAGTATGAGGTGTTTTATAGTTGGTTCATTTGCTAAGAAATATTAAAAGATTTGCTGGAGCAGATCCAGAGAAGGGCAATTAAGCTGATGAGGGGTCTGAACAATAAGTCTTATGAGGAGTGTCTGAGGTAGCTGGGGTTGTTCAGCCAGGAGAAAAGGAGGCTGAGGGAAGACCTTGTCACTCTCCACAACTGAAAGGAGGTTGTAGAGAGGCAGGGGTCGGTCTCTTCTCTCAAGTAACAGGTGAGAGGACTAGAGGAGGTGGCCACAAGTTGTGCCAGGGGAGGTCGGATTGGATAGTAGGAAAATTTTTTACACTGAAAGGGTTATTAAACATTGGAATGGGCTGCCCAGAGAAGTGATTGAGGCACGATCCTTGAAGGTTTTTAAAAGATGGGTTGACGTAATGTTTAGTGACATAGTTTAGTGATGTTTTTTTATCAGAGTTAGATTGATAGTTGGACTAGATGATCTATAAGGTCCCTTCCAACCTAGACAATTCTATGGTTCTACGAACTACAAATCAGCTGATATAGAGGGGAAAAAAATAATAGAACATAGGGTATTTTCTGAGTGGCTTACATCAGCACCTGACTCATCTCAATATATAATGAAATTTATTTTCCTCATAACTCAGGAGGAAAAAAAAAACCCACCAGGAAGCAGAGTTGACAACCACAGATTCTTCATGTTACAGTTCTCTTCAGTGCTCACCCAGTACTTCATATAAGTATTACCTACCACATGGAAAAGAAAGGCATATTATGTCTGTCAGCAGGCTGTTTACCCCCGTGGAAATAGTCTAATTTTGACTTTCCTGACAAAGCATTAACACTTTTCCAAGTCTCTTCCCTGTCATCTCACAGACTGCACGCATAGGAAGTCATTTAAATGATTCTTATCTGGCTCCTGATGGGTTCCTTTGCTTGTCTCAGCTGGAGCTAAATCTGCTTCCCTTCAGCAGCCTATTTTTTCAGGCTTCAGATTTAGCTCTAGTAAGTGCAGCAGCGGTCTTTTTCTCCTCTTCTGCAAAGACATGTAAGTCTCTTGTGCAAGTCTTGTTCCAGTTTACTGAGGCAGTGAAATATTCTATTTTCTTCGTGAAAGAACATCTTCTGCATGGCTATTTGCACTGCAAGCCTCAGGCCATGAGTGGCGCAGATTGAAGCAGTGTTCAGAGCCCCGTGCTCAGAAGCCAGAGAGGATGATGGAAGACTCTTGCCCTGTTTTTCAGCCTCATCTTGCATACAAATTAAAGGATGTTACAAAGTACATGCCTGAGGCAGCTTCTCAATGGGCCTTACCTCTAGCATGGCAGGACAATTAATTGACTACAGCACCTCTGAAGATCCTAAGAGCATCAGGTGTCAACAGATGGAAATCCGATTTACAGTTGAAGTCACTTCAAACTGCTGTTACATAGGAATAGCTCCAACCTGAGTGGCTGAGTTGACTTTCCTGTGTTTTCTCCACCTACTTCTCCTGGTGGTAATGGACATTGTTCTAGAGGCAGAGGAATTGTGACTGTGTCGTGACAGATTACTTGAATGGTCAGTATCAACATAGAAAGCCCTTATGTGCTTCACAGACTTTCCTTAGCTGCTGTAAACATGAGCTGATCATGCAATCTTCTGAGTGCCTTATTAGCCAGGGATAGAAGCCTCTCTGATAACACTGTATGTGCCCAACCTCAGGAAGACTGAAATGGTTGATACTGTGCAAGAAGAACACCAGTGCAAAAACTATATTAGACCAACATCTACCAAGACCTGTCTTCGAAGGTCCTAATTAAAAGATGGAAGTACTGTCTTTCATTATCTTTTTGTGAGCTCTTCCAGTCAAGACAACACAGAGCAGTTCTAGAGAGAAGTTACCCCAATCCGTCGGACTCTGGAGCCGTTCCTAAAAACAAGCCACAAAACCAAAACAGTAAAATAACATTTTACCAGAGTCTTCACGTCTTTCAGCTCTGTGATCCAAAGCACCTCTGATGACAAATATGGAGGAGTTACAGAGAAATCCTTTTGAGTTGGATCTAAGTCTCTGTTCAGAAAGAAATAATAAATAAATAAATAAATAAATAAAAGCCTTTATATTAGAAAGAAGGAAATAAGTGCTAACTATGAATGTTCCATTGAATCCTCAAAAGAGGATTAGCTGAGATTTTCCCCCAAAGAGGGAAGGAACTAAGAATTCTTTCCATAGGTTAAAAGGAAAGTGTCCCACAAAGACTGCTGTTACTGGCTCCAAAACAAAAGCTTCGATTTGCATCTCTTGCTTATTATAGAAGTTTGTTCAATCCAGTAGGGCTTTCTGAACTATAAAAAATGCTTGAGACAGTCACAGAAGTTTCTCAGAGAGTCTATACAAAATATTGTCTTTCATTTTACTTTCTGAGATCTTTATTGGTCTTATAATCTTAGTTATTCCTTCACTGATTTCATCTGTCTAAAAAAATCCTTAGTTCCTGGTGTAGAAAATTCCTGCATGCACAAATACACTCACTAATGACTTTAGCATTAATGTCTTGTATTGTTTGGGCTTTCCTGGCCTGAAGAAACCAAGTCACAACTACTGACATGCAATTAATGCTTCCCTAGACTTCTTTTGCACTATCCTGTGTTTATGGACCTGGATGTACAAAGCAATTAATATACACTATCAGCCAAAACAGGCAAAGATCAGAGCAAACCATGAGTCAAAAGATTAAGATGAGAAAGTGGTTGAATATCCTCTGTTGCTGCCACTTTTCTATGTTCTGTAAACACAATCCTGTATTTTCCCAAATTTTCATAGAAATAGCTTTAAAAATAACTGATTTTTTTTTCTTTTTTAGTAGTATGGTAAGGTGTTTGCAAGTTACTGGTTTGGTTTGGGGTTTTCTGTGAGCAGTAAGTGTTATGTAGACATACACTAAGAAACCCAGTATAAATTTTACAGTGTTCCTCTCTTTTTTACTTATTTAGGCTATTTTCGGCTTTGTAGAATGGTCATTCTTCCTTTTTTTGAAACAAAATGGAGAAGTAAAGCATCATACTATGTAAGATACTTCAGTAGAGCCCACTGCCTCAGCCTGTTCCCTGTTCAGTTACTCAGCTCCCTGATTTCATTAGAAGGTAACTGGAGTCCACAATAAAGCTGACACAGAAGGGTCCTTACATATTACTTACTGGCAACATTATCTAAGCTAAGACCTTCAGAATCTGGGTATTAAATATCATCAAGGAAGTAGACCCTCTTACCTATCTTGTATCTTGGTAGACAAGGTATCTTGTCTACTAAACCAGTCTGGTTTTAATACTTAGCAGTATTGCTGTTCCAAGAAGTTGTGATCCCTTATTTTCAGTGTTATCTTAGATACATATGTGTCTTTTATATCTTAAGGCATAGTTCTGGCAAGATGTGTGGGTTTCTGTGAGCTATTTACTAACTAGTTAAGCTGTGAAAGTGGAGGAAAATTTAATTCTTTTAGCAAAATAAAATGTTTAAATGGAATGAGAACATTAAGTCAATAGAAGAGGTGTCAGAGATTTCTGTTAAAGCTAAAAGTAGAAGAAGCTGTTGGCTACATTATTTAGAATGTTGAAGGAAGCATAAAAGGCAAATAA
The DNA here is from genome assembly GCA_013400375.1 of Thinocorus orbignyianus. Taxonomy (NCBI): domain Eukaryota; kingdom Metazoa; phylum Chordata; class Aves; order Ciconiiformes; family Thinocoridae; genus Thinocorus; species Thinocorus orbignyianus. Next base: position 227,137 of record VXBW01004968.1, read on the forward strand.
AACAGAAAAATTGCATCACAATCTAATCTCAAATGAAAATTTCCCTGGCTCTTAAAAGAGAGTGTTGTAGGAGTTGCAATATAAGCCAATGCTGACAGATGGTAGGAGTAAGTTTAAAATAGTCTAAGGAAGTGTGTAGGCAAGAGGAAGGAAGATGGAAAATTAAAGGAAGAAAGGATCAACATAAAGCATGGCTGTTTTGTAAAATGTGATGGCAAGGTGGTGTGTCAAGATCCCACCTTTATTTCTGTAGCACTTTTCAGAACCACTGTGGTATGTTGAAAGTAAAACGTTTGTTTTCTGCCAGCCCTGCAAGTACAACCCCTAGTCTAAAAAGTCATCTGGATTCTTTCTGGCTTTGACATTGCCAGTTATAAAAGAGTGCATTTGGAACTCGACTAACTCTTCTGCTGATGGCATGCAAGCTAGGAAAGAGTCCAGCACACTGGCGGAGAACTGTATTAGTTCTGCAGATCCAATGAGCATAAAAGTACTAAAAACATTACTTCTACAGCAACAGAAGCAGAGTCTGGGAGAAGCAGATAAAAAGTAATTTTCATATGGTCATTTGACCAGGACAATGGAATAAAACCAAATGAACCAGCCGTATTCCATATGAAAGACAGCATATGTATAGTAACAAAAAACTGTGAGTCTCTTGTTTCTGTCTGTGTGGTGTTTAGGCACTGGCACTTACAGGTCACTAAACAAGATTGAATGCTATTTGTGGTGGTTGACAAACAAGGGCAAGTTTTGAAAGTCTAAATTGGATGGCAGTAGGGAGAAGGAAAATAACTTGTTTTGGAAAATTGATGCATTCCTCTGTTGTCATAGAACAACTCAAAGGTTTGCAGATTATCTTGTTCAAAGTCTTTCTTATGGAAATAAGTATGTGGAAAGACTAATAGGGATTGTGATTACAGTTACATGGTAAATGGAGTTTCTAATATGGCTGTCACTTTCATATTACTAACTTTTTATATCTACTATTAGAGTTTTTTAAACATAGGTCTCTAAAGTTATTTCCAAAGCAATGTAGATCACACCACCACATTGGAAATGATAAACTGCAGTAGGTACAACGCTTGTGAGTATAAGATGGGTGCAGAGCACAGGCAGAATCTTTGGTAAGGTTGGGCAGCAAGCAGATACCTTTTTTTCCTACCACTCTGAGTACGTAGAGTTTATACTTGGCTCCATCCTACAACTGAAGAAGATTGGACCAGCACTTCCCAGCGGGCAAAGGGTCCTCTCTTATTTCATTTGCAAATAGAAAAGGAAAGAACAGTTGCCTGAGCTATAGTTTAACTGAGTAAAAGCTATCCACCAAACGTAGGAAATGGCTTCCTAATTTGTCCCTTCCCTCTTCCTTTCCACAAACAAGTAATAACCAAGTGGCCCTAAATTTGCCTGTCATATCTTTCTTTATGGAGTATTATTTTTGTGAGTCACTCAGTTCCACTGAACTGCTACTTGTGATCCCACATTTGTCCTTACATGAAATGTAACAAATGGTCCCTGACAAGCAAGCATCTCTCAGCTGGTCTTGTTCAGTCATCCCAAAAAGCACACAAGGTTTCAGAGACAAGTACAAACTCTCTGTTTATGCTGTTATTCATAATTTCCCAGTCCAGTCTTGTTCAGTATATTCATCAATGGCCTGAACAAGGGGATGGAGTGTGTTCTCAGCAAGTTCACTGATGATAACAAACTGGGAGAGCTGGCTGACACTCCA
>VXBW01004968.1:246134-304176 GCA_013400375.1 Thinocorus orbignyianus
GCAGGGTCAGCTTAAGAGAGAAAACTGTTGAGGTCTTTACAACATAGGGCTTTTATTGCACTGTCAAGAACAACCAATTGGTCTGTCAGAGGTCTATGACATGGCATTTATTATCTGAGAGCATTGATCAAATAATATACATGTACAGGTTTGCTAAGGAATTTAGTAGGTAATAAAATCCTTTTGCTCAGGGCAAGGACAGTTTCCACTAAGCACTAGGTTTCTGAGCTATCCTGTAGGTTCTTTTAAAAAGGTTCCTTTACAGGATACTCAGACTTCACTGTACCTGCAGTAGTGGCACAGGAGAATAGAGGAGAGATCACTTACTGAGGGTAAGTGATCAGTCCAGGTTTAGTGAAAAGGAATAGCCTTCAGGAGCAGCTTAAGACACACATTTTAATCAAGAGAAGTTGCCACTGCCAGTAGAGCAGCAAGCCAGTAGAGAAGTATGGGATGGGAAAATGGCAATCCCAGGAGTGATCCTGGTCTTGTACTTAGCCCTCAGTTCCCTTCCCTGTTGTTCAAACATGGTTTCTGTCTTTTCATTGCTGGAGGTATGCAAAGAATAGCATCCTAGAGATGTATTAAGATAAACGAGGCTTTTCCCAGCACCACAAGAGAAAATTACTTTTGCCGTTCCAGTGATAAAGAGCTGAGTTGCTGGCATGAAAAGGGTGTACAAGCAAGGAGGTCTTGAAAGCCAGACTTGCTGATGCTGCCAGGATTGGAGAGGAAAAGAGGACAAGAGGGTTGCATCTTCAACAACTGCTGCTGAAAGTACTCCCACCTCTCCCACAGCAATAGCCGCGACCATTGTCCTTGCCCTGACACCTACAAAGCAGCAGGAGTGCTGGTGCCCTCACAACTGCCTTTACCAGTAACAGGAGCAAGGAAACACACTGCAAGAGCACATGCGTAAACCAGATTGCTGGTGAGCCTTCTCCTGTTTTTCAGAGGGAAATATTTGTAAGATGCCATTGAGTAAATCTGCTACAGGTACTGCCAGCTCTCTTGAGCACCGTGCTCTGCAGAGCCCTCACTTGCTGCACTGCTCACTATTTACTGCTGGTGTCAGGGACTGATTCACTGACGTTGCTCAAGAAGGTCTCATTTGGCAATGCATAGTAGGATGCTGGTTACATCTGTATCACTCCAGGTCCTTTGTTTATCTGGGTAGGACCAGGTAAATAAATCAGCCAAGTTCCAAGGTCTTTTGTTTCCTGGAACATGATGCCTGATAGCTCTCCTAGAGGAGACAATAATTTTATTTTAGAGAAAAAATTTACACACCAAAACAGTGGCTGAGGCAGCTGCGTTTGTATTACTTACTTTCTGGGATGCTTGATATTGAAAATGCCCTTTGTAGGTGATGTTACAGTTCACAGTTAAATCTTAACAGGAGAGAGAAATATCTTCAAAATACATAGTCTAAAATTTCTGGACCCCTTATTTTTCCTTGCACTCCATTTGCAAGAAAAGATTTTAAATGCACTGCTTTCAAACAACGTAGATGCAGTGCTGCGTGCAACATGCTGACTGTTTTCACCTAAAAGTCACTTGGATGTCTCAGTGGCTTGAAAGTGTTTACCTGATATATTCCCAGGCATAGCTTCCTAAACTGCTTTTCTGAAGCTGTTTTCTCTCTATAGTATGAAGTAGTTAGAAAATAGTGAACCATATTCATGGGGATCTCTAATTCTGTGACAGAAAATTGCCATCCAGTGACATCCACTGGAGATAAATTTTGCCAGTTTTTCACTAGGATTGTGCTGTGTCTTCACAAACCTAATGGTGCTGAAGGGAAGTGCTCTAAGGACTACTTCAAAGCATTAAAAGATACTCTGTAAAAAGAATGCTTGCAAAGACGTATCAGTGTAGGTATCCATACTGAAAGCTTTTGCTTTCTTCATATAAACAAGCTAAACAAATGCTGCAATGGAGCCCACAGTAAAACAAAAAGGGAGAAAATCCTTTCTATGTTGAAGCAATAAAAAAACCAGGCATTCTCCTCCTTTTCTTTTTATTACACTTTTGCAGCAATTATAAAATGTGCATCTATTTGATTAGGCAGTGTTAAATAGATGAAATATCCATTTGGGGATCAAATGGTTATGCATGTTCCAATTTATTTTGAGGTTTTATTTATGAAAGTCCACTACTGGAAAAATAGTTGACGCTCAGTCCTCTTGAATTTCTGGTTTCCTTGGGTAAAGAAATTTGCCACATGAAAAATTGAAATAATCTTAAAGAATCTGTTATTCATCCCTTTCCAGCCTTTTTCAACAGAAAGAGAGGAGAGACTTGTATTTCAATATAAAATTTTTAGGTCAGAATCTGGGTGTTTTTAACGGGTATGTTACCTGCCCTGAACAGTCTTTAAACAAGAACCAGGCTTTAACCAGCAGAGACTAAGGGACTCTTTTAGTGTTGATTAAAACCAAAGAAATTAAGCCACTTGGAGATCTCCATTGCTGTCTCTTAGAGAAGTGCTTGGCAGTCAAGAGGCCACTTTCTTGCTTCTCCTGTAACTGGACTTTTTTAAGCTGCTGGAAGTCACCATCTCTTAGACTGTTAAGTCAGATAGTGGAACAGAGCCAGTTTATTCTGAAAGTAAAGAGAGGACAGGGGTCCAGAAACAGAAGATTTATATACATACATGTGTATGTGTGCATGTATGTGTGTGTGTGTATACAGCTATCTTATGTATAAGATTAAACTTGGCAGCTACCTGTTAAACTCCTCATATACATTTATGGAGCAGAACATACATCATTCAAACACTGCTTATTCAGAATAATAGCAAATTCAAAGCAGTGAAAGCATGCTGTGCAAGGCACCAAGGAGCTGTTTAAGAAATATTTCAGATAAAAGCCTTTTTAGGAGCCAGAATTTCCCTAATTATATGTTTAGAACTTGATTCAACATAAGTGTGGAAATGTTTTACATACAAAGTTTTTAGAAGTTAATTTCAAACTGTGTGCATTGAAGTTATATGTGAAACTGCAAATTCATAAGTCAGTGGTATGATCATCCAATTAGCAACTATACTTAGAATATTCCTTTCTGTATTCCAGCTGCTTTTTTTGTGCCACTTCAAGTGCAGCATGCTCCAGGTTTTAGACTGTAGCTCTTTAACATGGTCTCCATCTTCTGGCATGAAAATATTACAGGAATATACTTCAGCACAGTGTTGACAGGATGATTATTGCGGGGACCAAGCTGTTAAAAAATAAGGTTTGTGGGGAAGAATGCAGACTTTATTTGCATGCAATCATTTGGGGTGTAAGTGGAAAATTGTTATCCTGCGTGTAGAACACGAATGCCAGAGAACCTACAGTGACAGACAAACCATGGCAGCAGAGATGCTTGCTGCCATGTGGCCTTCTTGGTCACCAGAGGGAGACAGAGCGTGTAACATTGCAGGATAGCTCTGTAAGTGGCCAGCAATGTTGACAGTTAAGGTAGCACGACAGCATGCAAGTTTCCAAAGCAATTATAATTATGCATAATAATCAGACTTCACTGCTTTGCTGTGTTTGCCCTAGCATGGGTGTGCGTGTGATGAGAGAGAGTAACTCCGTATCAGCTGAGGACAAAATATTCTTGAATAAAGGAAGAGTCACTAGTAATCCTTTTTCATTGTTATTAAGTTTATGCAATACTTATGCAAACATGAATGGTTTGAATAATCAACACAGAAGCATGTGTGTATGTGCTTTGTTGAAGTGCAGACTCATCGAGGGATAACTAAAAAGGTGTTCGAGACACTGTCTTCAAATCAGAGGAAACCTGTTATTAAAAAGTGCGTGTCACGCTGATTTTTATTTTTTGAAAACTTGTTAATAATAATAATGTATAATATTAATAATGATAATAATAATAATAAGAAGAAGCATTCCCTTTTATAACCACCGTGCTTGTAATTAGCCTGTGTTACAACATGGCTAAAAAGACAGCAGAGATCACCTCTGCCTGGGCGCCAAGGCCTAACACCTGCAGAGCAGTGAGATCAGCCTGTGGATAGTGAATCCAAGCCTTCCCTTTTTTCATCAGCCAAAATAATGATTTAGAAGTCTACAGTGGCTGTAGCAATGATTGCTGGAAAAAGAATCTGGCAGCCAAAAATCATGGTACTGCTCCTGGCAATAGATCCTGAGATCTCAGAGGCATCATAATTACCTGGATGAGATGGCTTCTCACAACTACCACAGCTAATCAACATCCTCTACTCTCAAGAAGTTGGATTTCCTAACTGCCTGTCTGGCAAAATGTTTCCATTCTGCTTTTTATCTTAGCTTATTGATAGGAAAGAAAATTTGGCAACTTAATGATTTGCAAGTAGTTGGACTGTCAGACACTGTTTTTCACTGAAGCCCCTTCAGTGTCATTTCCCTGACATGTCTCAGAGTAGAACCATACTATAATGGTCAAGATGATGTGCACTCTCAAGTGCGAACTCTCAAGCACTCTGTATTCCAAAGCACACACAGAAAAATCTATCATTTCTTTTGTATACCACCCATAATTGCAAGAAGAATGATCACTTAAACAACACCCGTTTTGAATTACCAGGTGTACTACAACATTCATCTGTTCAAACAGTAACATGAAGAGTCATTTAAAGAGTAGGAGAGAAAAAAGAAGGACATGAATGACATGGTATCTTGCAGAGCATGGAAAGGCTAAGAAATTTAATCAGGTAGCTCATTTTGTGCTGTTCATAATAGTATCTTCATGTACAGCTCTTGCCCTGGTTCATATTGGCTATTGCAACTGTATTAAATTTAGTTTGGAAAAAAGTATGTCAGTTTTATAAACCATTCCTTCTGTAGCACTGAAATAATGCAATTCTGGGTCGATCATGCCAGTCAAAGCAGGCCAGGATTACCTGGTTGTTAGTTACTTGGATTTGGCTTTATTGATAGTTTTTCATATTTAAGAATAAGTTTAAACAGATAAGGAGAAAGTACTAGTCTTCTCTTATTCTATTTCCTCTCAGATTTAAGTTTCTGCTAGTTATCACATGAATTGTACATAGTGGGTAAGGAAAAGAACCCATATCTATTTTTACAGGTAGCACATGCATTCATCACAGTATTACCTGAACTGGAAGCTATAGTGCTAGTGTAGCACAGTTTGCTTCAGAAAATCTCTCTGATAGTTCAAAGAGAAACTTAAACAGGACAAAGAATTTTCAAGAAGTCAAAAGCCTAACATATTTAATTTGAGCATCCATTATGATCTTAGAAGATCACGTTAGAAGATGTACACTAATCTTGGGTTTATTTCATCATTTCTTTTCCTTTTTTATTTAGTCATTTACACTGTATTTGTCTTGATAAAATTTAGCCATCTGTACTATGTCTTAGGAGCCAAATATTCCTTCTAATGAAATCCCTTGGGAATTTTGTCATAAATTTTCAGCTGTACTGGGAATTTTCCACAGAGACCCTCAGTGTTTCTCACATGCTGTGGACCTGCCCCAGTCATTCTTAGTTCTTCAAAGAATTCATCACCAGTGATAGGATTTAGGTTTTAGATCAGTACATGCAGTGTTGAGTGTGTATATATGATGTTTTTATATCAAAAGCAAACACAGTTTTGCATGAGTGCTTGAGTCCATGCATGCACAAAGGCAGGTTGTGTGTTTTAAAGAGCCATTGTTTCATTTACTGGCAGAGCATAACACAGGGGAGGGTGATGGGAGGCAATGGAGATATTAACCATTTTGGCCTGGGAGTCAGGAAGATAGGTTAGATCCAAAGCAGCAATTTGATGCTTTCTCACCATCTGCAAAAAGATTTTCTCAGCTGGTTGGTAGGGGCTGCTACGGACCATGAGTGAGCTCATTCCTGTGTCTGTCTCACAGAGCTTCCTGCTGCAGTGGCTGGAAAGCCTATTTTCTCTCTCTGCAGTTTCAGGCAACTTTGCTAAGGGAAGATCATGACAGAGTGAAAGTGGAACATGCAAGCCCCTCCTTTGAGAAACCAGCTTCCAAAAACTACTTTTATACCTTTTATTTGGTCTTTTGATTTAAAAAATGAGTTAGAGTTAGGTGGTAATGGGAAACTGCTAATAACCCTTTTTTGATTTCCATTGTTCCTGTTGGAATCCAAACCGAATTGGCCACTAATTGCTGCTCAAATTCTTCTTACCTTCACTTGTGTTCTCTCTCCCTTTCTCTCCTTCTGGAGGGAACAAAGGGTTAAGTCCATGTCCTCAGAGAGGAGTAATAGTTCTTTGCAAAAGACAAGTCACAAGTAAACTATTTAATTGTAAACGTCTCACTGAAGAATTGGTACACGAGTGAGACATGACTTCATCCTTTAACCCACATGCTTCTCTGGTCTAGGGAACCCTGGTGGGTTTGGCCCATTTTAGTCATAGTTGTCATGGGAGATCCTTAATGACTTAGTAAGGTAGCTAAAAAAATCTTCATACAGAGTCCAGCATATGGTATATTTATTGGCAAATGCTAATCCCCATAGGAACAAGTTCTGTAGCAACAAATGATGAATTATGTGGCTTCATAAGCACTCATGTCATCAAATGCACCATTGACCTTTTTACATTTTCAGGGGGATTTTCTGCTGTGTGCAGTTTCTCTGGTTTGGAAGTGAAGCAGTTTAATAACGTGTCCTGTAGGAAACAGGTAATCAATAATTTCAGTTTTGGTTACTGTAAAAGGTAAATGAGACCCATATATTTGTTGGGGAAGTAAGCAATCCAGGGGTTTAGTGAAGCTTAAGCAGGGGTTAGCAAAGAACATGAATACTTATAGTACAGGAACAAAAAGTAGAATTCCTTGACAGGAAGAAAGAGGTAATAGTAGGTCAAATAGGTCTTAAAGTAACAGAGGAACAGAAGTCTTCATTTAAAGTATGCTTTTTGAGGGTAAGAACCAAAACTGGGAAATATACCTCACTTCTGTGAACAAGTCTGTTACAAATTTTAACTGAAGATGCTTATGGGGTAGCCTGCAGTTATCAACAAAGAGGATGAATCCCCATTCAGATTACTCTGAGAAATAATCTGAATCTGTTGCTTGGATCTTGTGATTATAATTTTTGTTTTGAGTTTGTTAGAACGTGTAAACTCTAGGAACAGTACTGAGAACTGGAGAAAGGCTGCCTGAAATGATTAGATCAGGATATGATCATATCTGGCTGTCCTCACAACTTGAGACTGATCTGCTGACATAAGCAACGTCTGACCCATCAGTTCCGAAAAATAAGACTGCTGCTGGAACCAGAATACCTCTTCCAGCAGAATGTTTTTTCCTAAATTAACAATTTAAGATCTGATAGAGGGGATCAGCTATTGCTGTGTGCTACACAAGTTTACCCCTTTTCTGTGGTACAGGCAGAGCTGGGACAAAGATTGCTTTCTTTTTCTCACTGACCATAGTCCATTTTAAATTCAAAACTGTATCCTGTGTTGAGCCAACTGATGAATTTGGGCTCTTCTGCTCTTGCCTCAATCACTACCACAGTCTGCTGTATTCAGAACTATTTCTGAAACCAGTGTGCTAGAGCTGGTATCAAGTCAGGCAGCCCATGTGGGAGAAATTGAACCTATGCTTCACAAAGTGCTTCTGCTGTCAAGTGAAACCAAGGAATCCATAGCTATAGTGGTAAGGTAGTTATTTTTGGTCCTGCTCTCTCCTTGAGCTCCGTGTAAGAGCTGACATGAACCAACATAACAAGGTGTTGCAATGCATATATGTGCTGCCCTAACTGTGGGTACACAAATAGCTGTTCAAAGCACCTTTTTTACTTGTAGAAGGCATGTAAGTAAACAGCAGATAAATTATCTTGATTGTAATTCACTTGTGAAGTAGGCGTCGATTCCGAGGAACAGCTAGTGTTAATTTACCATAAGTTGCACTGGCACACTACATGCCCATAAAATCAGCACAAGGAATTGTACAGTGATTATTCAAAGGGAAAGGGTGAGCTATTGGTTGGACCACCACCAGTGTTTCTTTGTTTTAATGTATTTCCTATGGGGCCTTTCATCCGTAGCTTGGCTTGGCTAGACCATGCTTCTGTGTAGAAGCTGAGCAGGGTTGCAAATGAAGCTGAGCTAGAAGTGCCACCATCATTACTTTTTTGAAGGCTGACCATAACTACAGCCTGGGTGCAGGAAGCTAGGCACTTCTCCTGTCACACAGCTCAAGCTGCCCATCCACATCCACAGGGACTGATCACTAGAGACCTGTGAACCACCTCCCCTCTCCCTGCTGTTCACCCTCAGGACCCATGGTAAATAGATGTCTTGTCAGCATTGCAGAAATGATTCTCAAGGTCCCACTCACCCTAGAAGTATGAGGGAAACCACACTAGGCCAACACAGGCACACTGGAAAACAAAGTCGTTTAAGCAGACTGAATCATTTGGGGCTTGGGCTGCCAAGAGAATTTTTAGGCCCTGAGAACATCTATGTGCCCTGGGCCTGGGCTGCCTTCTCCATCCCATCATGACTAATGGTCTTAATTGATTGGAACTGCCAAGCCTGGCTGCCAAGCAGAATATTTTTACAATCCTGGTTGTATTTATGCACTCACAAAACTTGGTGTCAGAGAAGAAAGTGCAAAGCAGAACTGCAGGAAAAGAAACAAATCAGCAGAGAGGCCTGTGAAATGATGAACGACAAGGCACTGAGGGGGGGTACCACATGTGAATACCTGTGCCTGGTGCGAGTGAGTGCCGCAAGCGCTTCTAGAAACAAGTCTCTGAAATAGCATTTGGCACATATTTTGAGAAGTTGTTTTGCTTTGAAATATCCACTGGCCTCTGCTGGAGATGCACTTGCTTTTCTGCTTTCAGTCCAATTCAGGGACAAATGTCCAGATTTGTCACCTTTATCAGAGCACTCTGAAATACAGAACCAAACCTGGTACAAAATGACAGTCACAAAGGATCTCAGTAGGGGCAGGTTGTTTTTTATTGTCTATGAGAGAGAAAATCTACTCTTCAAAAAAGACCATTCCCTTCTCAGGAGCACTGCAGCTTTTTTAGACAGGCAGGGGAAAAGGTAGTGTCCTGGTTTGACTCCTTTTGCTAGCCAGAATAATTGGTGGATGCCCACTTTTTAGACAAAGGAATCAGCTTGGAGGAGCACAATAATCTTAAGTTTGGTTTTTATGCTAGGACATTGATAACCCAAGCATTTACTACAGCTTGTTCAACCCAAAATATCTTTACTACCTAAAAGAGACACAGGAATAGTAACCACTTCTCTCACAACAGCTTCTCAGCTCTGCTACTGCATGTGTGCTGACTGCAAGCCTTCACAAGCCTGTTTGACTCGCCTTTATTCAGACAAGGCTGTCCCTCCAGTTACGCTTACTGTGGTTTTACACATGCAGCAAGATTCAATGGAACACTTTCAAAAAGCCAGAAAATACTTTGAGTAGACTTTGGGAGGTAGGAAGGTGAAGATAATCTGTCAAATGATGATTTGTACTTTATCGAAGTTGGGATTCTCTCTGGTTTTGGTCTTCTGCTATTTGGCATTAACAGCCTCTGTTTCCTGTCAGTCTCTGAGCCAGCCCTTCTGACAGCAGAGGCTGTTTGCAGCTGCCCATCATGCTGGTAAAATCAGACAGGAAAAGTGAGAAGTGGATGTATTTCCAATACCTGGTAAGAGTTTATCTGAGCTCTTATGCCATTTTCTTTGGGTTTCTTGACTGAAACAATGAGATGCCCAGGCAGAGGCTGGAAGCAGATAAACTTGTCAAAGGACAACAGCAAAGGAAGGAGATCAGTAAGAAGCCGTGGTACTCAGTAAGTAAATGCAACAGCAATCACAACACGGGAGGTAGACTTGCCCAGAATTGTGTTACTGTAGTAAGACCAGTGCCCCTTTTCTTGCATGAAGTAGGTGACCTGATCTTTTGTGTGATCCACCAGGAACGTTTTATAAGCAAAACTGCCACACAGTCATTTGTCATTGTAGGGCTGGGAAGATGACTGCTGAGTTTTGCCCTTCTGTCTGCATCCAGATATGAAAATTGATTGTGTATTGATTGTATGGTATATTGGCTTACCGTTAACATCATAAATAAGGGCTGTAAATCTGCCCACTTTTTCACAGCACTGACTAAAATAGGGGACTACCTACACGGGATTTTCCCAAACCTACTGTGTTTTCCCACCTAGGTACGGGTAGTAGCAGCAAGGGGGAGGAAAATGACCAGTTATCTCATGTGACATACGTGAGATCATGGCATGGCCAGGGTACAGGTGGAGAAAAACGCTTGGGAGGAATCATCTCCTTCCTCCCACACAGCCTGGCTGGAAAGAACAGATACGAAGCCTTCCTTTCGGCATCCCTCCAGCGGGAGAGCTGCTTGGCTTTTTTATTTACGGTTAAGTAACACCGACGTGGCCAAGAGAGCTGGGGCCGACCGAAAAAGGCTTTTTTATTCCAGAAACTCATTTCCTCGAGGAAGGCAGTAGAGGGGGCCCTTGCCCCGCAACGAGGCAGCAGACCACCGCCTCCTGCCTCGGTCCCTCCGCCGCCGAAGCGAGGTGGACTACCAGCCCAGGCAGGCGGTTGGCGGAGATGTCTCCGTCGGCTGGGAAACGGCCTGAGCCCCCCGAGTCGCAGGAGGGATTAAGAGGCGATGGAAACCCCGCTGCCTCCCGCTCCCAGCCGGCAGAGGCGGGTTGCAATGCTCCGCTCCGGACCCGCATCCTTCCCGCTCTCCGGGGTGTTTCGGCGTCTGCGAGCGGGGAGGGAGCGAAGCGGAGGAAGGCAAGCAAGTTTGCCAAGTGCTGCCCCTGCGTTAAAGGATGCGCTGGAACGTTCCTGTGACGCGGGAGGTCGTGCTCACCGTACTCCTGTCTTACACCCTTCTCGAAATTAAAATTCAAGTTAGCAGCCCACGGAGAAGAATGGCTGTGTGCAGCGGTGTCCTTTGCCCATTCCCTGCACCAAGCCTCCTCGCCTGCAACAGGCAAACACAGAAAATACTCCTCCCCATCACACCCCGGTGACTAGTACAGGAATGTCTGATGGTTTTGCTCCATAGGCATAGTTCCGTCTTGCTTGTTTTTGGAATGGGTAGGTCTCAAAAACAAAAGAGAAATATGGTGAGATTCAATTGCTTTGTCTATATTCGGGAAAAAAACAGCCACAAAAGGTGTTAAGCTCTCAATCCTGTCTTATTTTCCGGGAAAGTAATTTAGAACAGCATGTTTGTATCAATCACAAATCAAGAGAAACTAAATGAGAACCTTCCAGAATATTTGCCCTTTGCATATCAAGTGTGTTGGATGAAACTGATAAAAACTGCAGGATGGGTTTTCACAAACAAGGCAGTATTTTTTAAATCACACATAGAATGAAAGGATAGGTAGTGGAGAATTGATTTAGCACTCGTCACCAGATTTCGTCTTATCTCTGGGCCTGATTCAACAGCACAGTGTTAATGCCAACACGATGGTGTACGGAGGTATTCAAGAGGGAACCTCGTTGTAAGACCCTGTCATAAAGTGCAATCATGATTACAGCTATCACCGTAGAAGAGCTTGTTTCAGTAATTATTATTTCCTGATGTTTCATGTTCTCTACAAGAATGAAAGAGTGAAGAGTTGTCATGTGTAATTCACACTTAGTGCATTTGTGCATGTTAAGTAAAAACTATATTCACAAGAAATGCCAAAGTTACTGGATAATAGATCTTTGTGAAGTATAAGGGAAATATCAGTAAATTTCTTTTTAAAAAAATTTTGTGCTTAATTTTGTAGTCTTACTCTTTTTGGGCAAGGCTTTGTTTCTTTGCCAAACACTTGGAGGAGAAAGAATGATGTTGTGTGTGCAATAATGATTCAGATGGAGTCCTCAAACTGTGAGCACTGTCCATTCTGTCAGGACAACCTGCTTTGGACAAAAGGTGGGAAACCAGCAGGAAGATACTGGTTTGTAATGACTTCTAGGGAGGAAAAGTGAGGAAAAAGTGTGTGAAACAGAAGACAAATCAAGAATTTGAGATTAAAATTGCCTATCTTCTCCAGAATTGTGCAGCAAGTCCATCTCTGGGAACACATCAACAAAGTGACGTCAAGCTCAACTTGCTTAGGACCAGCTGTAACATCAGTCAGCTGCACTTCACAGCACTGTATGGATGTACCCTGTACATAGCCCTCACGTGCTCCAAGCCCCTTGCAGCCCGGGAGCCTTCCCAGGTCCCTGGGTTTTGTGTTTTTCTCATCTGCCCGAGTTACTGTCAGGTCCCTTCTTCTGTAAGAATGTGTCTGCCATCCTCTCCCAAGGCAGAGAGCATCTGGCCAGTCGTAGCAGAAGTGGAATCACAAGGAGGAGGACTAGCTCATGGAGAGGGAAAGGAGTACTTTTAGGAGGGCCATGCAGCAGTCTGTGAGAGCTGGGGGCAGTGAGAAGGGCTGGAGAGAGAGAACAGGTGGAAGCAAGGAAAAACCAGAAATGGAGGTCATCTTCTACTTCATGTCACCCCATCATCACCTTAGAGCCTTGGAGCCATTTCGTGTACCCACATGTCTGCATAGCCAAAAAGCATAAGGAGTCTGGGAGTCAGGCTGGCAATTATCACCCAGTGATGCTGTAACACTGAACACATTTCTAGTGACCTTAGTGCTCAAATTCTCACTGAAACGAAAGGTTCTATTTCCTGTCTGAGCTGGATAAGCAAGCACTGCTGATCAGAATTTCCTGACGAAAGAACGGTGACAGAGGAGGTATATGACACTCATAGCCTTGAAATGCTGCATCAGCAGTGTCCCTCCTCCCAGCTCCGTGCTCAGCGTTGCACCAGGGTGTCCCTTCAGTCGCTTTCCCTGGGGACAGCAAGATAGAGAGTCTACAGCTCTGTTACAGTGCTTATCTCACCTGGAAAGAGCTAAGTCCCCTTTGATACTTACCATGTCATCAATATAATTGTGCTTTGGTGGTTTTGCTTTTCAATGGATCCTGGTAAAACAATAGATCTGGGGGGTGGGAGGGCAGAATTAAAAAAATTGCATAATAAATAAGCATAAATAGTGTGTAGTAATGACATGGGAGTCTGGTCTTCCACAGTATTCAGGAAAACCATCCTTTACTACTGTGATGCTGCTGCTAACCTGATCCTACTTCTTGTCCATCTTAACTAAAAAGGTAGCATTTGATTTGGAAACAGTACATTTTTTATTTTAAATGGAATAGAAAAAAAAATGATTTTAAGCCCTAATTGCATATGTGTCAAATAACTTGTCACATTTAAAGGCTGTCGTGGGAGCCAACCCGTGCAATTGTATATGGACAGTGTTATCCAATTTACCCTGGTTTGTATGATTTACTGGTATGTTTTGCTGTGGGTTGCATTATTTAGTTGTTTGATAATCTCTTTTCTTTCTGTTGTGATTTATGAGATGACATTTTTGCTTCTTTTATACCAGCATGTTATTTTGTCAATCAAAATCTCTCTGTGCAGCAGCAATATACAAAAAAGATAGCAGAGAACAACCCCTAAAGTGCATCTAATGTTTACTTTAAGCAGATTATTTATGGGGAAATACATCAGAGGAACCAATTTGCAAAGCAATGGTTGGTTATATGTAAAGAACAAATGCTGCAATCAGCACTCTGTGGGTTCACTTGCATACATTCTGTGAATCTGTACAGTTGCCTAAAAGATTAATAAGGACAAAATGAAAATGCTTTTTTCACTTTTGAGCCTTTGTACTTTTCCCCTCTCTCTCCTGATGGTGGAGTCACATCCTCTGTCTTTGCTGCATCTTATTTCCTCCTCACCTTTCTAGCCTTGCCTGGGACCAAGCACAGAAATGCTTCAGGGCCTGGCTATTGCCTTCCCCTGCTATGAAGGCTACTGCTGGAGGTTGGGGAAAGTCAGTTGTTTGATTTCATGGTTTTGTGCTCCTGAGTCGCAGTTGATGAAAGAAATGGGGATGGAATACACCTGAAGTGTTCAAGGCTGTATTTTCTAGGAGCTATTCATGTCAAGGCAAGATATAAGTTACTTATGGTTCTTAACACCTCTTAGTGAGAGGAGAATGTGGTTGTTTCATCTGATCTCTTTCTACATAAGTATAAAATTTTGTGTTTCATAATACACAATATTATGAGCTCTTCCACGAATCACTTACCAAGTTTTTTATTCATGAAAACCACCAAAAAGCAAGAATTTACTGAAATGAAGTCAAATACTCTTTAGACCTGTGAAACACATGTTTTACTATGAATTCTGCATAAAATACAGCGGTACAGTGACAGCAATTCTAATACTATTGTACCAAATAGAGAAAATGATCTTGTAAGGGTAGCCAGTGCTTGAAAGATAATTTCATATAATATGTTTTCCATTTTATTAGAACCAATTCTGCTAAGACAGGCACCAGTTCAGATAACCAACTTGAGTCCCAAGCAGTTGAAGAATGATGTATAGTACATACAGGCTGCCTTCTTCAATCACTACAGAGGGCATAAATAGAGTGTTAAATTGGTGCTGTTTAGTTTTGCGCCTGTCTGAATGCATGGTCCTGTTTCTGGCAATAGGAAAAATCAAACTGGCTTCTGTAAGGACTCAAATCCACCTATGATATTAATTTATCAGCTAAAGCATTAAATCTCTGATTATGACCTCACTTATTTACTCTACATATGACTCAGATGTCAGTATGATATAATCAGANTGGGTGCCTGAAATAACTTCGGAAACTGGAGCCTTTCAAAGAGCTGTGGAGGGAATGTAAAATACTTAGTGCAACACAGCAAGAGGTGTGCTTATACGTTTAATACCTCTCACATACTTGTCAGGGAGAAAAAGTGAATCTATCTTTAGAAACAAACTTTGCCAGGGAAAAGGGAGCATGAGAAAATGCAGTTCCCACCCAAGCTGCGAATTGGTATTTCCGGGTTAAGTGACCAGAAGTCCTGATGGCCTTAATCAGAATTACAGGTTTACATGCTTTCTTTCTTTGTCTTTATCTCTGTGTTCACAAGCTCAATAGACGCTGGGTATTTAACCAAAAAAGTGACAACTTATTCCCTTGAAACAAGAAAAGTTCACAGGTCCAGGTAACTTTAAAATTTACAGCACAAATAAAAGCAAAGCAGAAAAGAAACGAAACAAACAGCGTCAAAGCTGCTGCTAAAAGAAATTGAAGAGTACCCTTATTTTTATAAAAAAAATCTGGACAACCAAAGGGCATTTTCTAAGAAAATGAGAAGACAAGCATGGTACCGGTTTAGATGGAGTAAATAAACAGGTATGGTATTTTGTTATCTTTCTGACAAAATGTAAAAATTCAAAAAATTAACTGTGGAGGCGGTGTTCAGAGCGTATATAAACCAAAGGGTTTCCTTTAATCCTTTACTAATCCCTTACTTATCTCTCCTACTGTACATGCATTGTTAACAAAGATACAAATGGAGCAGAGACACGCAGGCACTCTAAAGGAGTTAAATTCCAATACTTCAAGTACAAAATGCAGAATACCCTCCACGGAAAAAGCCCCTGTGCTGACAATAAGATATTTAATTTGTAACATTTCTAAAATGATTTCACAGTGGTTAGTAGCTCACATTTCTACACGTATATTTCTGGATTATTGAAACACATTTTTTTATTATTATTATGATAGGTATGGGAGACTTTTAAAGATAATTTAATTATTACCTTTGAATGATACTAATGTACTAAATTTTCATTACAGTTTAGGAATAAATAACAGGATTGTAAATAAATTCCTACATTCTTTCTATGACAGAAATTGGGTTAAAATATTTGTCTTTTGCTAGAAAAGCATTTTTAGAATATTTTCCTAGAAATAGAAGAAGAACAGAAGTTGGTCCCTAAGTGATATTCCAGTCCTTTTCTGAAATTTATTTCAAGATGCAGGCTGGGGGAAATAATATAAATTATTGACAGTGAATGCACTGCTTATATCTGCAGAACAGACCATTCATAGTGATAATGAATTTGGCATTTGAGTGTTCCAGAGAACTGCAAGATTTTGTTAAAGGATAAAATGCAACTGGAATTTTCAATCTCCCTTATTTCAGACAACATGAAAGAGACACCTCTACAAAACTGAAACACAACTTCGTTAGTCTTAATCTTGGACTTTATTTTATAAGTTTCTTCTCTCATTTGGATTTTAAAATTGCCGTGAAGGGGAAAACCTTTGCAGATATGAGTTTTATAATCAAGTGTTGTTGATTCCACCTCCTTTAATGCATAGTTTAATGACTAAATGTGAAGGATTATCAAGTCATCGAGTATGGAGGTGTCTGTGACTATATTATTTAATGCTAGATATTTTTATGAAAAATCTACACCACTGTTTATTGTGTGTATGATGCTGCTACTGGAGGAGGTATGAAGCAAAGTTACAAACAAAATAAACTAAAAAACACCCTGACTCTTTAGAGACTGGATAAATAGTAAGAAGCATGTTTAATACAACTAATTTATAGATGAATGTGGTGCCAAGCCAGAATACATTAACAAGGTAAGGCTGCAGGGTCTCTAGGTAAGATAATATATTGCTTTCATTAAAAAGCAATCTGCATGGACCATATCCACTAACACTGGAAACTCTGCAGCTGTCACCTTTATCAGGGGAACAAGAGCAAGCCACTACATTTTAATCACTGGAGTTTGTCAGGAACGAAAAACAGCCAGCTTCCCACAAATCAACAGACATGTATCCTGATAAGGAGAGTGAATTGGAAAAGGACAGCTACACCCCGCACTACACCACCTATTCTGGAGTGATCAAAGCACTGTAATTGTAGCAGATAAATCTACTGAATTAGGCTCTGGGACAAAACACACATCTTTTCACAAAACAAACGCATGCTTACTTGAGTCATCCATGACATATTTCACTTCTTAGTTTGAGTATTCCCAGTAGTTCACAAAGGCTGCAGGAGAGAAAAAAATAGGATGATTACATCCAAAATCCGATGGCATTTTTTCCAAAATCTCTGTCCTGGTCATTACACAGTAATTAATATTTGCACTGCAGTTACTCAGCTATTCTTTTGAGTAGCTCTGCCAATAAAAGTAAACACAATTATTTGTTAATACTCCTACTCTTTGAATTGGTCATATCTGATATATATGAGAGCAAATACTATTTTTCTATGGTAGATAATTATTCTTCAAAGACATGGCACTGGGGAATTGAGAGGGGCAATGCTTAGGATAAGAAGAACTTGAAGATTCTTACAGAATGTATTATGACGGTCAAATTTTAACCTCTAGAGCAATCATAGTTATATGATAGCTATATGGTAGGGAATGATAGCAGATATGACCCCTATAATATAACAAAGATTTGCTGTAATGAAAGAAGTATTAACTGTAAAACTGTCATGGAAAATTATTTTGTCCAAGGGAAATATAGGAATATTTTCTTGCTTGTGGAGGGATGACTATAACTTTTTTTGTGAGGTCTTTTAGACAAGTTTTCTTTTTTTTTTTCTTAGTGAACTATCACACTAAAATAAAATCAAGTTTTGGGGAGGGGTATTTCCATTTGCAAGAGCTTTGAAGTACTGATTAAAAATCAATGTAATGCAACATAGGTGCCTTTTAAAAAGGAGTAATTCTGATATTGTGCATACAAGGCTTGGAGTGGATGAGATGTACCGCCTTAATAGGATTTACAGTTCTGAACTCCCCACTAATGTACTAAATTGGCTAGGATTAGCCCGTTTCTGTGAGCTGGTATGATCCTTGCTGGCAGTCCGGGTGAGAGCACTTTGCTAAACAGCTTATTACCGTTTGCACCAGCAGTTCAAGTTCTTAGTCAGCAGTGAGAGGGGGAATAAAATAACTAGTACCTCACAAGATAACAGTGTTAATCTTGAGAAATACAGTGCAGCAAGGATCATTAATGGTATCTCTTATTTGCTGCTCATCAGAAGACCAAAAATAGATGGTACATGTCTTCTTATTTATGATATTTTAAACCTTCTAGCATTCAGAAAATATTCCAAATAAATCAATTAAATATATATTACTGGAACTTTCCAAGGTAGTTTTGTGCAGGAAGTACATTCTCCCATTACTTATTTACACACAGTTAGTGATTTTCAAATGTCAAAGCCACAGATCTCAGAAATTAATTTGAGTTGATAACTAGAAAAGTTATTGTTAGGCTATCCTGAGAGCTAAGCCTCAGAGAAATCATCCAGTGGTGTAGCCTCCATGAGGACAAGCGTTCCATCTACAGCAATTAACAAGGCAGGCAGAGGCAGGCACCAAAAGATACAGACAAGTCACCTCAGAGTCTCTGGGAAGTGCCTGAGCAGTTGTGCAGGACATGCATCCAAGCCTCGGGCACTGGGAGCCTGATTTCCACAGGCACTCTTGCAAGTGTGTGGGATCTGCAGCTGTGTGACTTTCTTCTCCCTGTGCTCCTCTTCCAGGCTTATGGTTATGCTGGTGCAATAAGCCAGAGTCCACAGGACTGTCTGCTGTATCTTTTTGCTGCTTGTGGCCCTGGCTGGCTGGCTGTGAGAAGGGGATGCTGGTGCTCACATGCTGAGCAGGTAGCTAAGCAAACCAGCCCCTGTCACTTTCCCCCACTGTGTTTTCAGACTTGCTAAAAAGCTGTGATATCCAGGCATCACCCAGCAGCGCTCATACAGACAGAGGTCCCATGTGCTCACCTGCACTGTAGAACAGAGTACATGATTTTCCCCGGTTTTATTGAGAGATTTTATTCATTCATTCATTTATTTATTTTAATGTTGCAGTATTTCTGTATGTCTTTACTGCCACAGACATGGGGACATCAGGATTTATTCTAATGAGTGTAGGAAGCTCTCTTAGACAGCAAAGAGCTTTCTGCCTCTGTTTTCAGGTACTGTTTAATTCTACAATTGATCTCCAAGTATAAGAGAATGATGCTGCTAATCTCTTCTTGAAAAAGCAGGGAATTCTGTTTGCATTTTCTAACTTCTCTGAATAATTTTCTGTGAGAGAACCCATGGCTGGATTTTATTGTATGTTTGAAACCTGTTGGCTAGCTGAAGATCAGAAAACCAAACATGAAATCACTTTATTCTTAGCTTTCACCCCTCAGAATCAATTATTTTTATCTCTTCTGCATTTCAACAGTTCTTTTTAAGAGTAAAATAATATCCAGAATGACATGAGAGCCAAAGATTTCTTTTTGGCTATCATTTTCTTCTGGAATAAAAATTTGTGTAATCCGTCATCTTGAGAGCTACTGAAATAAAATCAGCAATACTCTGTCAACACTATGAAGAAAGTCCCATTGTCTTTCTGTTTTCTTGTACTTTACAAGAGAAGATCTGAGTATTTCATGTTGATTGCTTGATTGGCTGCACTGGGACTCTTTAAAAATACTAAAAAAATCAACAGTCTGGTACAAATCAAACACAGGCTTCTATCAATCATGAGCCTGGGGTATTATCTGAGGTTTTTACCCAGAAAGATGTCATTAAAAGTTGCAGAAATTAATTGGTGCCATTGGCTGTAATGGCCTTTCCTGACACACTTTCTCAAATGTAAAGAAAAATTATGGATAAGGCAAATTCCTCATGGGATTTTTATAGATGTCTGCTTTGTTCTGTTATTGTTTATTGCAAATGTTATTACTGTGATCTATTGCCCCATCATGCTTTGTCTATACTGCTTATGCCATTTCACAGCCTGCAACAACTAAGGGTTTCTGTCACCAACCAAGATAACATTTATTTTTAAATTCCATCTTGTGTATTCCTATAGCGATCTCTGGGAGTTAATTCCATGTGTTTAAAATTTCATACTCAAACAGATCTTGTTCTAATTGATTAAACATTGCCAGTGATCTTCATAGAACAATTGTGAATCTTCTCTCAGTATGTACATCTTCTTCTACAGTTAGTTTAATCGCTGTGCAAAGCTGCAGGAGTATTTAGTTTATTTCAATTGTTCTGTTTTTCATATCTATGAAACAGACCTGTCACAAGACAGTTTTCACTCCCTTCCTTCTTAAATTTATTACTTATAAGATTATCTTCTTAATTATAAACTAGATTATCCTGAGAGCTAACCTTCCAAAAAGTTTAATCTTTTAGGAACAGAAAACTAAGAACTTCAGCCTATGCTTTACAGCAGTGCAAATACAGTAGTTAATGAGTCTCCCAAATTTGGATTTGATATTCACAAAAGTTTTTATATTTAATACCAGCAGGCCGCCTTAATACCATCACTGAAGTCAGATTATGCAGTTACATTGCAATGCTTTTTCCATTCTGGGACTTGAAAGATCCACTTAAAGGCATTTGGGACCATAAGTCTTGCTTTAAAAAACCGTTGTGAATTAAACTTTAAAGCATACTTTTCTTCATTAAGCCTTCTCAGAGTATGCTGTGTATAATTTATTGGACCTTTAGCTTAAGATGTTCGGTGTTTTCTGTAAAATGCAATAGATCTAGTGTGACATGCTCTGACAATATAACAAAGCCCATCAGACATTGGCAAAGAAGATTGTAATTTCAGCGATGTGGGAGTGCTCTCTTTTTTACCTCTAGACTTCATATGCATGTGTGAAGCAGCGTAAAAGGATCAAGTTCTCTAACCATCTGCCCAGCCTTCGATCTGTAAAGTAGTGATAGTTAGTCTGTCATCCTTCAATTTTAATCTGCTTCCGCTGTGTGTATTAGTAGTCTGTCTTTTGACCGTGCATTTTAACTCTATCTGGTGATGCAGTGCCACTACTCTGTTTATTTCTGGTAACTTCAATGTACAGCTTTCAAACACATACTTTATCTCTTTGTGACTGTCAGTTTGGTTTTGTTTGATTAGTTTCAGGTCTGTACTTCAGTGTTTAAATTGATTATCCTGTGCTCATTTTGTAAATCCTTGTAGAGCCCCAGCAAGAGTTCACTGAAAACAGGAACAGTGAGCTGCACGGCCTCAAAGAACCAGTAACAGAAACACAGATTCTTTTGTGGTGTGCCTCCTCTCACCACTGATAGTCTTGTTCTAGGGCAAGTCTTTGGTGGCTTGTTTTAAATGGCATTATAGTCACATCCTGGTTAATAGTCAAGTATCCCCGTAGCAAAAGTATGACGATTGTTATTTATACTTTTGCTGTCACTCTCAGGAAAAAAAAGGTCTGTGTTTTAATAACTCTAGGAGTTGAATATGGCCCTTCTCATAAAGGTAGTTCCTGCAAGGCATCATTGTTAAACTGGAGATGTTGACAAGTCCCATCCTGTGAATCTTGGATCAATGGGAAAGGGCTTTCTTTAGTCTTTCTTGCTGATTTCCAAGACCACTACTCTGCCATATTTCTTCACATGTATTGTTTCATCCTCATATCTCCATTATCAGTTAGACATTCCATATCATTTAATGGCCCTCACTGGGGTTATTAGGGAATTGCTGAGAACAGCTGTATGTTTGATGTTAGATTGGGTCTTCAGGCAATCCCGTCAAAGTGGCACAAATCTAAGTTGGATCTCCCAGTCATTAGGAGTTCCTACCTGGAATTGTTACTTTTAGGACCACAAACATCACCATTCGTATGGATAGGTACTTTTGGAACTGTTACCATTAAAGCAGACAGGGTACATGTATTTCTACAGTGCCTGGAACTAAAGTAGTGCTGAAGGATGATGTGCTGAGGGGACGTTGCCTCCCAGCCTTTCTGACGATCTCCCAGCTCCACATGCTTCTTCAGGTGTTCATTATGAGTATGATGCTGAAGCCACCCACTGAAGGTGTGACCCAACATGTCAAGTGATACAGCATTTAAAGCAAAAGCTGTAAGTGGGTAGACACACTTTTTAAAAAAATCAGTTAAATTAACTATTCATTGTAATATTTAGATAATTAATTATTTTGTAAAGTTGTGATCTATTCTTAAGCATCTCATAAAAAGGCTACTTCTGCCAGATTGTTTTCAACACCCAGTTCAGCCCTCTGTAATTCACACTTAGAAAGTTACAGTGACATGCCGGAGGTCTCATAATCACCATGTGACTTTGTTTGTGCTGAAAATGGAGACTGGGCCACATGCCAGGGGCCTTGCTCATATTTGTTTAATTTCATGGGAAGAGGAACGCTTGGTGATATTCTGTTTATTCCAGATCATATAAATTTGCACAAAGGTACTCAGAAATAAGACATCAGAAAGTTCCCTGGCTGCCCGTGTGAACCACCTCTACCTAGTGCACTCCCTTGGCTGCTAGCTCCCAAGAACAGACCCTGAGGAGATACAAGGAGCATCTCTAGAGAGGACAGGCAGTTATTTGCTAAAGCCATTCCTACAATGCAATGTTATCTGCCGCGTGCCTTGTGGGGTAAGGAGCCAGGCTGCACTCACTTGCCTTTAATTTCCCCCAGGGACTGGTCAAAGGACATATGAGATGGATGCAAGGACACCGGCTTGCTGGAACTCAACCACTTGCTCTGCTTTCCACCAGGTTGCAGTAGCAGAAACCAGCAGGCCTCAGAATGGTATTTCCTAATTTTTCTCTGTATTGCTCTTCCAACAGCCATCCCTACAAAGAAGAGATATAAAAATCATCCTGTCAAAGTGGTCTGGGAGTGGAGTTCAGTTTTCTTAAAGGATTTTGTTCTGATTTATTGAACCTGCTGATCACTTGTCGAAGTTAACAGAGAGAAACCTTCATTTTTATCAGGTCATCCATGTAGTCAGGCTACAAGTTTCTGAAGACACACCAAAAAATGGCCTGTTGAGCTTCCACTCATGTTGAGGCAGTGTGAAGAAGGCCTGCTTCTGATTTCTCACTGGTGTAGTTGTGCTGTTTCCAGTGGTGCAGAGTCAATACATGAGAGCGCAGTCAGGTCCTTTTAAAGCCCTGAAATAAGGGGATGCCGATCAGACCAACTCTTTTTCAGAAATGACTGTGGGCTTGAGCATGTTTTGTGTAAACTGGGAGAGCCGTGACTAGCTTTACAAAGGAAACGTGGCGATTTAAAACATTTGGGAGGCTAGCTCCCCAGGCAGAGCAATGAGAAATATAGGACAGTCAAAAAGAGAAATAGACCATTAAAATATGTTGATAATAGAAATTTTTATATATATATACTGCAGACTTGTCTTTAATCTTTAAAGTTTTAATCTTTTGCTGTCTACAAGACAGAACATGATATATTTTTGATATATTTTCAAAGGTCAGGCCCAAAGTCATGCTCTTTTAGAGGTCTTCTGGCTGTTTGTACTTTTTTGATGTTTGTACCATCATGCAGACCTGATAAGTAGATGAATGACCATGATAAATGTGTATAATGAGAAAGTGATAAGAATTGCAGCATCTGACATGAGTTATGTCTGTGTTGTCCAGAAATGGAGATGCTCTACTTTTATCTTTACTCTCTAATTTCTTAATTAGAAAGAAAGCATATTTTCCACCCAGTGCATATGCATTTGGCAAGAAGGCTGTCTAATTACAAGACATCTCAGCCAATGACCTTAGTATAGATGCTGCTATAATTTTCTGTTTAAAAATGTCTCTCCTCTCTAAAGAGCATGAGCCACGGGACCAAGCTTTATGCAGTGATATGTAAAAAAAAAAAAAAATCTAGGCATAAAATCTGATGGGATCCTGATGATATACCAAAAAAAAAGAAGGATTAGGGCCCAATCCAGCAAGCTTTTGAAAATACATGCTCATTTTCTCACATATATGGTCTGATTCAAGTTGCTGGGATTAGTTACATGAGTAATGACACACACATGTATTTTGAAAACCTAGCTATCAAGATCAGATTCTAATCTGAGATACCCAGAAAGTCTGCATCCATAAAGCCTTATAAGGGCAAAATTCCCTTTAATGAGATTTCTCCCATTGATAGAACTCTTGCTTTAGAGAGACAACAAAAGTGTAGCCGTTGAAATAGTCCTCTAAAAATGAGCCATTGCATGCTGTTGGAGAATTAAAGCTGTGGATTTTTTTAGAAAGTGCAGTCTGTATTTAGGGACCTTAACTTTCCAGAAATCAAATGAATGGTTTAGTTAATTTATACCAAGGATGTTTTCAATTCAGTGATTGTTCACTGTCTTACACCTCTACTCTGCAAAGATTCACACATTTGCATGCTTTTTCATGCTAAGCATTTCCACTGAAGAAGGATATACATTTGTGGAAGCATAGCTTAATAGATTCAACCTACTTCTCTCAAAGTGAGTGGCAAAACTGTTCACTTGAGTGAGAGGAAGATAAGATTAACAGCAATAAAGCTATGCCAAGTTAAGAAATTCTGCATGCTATGAGCAGCAAAATTATATTGGCTTCAAAACCATAGAAAGATAAATTAAAATTAATATCCTTTGATCTCGTTTTTCACAACTGTCATAATACAATATTTTATTCTGCCATTTAATTACTTGATTATTTATCTATAATAATATGGGATTACTTGTGCTTAAACACTATCATGAATAGTTGAAAGCAACTACTCCAGGTAAGTGCAAAAGCATATTGTGCGCATGTTTTTGGTTTTCTTGCATCAAAAGGCAAAGTTTATAAAACATCAGCAATGCTATCTGTAGCAAAGAGGAGAGAAACATTTTGTGGAGGGTGTTTATTTAGATTTTCTCAGTTTCCTTTCAAACTAAGATTTGTTTACTAGAGGCATTACAATTTAGTGAGACAAATTAGGCTAAACTTTTTATCTCTGGTGGTTTGCACATGCACTGATTGAACTAGTATTTCTTCTAAAGATTGCCTGGGAAGATAAATGAACAAGAGGAGCAATTAGAGTAAGGAAAAACTAAAGATTGGCTGACATGATTTAGGTTTACCTCTAAGGCAGTTTGTCATTTTGTCTCTATAATCTCTATCAGAATTGACTAAAACCGTAAACATAAATCATTATACTAATTTATTTCACCACACTGCGGTCTAGGAGAAGAAGATTTCATTTTTTTCCAACAGACTTTGGGGGATTCAGCATTTGCAGAACTTTTTTAATATAGTAAAAAAACAAGCCATCCTACAGAATCATTGATTGGTATTTCAGCTTCTTTAAAATCTGGAGGGTTTTAGTGTTAAGCCAAGAACTGTTCCAGTTACTATTACTAAAATAACTATTAAGAATTCAGAATAAACAGGCATGGATTTGATTTTTTAAGTCACTCTATAAAGCCTAATGCATGACAAAACATAATGCAAGGCCATCAGTTAATACTTCACAGTAGACCAGTTAATAAGCAGCCTTCTCTCCTGAGATGCATCAGAAGGAAGTCTGTAGGACTGTGGAATACCTTTGTGGGAGGAAAACCAGTAGATATCTGAGGACATCCTGCAGTATAAATCTCTATGGGCTGTCACAAGGCCTGTTACAGACTCTCCAAAAATAGAGCTCTGTATATCTTCATTAGGAACTGTACTAACAACAGTGGCCACCTGCAATTTTATTCAGACACCACAGTAAAGCAAGGATTATATTATGTTGCTTTTATCAAGTGAAATATTCCTTATCGGTGACTTTTAGGGACAGATTTTCCAATGCGGTTTAGACATCTGTGTCCCGCTGACTTGCCTATTTGTGAATGGTCTCATTTAGTTCAGTGGAGCCCCTTGCATATGCCAATGGCTGCAGGATCGTTGGCTAAACTGTTCCCCCAAAGGAACACCATCAGAGATGTTCCCTCCCTCATGCCCACACTCCAACAGACCCCTTAAGGCACAGATTGCACATTACCTAGTTTCACAGTCAGCCAACCCTACCAAAACAAATACGTGAAGGTTAGCTCTGCTAGCTATATCCAGAGAAAGGGAGGAGAGGGAGTGTATCTCCAGGCCTGGGAGAGCAGACTGCAGCTAAGTCTGACTACACATACTGTTGATATTCTGAGTGTATTCCTAAACCTGAGCTACAGGTTGCATTTTTCTACAAAACCTTTACTTTAAAACAGGTAATTTGAGGATGATAACTTCAGGAGTCTGATTTTCTACGAATTTGTGTCTCTTAGTTGATTTATTTACTAGTCTGAGAAGGAAAGCATCTAGCACAGACATTTCCTCTGTCAGATTATTTATAGGTCTCTGTGCCCTACCTGTGTTCAGAGTTTAACTCTCTTTCAGTCCACTCTCCCTGTGTCTCCCATAATTCTATGTAATCAAGGGGACGTACAGATAAATATTACACATGCATACAGGGCATGATTCCATAAGCCATAGGAAAAACTGTTAAATCAGGATCCATTAGTAAGTATTTTTAAGCAGGAAGCTTTAGGGTTTTCAGAAACCTGGCTTGCCTTGATAAGTGTTTCCATTATCAGTCTCTCTCTGTGCTCTACTTAATTTACACTAAATTCCACACAATGTAAATATGGCCGGAAAACATGTCATTTCATTACTTCATTACTGCTTAACATAATACACACAGCAGAGACATGTCTATCTTGCTCAGACCTTGGTGTGCCATCAGTTTCACTGGCACATCCACTGTGAGTGGCAGTTCAACCTCTGCCACATAGTGATCCCCTGTAGTTCCTCAAACCACAGAAGCAGCCTACAGGGTTGAACACAAGCACTGGAATAAAGTTTGCTACCTGTAGTTTCCTTTCTTTCCACTTTGTGCCTTCTTTTCCCCTCTTTCACTGGCAAGTACAAGTAACTGAAATCCAACTCTTTCTTGAATTTTTATTTCTAGACTAGAACTTTTACAAGTCAAGTGGTATGAGCAGTTTCGAACATGAACCAAAACCTGTGGCTCTAGATGGTCACATTCCCACAGAATACAATAGAACCACCAAGTTGTTACTTTGTTTTTCACCTTAATTTTCTTTACTTTTCCTTAAAAAACACGCTGCAAAATGTTACGTGACTTTCTTCTCCCCCAGCCCTGGCCCTCACTGTGATAGCTGGACCTGGTTAGGTCTGGACCACTAATTTCCACAAATAATGGCAATGTGAGGGAACAAGAAACCACTGATGCTCAAAAATGCCAAAGACTTCCAAACTTATTTGAAATAGTTCTAAGGTCAAGAAAAGCATTAGTGATGTAGTTAACCAAGATTAGCTCCACTGCTGGCTTGGCCCAAAAGCAAACAATGCCATTGCAAGGAACAAATATCTCAGTGCTCTCTACACAAGGAGGCCGTCCTGAAAGAAAGCCAGAAAAATTCCAGCCATTGAATGGGAGTGAAAGAGGAAAATAGTGCAAAACCTTCTTCTCGAGCCGGAAAGACATTTATGTTGCGAAAACGCTCATCCCAGCTTTGAACTCCAGAGGGCGATAGTCCCCAGCATGACAGGTATATGGGCCTTTATTAAAAAGAAGGAAGATACCGATAGCTTTCTTGATGCTACCAGCAGAATGGGGGCCATATCAGTAGACACATAACAATGGTGGGTGCAGAACACACAGCCAGGGTTGTCAGAAGCACAGCTAGTAACAGAGTATGGAGCTGATCAGAAAAAAAAGTTGCTCTCTTACCTCTGAGAACAAACAATAGTTCAGTAGCAAGCTAGAGGAAAAGCAGGGTAGGACATAAGTGAGGAGAAGATGTCCTGTGGAAGCGGGTCAGAAGTGTCATGTAATTTGTTTAAGTCCTCATGTGTGCTAATAACTTTATCTGAGTCTAATAGGTGTATAAAAACTTATGATTATTTATTCTGATTTTACTTTGAAAACAACACTTTTCATATATTACGAATACAGGAATTCTTGGAAGCATCATCTAGTCTGCAAACATTCTTGCATAGCTTTGTTATTGTAACACATCATTTGATTATGATTAACAAGGAATAAAAATTTCTTAATATCAGGAAATTCTTTAATATGATTGGGTTTTGGAAGGTGCACAGGATAGGGACTATGTTTTTCAAGTAAACCATTCCCACTCCAGCTGTGTCACCAGTAATACCAGTAAGCCCTTTCAAGCTTCTCACAGAAGGTCACTGCTGTAGTGGTTTTTGCAACTACTTGGAGCCTATGGGCTGTTTAAACCCTTGCCGAGGTGTCTGCTGCCTACCTCGTAACTGCTGACACTGTGTCACTTCTCCCGTCATGCAGAGGAGATTTCCTTGCCCTACTCCTGCTCTGAGCAGAAGTAACTTCACCCAGGCAGCATTATAGGTATAATTACAGGCTCAGCAAAGCAAAATGGGCTCCGAACAAGACTTGAATAGACAGTAGGCAGGTAAGAAAAAGAAACGGAAGTAGTTTTTTTCATGTCATTGTTTTGTGCTTCCATGAGTCATGTTTTTCAGTTTAAGTCTTTGCACTGTTTGCCATTACATGTTAGAATCTCTTCTCTCCCTGAGATAAGGAAGAGCTACACCTGTGTGCCAAGACTTTGTTGGAGAAGAAAAGTTCATCAGGAAGCAATGGCAAGTCAGTCAGCCACTTCCTAGAATTAAGAGAGATGAGGGAGGAAAAAGTACCTCACTATACAGATATACTTCTGAGTATTTTATTATTTTTCTTTTGTCACAAATTGATACTATAGCCAGATACTCCTCTTCCTGTAACTATTTATTTATTGTGTACTGGCTGACTTCATTATTTTGTTTTTTTTTTTCTAGGGTTTGTCTTTCCACACTAGATTTCAAAGCAGATACTCTATGGCTGCATTTTGGTTTAGTTTTAAAGTGGTGGCATGAGTATTACACACTTTTAACGCAAGCAGCACCATCCCAGCTGTCCAATGAATAATTGGAAACTGTGTCTGGTTCCGGCTGAGTACAAGTAAATTTGAGATAAATCTAGGTTTGGTGGTTGGTTCGTTGTTTTTCTTTTTTTCCTTTGTTGCAGTTATCCCTGCATTCTTTATAAAATATCTAAGTTTTTGGGTTTCTTATCTTGAACCATTAACTAGAGCAACGGTATGGGTTCCTTACAGTTCCACAAACAGAGCAATACCTGTGATGCCAGAACATTTCTACCTACCCTGTTAATCCCAGAAATGGCACAGTAGTCACAGATTAGTTACCGCTGGATGTGACTCTCATTTTTAAAACTGCGGTCACCATGGGGGCTTAATATTGCCATGCTTGCATGTAACTAAATCTAGAATCTGTTTTATCACTGCCTTCATACAGAAAGCACTACATTTGCCTATTTTAGATACCTGAGGGTCATATTTCCTTCTGCAGAGATAACCTCTTGTGGCAGCTGCATTCCATTGTACCCAGGAAACTGCTGTCCGGTGAGACTAAAGAGGATCTTGCTTTTTCTTCTTATTCCTCCTTATTAATACAAACAAAATTGAATGGAATGGAAGTATTGACACAATACAAAGGAACATTAAGTGAGAGGATCACACCCAAGATAGAAATAAAACTCAAATTTACACTTAACTCTTTAAGTTCAATGTGAGTTTAAAATAGAGGGAGTAAATAATCTCTGTTTGATAATTGTGAAACCTCTGGCATGGAAATTCACAAGTCAGACAGCAAGAGTTCATACTGAAACAGTGATACCACAATCAAATTTACAGGTTTGTAATTAGCAGTTTATAGTTAAAAAGACCATAAGTGATCCAAGCAACTTACTACCCAAAAGTTTGATACCACTCTTCAGTAACTGTTTTTGCAGAGAAGGTGACACGAATCTACCTGGATTTTAGTAAAACATCTAATACCCTTTAATATGGAAAATCATTGGTTAAGATAGAGATTAACATAACAACTGTGAAGTCAGGGGTAACTGGCTGAAAATGAGGTGGCAGCATGTTCTTTTGAACAGGAGATTAAACGCTTACTCTAAGGTTACAGGTGGAGTTTCTGAGGGGTTGCCATGGGGAGTGACATTAGATTATGCATACTATAAGGCAGATCAGTTAATTTTTAATCATAAATATTTTGCGTGCTGTTTTTCTCGAGGCACAGGTTTCTTCCCCTATATATTTTAATAACTGTCTCCTAAATTTATATCCTATCTTTCTGACCTTTTGGATTTGTGATTGTCTAATACTTTTAGAGTGCTAATAGTGAGCTACAATCTTACCCCGCACCTTGCTCCTTGAAGAGTGTATCCTCTGTCAGAACATCTCCTATGCTGACCACAGATTCTCTACTCCTCCAACACTTAAAAAAGACCCAGTAAGTCAGTCTTCACTG
This sequence comes from Thinocorus orbignyianus, assembly GCA_013400375.1. Taxonomy (NCBI): domain Eukaryota; kingdom Metazoa; phylum Chordata; class Aves; order Ciconiiformes; family Thinocoridae; genus Thinocorus; species Thinocorus orbignyianus. The sequence goes on from VXBW01004968.1 coordinate 276,186, forward strand.
TTTCCATGCAGGATCAGAGTAAAAGGGTTGCAGGAAAAATAATAAGGGTCTGTGTTTTAGGGTGAAATTAAACCCTCTCATACCAAAACCAGCACTGAGTTGTGTTCAATTCTTTTTTTTTATTTTTTTAGGAGTGGTTTATTGAGGGATCATAGAACACAAGTCCATACTGCTCACGAATATTTTATTCAAATACATCTTTCAAAAGGAGAGAAAAGGTATGACAGACAAAACGTGATTGCTAACAAGAGCTCATACAACTTTCAAAATGCGACATGGCAGGCATCTCTTCACACTCTGGGCAAATGGCACACGGTACCGGGAGACATTAGGTTTTTAAAAGTGAAGTTAAACTGATAAATTAGACCTCATTTATTGAACAGCAGTTACAGCCAATTGCCCAGGGAGTCATTTGACACCTTTGAAGACCCTGCTAACTTAATTGGTGATAGTTTGGGGGCTGAAGGAAACATTTAAGCCTGTAGCAGCAGGACACCGTGCAGCATGAAAATGGAGAAGACAGGCATTCTCACTGACAAGGGGAGTCATATATAGATTTTTGTGTCCATTGTTTTCGCTTATTTGTGTGTGTGCTTTACTCAGTCAATCAAATATAATTGACACCACTGGGTTCTACTGTTTTGTGGATGACAGGAGCTAATGCAAGGGAAAAAAGCTGGAAGTAAACTTCCCCCTGAAAGGCTGTGTAAAGGTTTTTCCAGTGGGCTTGTGACATTTTTTACTCAATTGTATTAATTGATGTAGTGACAAGGCAGTTGGAAAGATGATGGATACTGATCACTACACTTTTCTTTTTTTCTGGGTTGGTGGGGTTTTTTTGTGTTTTTTTTTAGGTATCTGGGTATTAACATAAACTCTGATTCTATGTGAATGGTAAGAATGCAGCCAGTAAGAACGTAAGATAAAGGTTTAAGCCCCTGCAGACCAAGTTGATGAGACTCCACAGTCGGGGCTGGAGATTAGTACAAAATGATCAAAGGATGTGTCCTTGGGGCAGACTTTTACTCAGGACATCCATGTTCCCACCTTGATTTTTCTTTTCTCTTTTTCCCCTTGTGTTGGAGCCCTCAGATGTACCAGCTCCTTGCATCAGCTCACAGGGCGTATTTTAATTAAAGCTAATCTGGCTCTTCCCTAGACTTAAAGTATCTCCAAATTCAGGTTAGAAGCTTAATTGCCTGAATGAGGTAACAGAGGTCAGTAGATTTGGTTTTCAGGCATTACTTACCACTGTTAATTGTCTGGTTTCCAGCTCTGCAAACTACAGGAGTGGGTGACCCCTGGATTCAAGGTGCATGTAGTAACTACGCTGTTCCTTTCTGTGAGGAAGCTGACAAAATTGCACACACATTTATTATTCTGCCTCACAGCTTTCCACAGAGGACACTGTAGTCTCAGTACAAAGGAGGTACCCCCATGTGCACATAGCCAAGTGCAGAGACAGCGGGAATGTGGTAACAGAAGAATAGCATTGCCTTTGAATACAGATGCTTGATCTGGGCTAACACAGACATCAATCAGCCAGTTTCCTAAAGGACGTCATCTCTGGAGTTGACTCAGTATGTAAATTGCATAACAATAATCTCAGTTTTTCGGAAAAGACACCAGTGGCAGTTCCTTGTTTCTGGACTCCATTTAAAGGAGGTGGCTAAGAAGGGAGTTTTCAAGAGCCCAGACTTCTAAAGCAGAGACGTTGAGGCCTTGACACAACAATATGAGTACACTTGTCAATCAACATTAGGGGGAGCACAGGTATACTCTACATATAATCTATAGGTATAATCAGGACGGAGCCTGGCTTTTGCAGGTGGTGGTTATGGAAGCCACTCTTTTCTCTGAGCAATGAACAATCTGGTCTCAGGACTTGCCTGGCTGTTTACTGGTCCAGGAAAAGTGTGAGAGACATGTGAGTGACGGACAAAAGTGATGAGAGTAGAGTTTGTCTCCTTTTGTATTTGCAGACTGCTAAATTATTTTACTTGTATTTCCACAAATGCTCAGAAAAAGTGCAACAAAAAGAATCCATGGTTTCCCTCTCATTTCAAGCTTCACAAACTTTCCTCTCTGGATGCCTTGGTGCTCCCGATCATAGTGCCTGGTGTGCAATATGTGAAATAGTCAGGTCTCCTGCTAGGGCAGATCTCCTTAGAAAAAAGGTGGAAACATTTGCAAATTAAGTGGTAGATAATTAAAAGCAGATAGTAAACCAAAGTGTGCAATGTCAGTATAGAATTATCTTAATAGTTCAGCCAAAGAGTAAGAAATTATTTCTTGTTATTTCTTTGATGGTCATTGATGCAGTTTGCCCGTTTGGATAGTGGAGATCCATCAACACAAAACTGTGGTCGCTTCAAAATATTTGACTGATATCATCTCTAGTCTCAGTCAAAAGCCACTAATAAGCTGCATATAATTAGGCTGTACAGATGATTTAATTTTATACTTTCAGTGTACAAGCTGATGAGAAATGAGGAGCCAGTCAGAGGTGCATTCCTGCTTGAAGAATGCCAAATAGTTATCAAAGAGAGAACCATGAGTTTCATACTTCATTGAGGGATAGAGTTGTTTACAAACCAGTGCAAACTCCTGGTGTTTTTACACTGATATGTTTGTATACCTATGGAGCAGAAAAATCTTTGGTTTTATTAGGAGGACTAAGGTCAAGTAAGAGGGTTAAAACACCACACAGCAAGTAAGGAAGAAAGAAGGGAAGGAACAACAAGTCATCTGATTGACAGAAGGGGATGCTCTTTTGACATAACCTTAGCATAGCAGATGAATTTCTGTTCTTGTTGATTCTTTAGCTTCGTCTTTTGTATGTGTAAGTGTTCTGCCTGATTTTAGATTTTACGGACAATTACTGTCCTTAGCCTGCCTTGATTAGTGGCTTAAGGGAACTGGAAGAAAACACGATGTTCCCCCCCAAGGATGTGTTGAGTCTATAAAATGGGGCCCAGGGGTACCTGAAACATTTCAGCTCCTCAGCACATCCTCTATACTCCAACCAAAGGGTATCAGACACTCTTTTGAGCTTCACGCATCATGGGAGAGCGGGCATCAAAATGATCAAAGAAGACAGAAGTTTTCCAGTGACTTTTTGATGATGCTGAAGGCTCTCTCTAGATGCAACAAAATACTGGGATATAGGATTGAGGTTGGAGGGTGACAGATGATGTGTCACATTTGTGAAGATGAGAATTTCTTGCTCATGTAGGAACTTTTAAAATTATAAGGAAACAAAAACTCAGTATCTTGGAGGAAGACATAAAAGTTAAAATATTCACCTGATCCAATGAGATGAGATTTTCAGTTTTGATGTTGAGTTCGTCTAAACCATCTGACTCAATTAATTTCAGTCAGCTTTCAATCACGCCCATGTAACATTTGAGAATACACAACATATCCTCCATGTTCAGATGGAGTATGACACAATCATTTCCCTGGGAAAATATATGCAGAAAATTGCTGAATCTAGTCTGGAACTCAATTTTTCCAGAGCCAGTGTAAAGCACTGTTCTTCCAAATGTAGTGTTACTTCAGGCAGCTGATCTTACCAGGGAATTAGTATGTTATTATCCTTCTAATTTAGCAGATAGCTTCTAAAATGTGTAAACAGAACCAGACATTTTCTGCTGCCAGGAAAAACACCACGTGACTGGAATTGTGGATTTCTTATAGGGTGCCATAAAACTGGAAACATGTGTTGTGAAGTCTCCTGGAAGTCCAGCAATACAGGTCTACCAAAGGCAAGGACCTACATGAAAAGGATAATTTGGATACACACAGATGAAATAGAGTTTAGAACAATTTTTATTGTAATTATCTTTTCCACTTTAGACTCCTTTCAGATACTTCTTAAAGTATTGGTGTCACCATGGAGTTGTTGACCTTGCTAATTAATCCTTCAGAAGTTTGATCATATATGCATTAATTTATGTTTCTGTCACATGTTGTGTCATTATATGAAGTAGGACCATGGCCTGGCATCACTGAAAAAATCTGTCAGTGAACAATTTTTTTCCATTTCAGCAGGAGATTTTTGTTCTGCACAGATCTTGTAAGAACAGAGAGGGAGTTATTTTCAGATATTTCTGAAACTGATATAACTCTACAGCGTTAGCACAAACAGTGTGAAACAAATGTAGAGACACTACAGATGCTTTTCATTTTCTTGTTAATTCTCCTAGTGTAACTGTGGCAGTGGGAAACATTGGCAGTTAACACTATTATGAAGTTGGAAATACTCTTCTGTGCAAGGAAGGCTAAACACAGTACAACTTGGGAACTGTGGTTCTAGAATCTACTGTCTCTTCATAGTGGAATCAGTTCTACTTTAAATCAAAACCCAAGAAAATGAAAAAGGCAAATAATGATATTGTTGAGGTGGTGAGCATCCTAACTTAAGTTTCATTGTAAAATTTTTTTCACTTATTCTTTGCTTGTTCACATGGTAACTAGTTAAGTCCTTAAGATAACTAACAAATGGAAACACTTACGCTAAAGTTTTGAAGGAAGACTGAGTTAATTCAAAGCAAAATGTTTCCCAGGTATTCCATAGCTGTCATCTGCGGGAATTGTGATGCCTTTAGGAAAGTTCACTGATGCATGGTACAGCTCAACATTCAGTTCACTATCCACCTACTGAAAAAAATCCATGCATTGCTGTTTATTGTTCTTCTTGAAGTATGCAGATTGCTTCACAAAAGACACGGAAAACATTATATTTATTTCAGTGTATGCTTCAGCTGTACCACAATAAATGTGACAAAAGTAGAGGCAGCAATGGATGCATCTTAGTATGAAAAAAACACGTGATTCTTCACTGAAGTACTGAGGAATACAGTCTCCTACTGCTGTCATTCCCCTCATGCTTAGTAATATATACTAAAGCTTTGGATCAAACAACACTTTTTATTTCCAAGCCATCATTTGCCTTCTCCTTGACAGTGTCCTTTGGGTGCATATAATACATATGTCGTACTAACGTGCAGGTGGATGATGGTGCATGTTTGATAACTGCAAATCTATCTACAATTATATATTGATGTTGCTTTATCTGTGTGTAAATGCAAGTGTGTGTTTGGTGTTTGTGCAAAGCCAGATTTGTCCGTTTGTCGTCTATTTGGGTTTTCAGGAAGGGAAAAGGTACAATTCTCTTTTAGGCAAATTTGACAAGGCAATGCGCAGAGACCAACTCTTCCATATACAGAGACGTGCCTAATCTCTGTGTACATGCTAGATAGACTAATGGTGTTTCATGCTATTCCTTTAACGCCTTCAATAGGCAAATTTTGTCTTAAGATACATAGGAATTCTAATTAATGCTTACTGAAACTGTGGATGTAAAAGAAGCAGAGGGTTTATGTAAAGATAGAGAAGGCTGGAGACTAATACCTAACTGTCCATCAGATCACTAGTCTTGTGGCATATTCCCAAGTTATGGGATGAAGCCATCACTTCACCCCTTCTTCAGTTTTCCATCCACACTGCAGCTAAGTGCAGTCCTAAACACGTTCTAAACGCAACTGTCTTGTAGTAAATTGTATGGGATACGGCTTTTAAAATATACCCACTACTGAGATGCCTTTGTAATTACCTTTTCTAATAGCATTTATCAGTAAGCAGTGCCCTTTCCTACTTCATAATTAGCATCTATATTGTGCACATTAGCTCAGGATTTTAATAAGTCTTCAAAGGATCCAGGTCTGGAGAGCGCATCAAGGAAGAAATATATATTGTAAGGACTAGCATGTATAAAATATAATGTACATATGGAGATTGTAATGGATGTGCATTACTTTGTATAATGTCTTGGGTTAAACATTCTGAAATCAGCATGCTTGCAGTATAACAATCTGTATTTTGTAGAATTTAGAGCCTGCAGTCCAACAGAGCACTTCACTCTTTTTTTTCACTCATAGCCAAGGCAGGTGCTAGGATGTATATACAATTATGTTAATGGACCTTATATGAATGAAAGCAGGTACCAAAATTGACAGTAAAATCAGAACCTTCTTTAGTAAATAAATGAAAGAATAATTTTTATACAGATCTCTTGACACCTTTTTACTAAACTTATTCTAAAAACCAGTCATTTAGGCAGAGCAATGAAACTCAGTAACATCATAAAAACAGAATGGTCAGGAAACATACAATGAGTTGTCTTAGACTTCTGCTTTTGCTGAAGCCACACCAATTTCACATGGGTCTAAACTTTTTTTAATCCCCATGTTCATGTGTATGCTTGCATTTGCTAAGCAGGATGACTTTTACATCTGATTTAAACCAGCATGTTGGATCAATGCTGTTAGTGTTTTACATCAGTGGAGTATGCTGCCTGTACTATGCAGCTGACATGCCAAAAGAATAAATTAGGGTTTTCTTGAACTCAATACCTTTCTTGCCGCAGTGGAAAACAGAAATCTAGAGCACATCTTCCTTAACACGTTCATACTTAAACATCGTTTTCGAATGAAAGTGTGACCTGCAGGAGATATTTGACAGCAGATGTAGTTGGACTCATGTAATGGACACAATATATGTATGATTCATTCTAGCTTTTGACACCTGCTTTTCACTGATCAAGTGTGATTGTGCTGGCACCTTGGAATGAAGCTGACAGCATTCTTGCAGGACCTCCAGGGGCTTGTGTTTTCACTTTCCACAATAATAGATGAAAAACAAGGAGAATAAACTGTTGGCATGGTTATCCAAAGTTCATTTTCTCTTTCTGTTTATTGTCCTGCAATTGTTTCTTTAGCCCACTCTATTGATTTAGGGAAGGGAAGTTTAGTGCTGTGCCACAGTCACCTGCTGCTTGGGGAAAGAATAAATGATCCTAGGAAAAAAAGGGGAAAAAAGGAAGGAAAAAAAAACACAAAACAACCCTGAAGATTGACTGAGGGCCCTAGTGGATTCCATCTTACACCAGAGCATCATTTAAGTCTATGTTCTTCCATCTACCTTGTTTGCAGTAAATAGCTGCCCATTATGTCAGGTCAGGCAAGCGCTGTGGCGTCACAGCCGAGCAGCCGTGATCAGCTTGCCAAGCGTGCAGGGGACTGTCTCCGGGGAGCAGACACATGTGTCAAGTTCTTGAGCTGTCAAGGCTCAAAGCGACAGTTTATCTGGAGGGTTTAAAACATCTTTGCAAAGTTTCCCCTTCTTCCCTCCCCCTCTCCTCTTGTTGACAATCTGCTTGAAACAAGACAGGTGCTGGAGCAGTTTTCTTTAGATTTGTTTAATTCCACAAGGTGCAATGCACCAAATACTATTCTGCCTGTATTTTAAGAGGCAAAGTTGAGGAGGCAAATATGTTGTTGTGAGGAGGGCAAGGTGTCCTTTACGCTAACACAAGTGTTTCCAGATGAATTTCATGCTGTCATTATATCTTCCTTATGTTCTTTGCCTACAGTAAACAAACTGCATTAAAGTTCCTACAGCAACCAAAGAATTATGTCTGGGGTGACATTTTTCAAGCTGCTTTTCAACTATATTTAGTTGAATATTCTATAGGCCTTTAACATAGCATCAAGTTATCAATATGACATATATTTTTCCCTTGCATCATTTTAGCCTTAGAACACAATACGTTGTCTGTGGATTTCTTAGTATGAAAATAGGATTTATCTTGTAAACAGAGCTGAATCACTTAAGAAATTGTATCTTACAGTGCTGATTTCATATCACTGCTACCTTTTCAGGCTGGTTCTGTTCATGGTACAAAGCCAGAGCCATTTGTCCTAGGCATTATATCCAATAAAGTAAGCTTTAGAAATATAACATCTAAAAAAAATATATATCCTGTACACTCTTTTTAGTTGCCATTCTCAGATCACAAGGAAGGACATTTTCACCTAGGACAAACCTTTTTCTACCCCTGAGTGCCTTTTGCCACACATGAAAGATAATGTCTATGTTTGCTTCCTAAGTCATTCATCCACCAAAAGGAGGGGAAGCATACACTTTCAAGACACCTTCTCTCTTTTTGCTGTTCTTCCTTGCTATCTCCTTCAAACATACTAGATTGGCATCCAGTAACAGATAACTTTCCTTTGAGGTGATTCTGCCATTGCTCATCTCCACAGAACAAGAAAAGTGATAGAAGTAGTGAAGAAAAGCTGAAGTATTCCTCCCTCACTAGCACTTTTGCAATACTTGATCTTCCCTTTCTCCATCAAGAAGCTACAGAGTTTAGAAGAGCTCTCATCAGGGAGAGGCACAGTTTAAACCAGGGAGTAGGCAGAAAGACACTTCAGGTTCATTCTCATGCCTCTTTCATTCTTCAGACAAGTTAGGGAGTCTCCTTGAGCTGTCTTCAGACACAAGTGATCAAACGCTTTGGATTTCCAAACTCAGGGCCAGGAAACTGGTCTACATGGTGTTCTCACTTCTCTTTATGGATTCCCACTGCAAATCATGATGCATACACACAGAGCAGTGAACAAAAAGGCACTTGTTTATCCTTTCTTTAACAGGTAACCACTCAGGTTTGGAGTTAGCATCATGATTGTATTGTAGCCCTGTTTGATTTTTGTATTCCAAATGTCTGTCTGGAAAACCTCTTCTCACATTAGCAATCTGACTATCCAAATAAGTTCATTGTAACATCCATCCACCCTTTGGTACGTATTTCTGGGGAGATCCTATAGTAGTCTTTCACTACTTAAAGGGGGCCTGCAGAAAAGGTGGAGAAGGACTCTTTATCGGGGAGATAGTGAAATGGCAAGGGGTAATGGTTCTAAGCCACTAAAATACAAGCTTGGGGAAGAGTGGCTGGAGAGCTGCCTGGCAGAAAAGGACCTGGGGTTGTTGGTTGACTGTTGGCTGAACATGAGACAGACTTTGCCCAAGTGGCCAAGAAGGCCAACAGCATCTTGGCCTGGATTAGGAACAGTATGGTGAGTAGGACTCAGGAGGTGATTGTCTCCCTCTGCTCAACACTGGTGAGGCTCACCTCAAGTACTGTTTCCAGTTTTGGGCCCCTTACCACAAAGACAACATTGTGGTGCTGGAGCAGGACCATAAAAAGGCAGCAAAGCTGGTCAAGGGTCTGGAGACTGAGTCTAATGAGGAGAGGCTGATGAAGCTGGGATTGTTCAATTTAGAGAAAAGGGGGCTGAGGGGACACCTTATCATTCTCTACAACTACTTGAAAGGAAGTTATAGAGAGGTGGGGGTTGTTTTTTTACTCCAAGTCACAGGCAACAGGACAAGAAAAAATGGCTTCAAGTTGCACCAGGGGAGGTTCATATTGGATATTAGGAAAAATTTTTACACAGAAAGGGTTATGAAGCACTGGAACGGGCCTCCCAGGGAAGTGATTGAGGCACCAGCCCTGGAGGTGTTCAAAACCTGGGTAGATATAGGTCTTAGTGACACCGTTTAGTGACTTTTTATCAGAGTTAGGTTGAAGGTTGGACTAGATGATCTTAAATGTCCTTTCCAACCTAGACAATTCTGTGATTAGATGATTCTAAACTGAAAGAGGGGAGATTTAGATTAGATACTAGGAAAAAATTCTTTACTGTGAGGGTGGTAAGGCAGTGGAACAGGTTGTCCAGAGAATCTGTGGATGCCCCATCCGTGGAATTGTTCATGGCCAGGTTGGATGGGGTTTTGAGTAACATGGTCTAGCAGGAGGTGTCCCAGCCCATGGCAGGGGAGTTGAAACTCAATGATCTTTAAGGTCTGTTCCAACCCAAACCATTCTATGATTCTGTGATTATATTTGTTCAGAAAGGAAATGCTTACAATAAGCATATTTGCAAATGACATCAGCTAATATCTGCATTTCTAGAGGCTCCTTGCTAAATATCTTTAGGTAGTCATGGTCTTTTCAATTGATTCCTATGATTTTCTTCTAATTTCCATCCAAATTCAGATAAAAGAAATTTGTACTGACCCTGATAGCACTAGCAACGGTTTCAAGTTTATTTGTCTGGTGTAGACAGTTTCCTTTGCCTCTCCCATTTTTTTCAGAATTGCCATGTTAGATATTGCATCTAAACTTGAATTGACAGGTCAGTTATTGCCACCAGGGTACTGTTAATCTCACTCAGATATATCACAGAATGCCTTACAGTAGCACCAAGCTTTACACATGTGGAATGCACCTTGCTGAAGTTGTAGTAAGCACTGTTTGGAATTGAAAAAAAGGATGCACAGTCACTGTGGAACAAGTAATTTTTCTTCTCCCATACTATCAGCAGTCTGTTAAAATAATTTTTTAGGCAACAAAAAGATGTTGCAAATCAATTATCACAGTTATTTATTGCTTGATTGCTCTGCACGTCTTTTAAAGTCACCCCCTCTATTTTTGCCTGGCAGCTTACCAGCCACTGGATGAGCATCTTGGTCTCTTCTAAGATCTGTAAAGTGTGCCAGGATGTCATGATGCAGAGGTGACACAACAGAAGGTCTATGANGGAAAGTAAGCTCCTCCAGAAGTAAAGTTTTACTAGCAATGCAAGTATATACAGTAACTTTTAGGTTCCTTAAGCCTATGCCTAGCACAGCACAGGCTCAATGGAGTACCAAGTCACAAAGTGAAGATTTGATTTAGATCTGGGTGTGTGATCTCTAGCTGGTGCTTCGTGCTGCATGGGCAACCTTGTTCCTCTGTGCAACTGCTTCACGGGGCCAGCACAAGCTGGCCTTCCAGAACTAAAGCTACATTATTTTCAGCCCCGGCCATCCCTTCTTTTATCTGTCCTACAGTATAAGGAAGTGTTGATGACCAGTTTTCACCCCATCTGTTGTATCCAGCATCCTTAATCTCTTATTTCACTAAGGGACTGCATACTCTGTGAGAAAGATTGAAGTAAATGGGGCAAATGTAACACTCCACATTAGAGTTTCTTTATATCCTTTGCATAAGATGGTAAGTCACATAGGAATGCTCATGAGGTGATTAACCCTTTTTTAATGCAGTAGTAGGCATGCAAGATGTATCCTAAGCATAGTGCTATTGCCTAGGATGAATAATGAAGAGACAATAAAATATTGAACATGCTTTCTTTCTCTGTACAGTATAACAGAATGAACCTATGAAAAATATGTGATCATAATGCATATGACTGGTTGTACAACCAGTCATAATCAGACTTCTGAGAGCATGATGTAGTATGCAAAGATGATGTTATTTCAGCAAAGTTTTTTGTCTGCAATACAGAAATGAGCAGATAGATACTTTGGAAAGATGACATTTTTTTCTTAAATGACTTTCATATATGTCTCCATGGAGAGCAATGTTTGTTCATACCACACTGGAAAGCAGCAGTTAGATCATAGAAATTGCCAACGGCTGCAGTGAATGATGAATGCATGTTTTAAAATTATTTTTTCCTATTACATTGAAATCAATAATCTCAGTACATTGAGGTTGACTAGCTATATTCCAAAATCACAATTTTTCTGTCTCTTCTACATCTTCCAGTAAATTCAAAAAGTGATACAGCTAACTATTTTATGTGGCATTTAGATTTGCTTTTGACAGTGGCCTGTGAACAGGGACTTTGTTCACAGCAACCCGTGACTATGCCTTTTGAAAGACTCTTCTATATTTTTTGTGACACCATTATCAGAAAGCTTTCCTGAACTTTGAATAGTATTTTTGAAAAGATTTACTTGGTCTTAAATAGCAGAACTGTATGGATTTGGCTTTCTCCACTAAAGTTCAAGATTTCAGAGATGGTAAGAGAATCCAGAATACCACTGTTAGGATTCTGTTAGCATCCTACTGATTACACCGTGCAGTAGAAACATACTAAACCATCCTTTAGGACACTGAGTCTCGACCCATTTCAGGAATGTTCAGAATTATAACAAGGGAGGACTTCATAAAAAATAAGCTGCAATCAGGAAAAGAAGATTTATCAGAATGAAGTCTTAAAGTGGTTTTTTCCTGTTAAAATGTATCAAATTGAATCACTGAGCTGTATTATTGCTATTTGAGGAAAATTTACCTAGTGATTAGAAAATGTCATTAAAAGGAAAATGATTTGCTGTAAAAGTCTTTCCCTGATAAAATGTGTTGACCTAAATGATATTCCTCAAAGGTAAGTCGGAGTGTTATGTGATGTTCTCTTATTGATTGTTGATTCTACGTGTACCTCTGGGAACAGAAACCACAAGGCAATGTTTTGAAAGAAAAAAGAGTGACCTTTTCTATGGAGGCATTTTAATACTATGTGATGCTGAAATAAATCACTGAAAGTGTAACAAAGGGGGGGAAAAAATCTTTGTGAAAAAGTAGGCATTTTTATATATTCAGGACAAAATCAGAGTTATAATACAACAGCTGAAAGGTATGCTTCAAACCAGCCCTTTATATTCATGCACTCATCACTGGAGAGGTAAGGTAAAGTAGCAAACTTTTGCACAGAAAGCATGAAAGCCCCATCTGGGATGTTAAATAAAATGTTGCATCATTGTCATAGTTGAAAAACAGAAGTTTCTGCAGTAATTTGTTTGCCTCTTGTATAAAAATAAAAACCCCAGTGTTTTCTCAGACTTTTGTGTCTGTTTAATATTCCAGTCAAAGAGAGTATTATTGTTTATTAGCCAAGGCAGCTCTCACATCCTTAAAAGAGTCCTGGTAGATGGAAATTAAGCTACATATAGGTAACTGAAATAACTTGAAGATCATTATTACTTGATATTTGAATCATGTTGCTGAAAAGCTCGTTTCTGGCCATCTGTCAGGGTGACTTATATATGCTAAGTTATATACAAGATTTACAGGGAGCACCATGTGACTTATTCTTCATCAGTTTCTTTATGGTCTAAAGAGAACTAAACAATCCATTCTAAGCCTAATGTATTCCAAATCCCAAGAGGAGGAAGAAGGGTAAGTGTGGATCTATAGAGGGTTATGACCTTTAAGAGAACTCCAATTACAGGTACTGTGGGTAATTTCTCTTGGATCTTTACACGCCTCAAGACTAAGTAGTTACTATTCTCATGTTCAAGATATGCCTATATAAACTAACATATATCATGAAAGTATTCCTAAACATTTTAGTTGGAATATATTTTGGACATGGTATAAATGAATCATAGAAACAGTTTAATACTGAAAATCAAACACAGCAGCATGGAAATAACAAGGCATTTATATTAGAATTAGGTTTTGTAACATAGTACAAATATAAATATATTTTGTTTAGACAGACTATTCCATCTGTGTTTTGTATCTCACTATTGCTAAATTATAGTAGTCATAAAACTGAGTAAACTGAGATGAGTAGCTAGTATTAAGAACTGAATCTAAAGATGGGATGCCAAGTCTTGACAGGGGGGCTGGAGTAAAGGCTTAAATCTTCACCTCTCCTTCCAGCAAAAAAATAAAAAATTCCCTACTCTTTTCTTTTTTTTTTTTTTTTTTTTTTTTTTTTTTTTGCCTTAAATTGTTTCTATATACTTATGGTCTTGTGTATTTTTATAAAAATTCTAGCTGGAATTTGGAATTAGAAATAAAGCGTAGAAAAAATGTACAAAATTACCAATCTGTTCTTGGACAGAAAAGCAGAGCAGCATGCACAGGCTTCCCAGTATTCAGCTGGAGCTTTTTAGCTTCCTTGTGCTGATATCAAAGGTTAACACAAGTACATAGAATTTCTCCCCTCCAAATTTGGACAACAGAATTTGATCACTTTTATATTTTCCATTTGTGTGAATTTACCCACTCTTTAGTTTATTTCCACTCCTCATAATTTTGAAGCCAATGGAATTATGTCACTCTGCCATGACCTGAAATGATATCTTTCTCTTTGGGGCAAAGTTTTTCCAAACTCAAAAATCATATAGTGATAATACGTGCTACACTACTCAATGACACAAAATTTGATCTCACTGTGACAGAACTTGAATGTGAAGAGGGTGGATAGAAATAGAAATACAATACATACAATAAATACAATAGAAATATTGTATAACAGTGCGTTGTGGTTCGCCTTGTGTATTCCAGGCAGGAAGAGGAATAAAGGAGCAGAAGTGCCCGCAGCAGGAGCTGGACTGAAGGCCTCCCTGCCCAGCAGATCAACTTGGTCTACAATTGAAGAGTAAGCCAGTATCCACCAGAACTCAGCAAGGCAGATACTTCAAGAGGAGGAAGGTGGGAAAGGAGATATTCTCCTTGTCTTTTGGAGAAGCCGGCTGCAAGGGAGGAGGAGGAATAAGAATGCCTGGCAAAGGTGAATACTGCAGAGAAAAGCAGTGTTTTGATAATAGTCAGGAATTTTTCCAGCACCTCCAGGACTTTCTCGGGTTGAAGAAACGGATCAGGTCAGCAATATCACACTCAGCCACTTCTTCTCCTATTACACCAGCCATATGTCTACTATGTCATCAGTGTGTCCCCTTCAGGTGGCTCTCCAGGCTAGCTCACTTAGGCACTCACCTGAGCTCCAACACCCTTCAGGCTGCTTGTCTGTTCCAAGTAACATCTACATGTCTCACACCCTCTGTCACCTCCCAGAGTCCAGAGCTGCCTGAGAAGATGTCATCTGGGACTTTTCTTGCCATGGAGCCTATCGCAGCTGCCCTCCAGCCAGGTAGCCTGTGTGTCACTCTCCAGCCTTTGCGCCTTGCCTTCAGCCCTCTCTGCTTGGTTTTCACTCTTTTTTAGTGTTTTATGTCTTTTTTTTTTTTTTTCAATACATTCATCGCCATTGCTGCCATTATTTTCCTTTATATTTGTAACTTTTTTTTTATTTACTACCACCGACTTCCCTTACTTTTCCAGTTTGGTCATGCAATCTGTTTGCATTTGATTCCTGTTCTTATCTCTCTTTGTATTTGATATCATTGTTTGTACAATTCATATCATGTTTCTGGTTCACTGTGCTGTTTGCACAAGTAGCCCCCCTTCAAGGTAGGAGACTTAGGCACAAAGGAGAAGGGGAGCATGAGGATCTCTGCAGACCCCATTGCCTGCCACAAGCAGCCGGTCACGCTGGAAGGGAGAAATTGAGGGTGAAGAAGTGGCAAAAGAAAAAGACAATAGCAAATGGGGGATGGTATTGGGGGAAACACTGAAAGAAGGAGCTACAAACTCCAAAAATAATGAGATGTTAACCATCTCACCTTCAGAGCTCTGTCTAATCCGTAGATGCAATTTGCAGACCTGTCTTACACCAAAATGCACCAAGTCTCTGTACTGAAGTCAATGAAATTGTAGAAATGTATAATGTGGACAAATCTACCTGCAGATAGCTAGAAAAGCAATATTATTTCTGAACTAATAGTAATTAGGTTGTTTAGGCATAGAAAGAAGAGAAGGAGGGGGAGAGGGGGCCAGAGGAAACTTCATTGTATGTATTTTTTCAGTCACAGCAAAGAGCACAATCTCATACCAAGTAGTATTATTTAAACCTGCAAAGCAGTCTTTTAGCAGTCAATGGAGTAAAGCCCATGCCTCGAAGAAGACAAACACAGCTTAATGTTGCCATACAGATCTCTTTCTCTCTTTTTATTTTTTCTTGAGTTGTAACTAATGTTTGGATACATCTTGATAACATCTTTCCCATGTAAGTTCCAGATTGCACAAGATCAGGATATTTTTCAGAGTCACATTTTTGCCTTACAGCAAAATATTGATACAATCAAGACTGGCTAGATTAGAGACAATCACAATTTTTTAAAGTCGTGTTTCATATTAACACAATAAATCTATCACCTGAGCAGATAAAATTATACACCAGATAGGATCTTATAGTTTATTTGTTTACAAAACTGCCAGGATGATTTTTAGGACCTTATTTCACTGCGTCCATGTAGATACAACTGATATAAGCACTGGATAAGATTACAGTTTTGTTCTGCCTCCAAGAAAATGTATAGAATTCTTCCTTTGTTGGGCGAAGTTACTGTAGTTTAGTTTTACCCTGAATATCTCCAGGTACGTGGCTGGAGATTCCTTTAGGTAACTGGGAGCAGCTATAAAAACATTTTAATGTTGTCTTCATTCTTTTTAAGGTGTAGGTAAACACTCTGCATTGCAGGACCTAGAGGGAGCCGGGGGGGAAGGGAGACAAAATGACCCTGTGGGACAGCCAAAACTGTCATATGAACTAGGAAGGAGGAATGGCATTGTCTTATCTCAGGCTGTGTTTGTTTCTACAGGGACTCACAGTGGACGGATGAGTGAGCACTTTTCATTGCAGCCCCTCTTTGAGAGAGAAGACTGTTTCTCAGCATATCTCAATGAGGACTAGGAGGCTTGTTTAAACCAAACTTCTTGGAAGTCATGGGAACGGACACAAGCAGCAGTCAGTACCCAGGCATGCCCTCCCCTTTGGTGGCATTGTCTGCCAGCAGCCCTGTTTGCCTGGCAGGGAGAGGGTTGATTCTGTTGCTTCATGGGTCTGGTTACTGCCTGTGGCCAAGTGCACTCAGCAACACTCCAGATTTGTCCTGGCTGCGTCCCACTCTCCTCTCTCATAAAAGTAACCCATCAGAGAGAGGTGAGGAGCAGAAATGTGTTGCTTACAGCTTTGGGAGCATCGCAAGGGACAGTTGCATGTGCTAGAGAGAAATGTGCCTAAGGTGGCTGCAGCCAAGGTTGTGAGGTTAGAGCACACCAGTAGCACCTCTGAAGGAAACCCCCTGAGAGCACCTCGTTGACCTGAGAAAACCAGAAGCTGTAGCAACATATGGACTGGCTATGGATACATATACAATAGATATGCTGTGTATATTTTCTTCTTTGGAAAAGAAATTACAGGGAAGAATATTTTAAAAGGTCTAAAGATAAAAAACTGCAGAGTGCTTTAATGTATATTGAACACTTACTGGGTATTACAAACCAGAATAAATGTAGCTAGCATACAGTAGAAACAGGCCTATATCAGTAGTAATCTGCACTAGCAGTAGGGAACTTCAGCAACTGATTATTGCAAGTAAATAGGAATTTATTTAGCATTTGCTTTCATTGTAGATCTACATGAAATAGGTCTTTGGGATTTTTAATTGAAAGTGTTACCAGATGATCCATTTTGCAATTGTTCAGTACAATAATGAAAAGAAAAGACTTTGTGATTGGATTTGTACTCTTCTGCCCTTAGTTTGTATACATTCCTATTGATTCGGGTAATGCATCCATCGGGGAAATAAAAATGTTAGGCCTTATTTAATTAAACCAAATAACTTTTGTGGCTTTTACATAGTTTTGCTCATTTTTTTTTCCCCCTCTGGGAGTCCCATTAACATATGTTGAGCTTTGGATTTTATTTGTAACCAAAGAAATAAGAGCAAGAGATAACTTCCGTGAAATAGTTATATGTAACCTCTCAGACAGCACAAATCAAAGGGTATTAAGTGAACATCCTTTAAAGTAACATTTATCTTTAGAAAAGGATCAGAAAGCTGGAGAATCTGAAATTACTTGGCTTGAATCTCTTCCGCCATATTCCTTTTGAGACCTCTTTGTATGTTCAGAAGTGCGGCTGACTACAAAGCAAGTTCCAGAATGTGCTGGGTTTGGCTGAAGTAGAGCTCATTTTCTTCATAATAGCTAGTATGGTTCTTGTTTTAGATTTCTGCTTAAAACACACCACCTTTTCTGCTTCTCACACCACACCACCAGCAAGCAGGCTGGGGGATGCACAAGAAGCTGGGAGGGGAGACAGCTGAGACAGCTGACCTTAACTGACCAAAGAGTATCCCATACTATATGACATCACATAAAGTGGGAGAAAAAGAAGAAGTGGGGGATGTTCTGAGTTATAACATTTGTCTTCCTAGGTGTTCTGCATGATGGAGCCCTGCTTTCCTGGAGATGGCTGAACAACTGCCTGCCAATGGGAGCAGTGAATTAATTCCTTGCTTTGCTTTGCTTTGCTTTGCTTTGCTTGTGTGTGGCTTTTGCTTTGCCTGTTAAATTGTCTTTATCTCAATTCACTAAACTCACAAAAGTGCATTTTCTCCTGTTTACCCTTCTCACTCTCTTCCCTGTCACACCAAGAGGGGGGAGGGTGGTGAGGCAGTGGCTGCATGGTGGTTTTTTGCCAACAGTCCTTAACCAGAGACAAGGAACAGGTAAATATCTAGCAACAGAAGTATAATCTCACTGATCACATCACATGAAATCTGCAGGGGTGGAGGAAGAGTTTCAGTATTCTGAAAGACCCAGGCACTAACTATTTGTAAAAGTAATTCAAATCAATAAAATTCAGATATTACTTTATCTCTGATCTCCAGCATGAGAAAATCCATTAATGATTGTGTGCTTGCTTTAATATGCATATCTCTATGCACTTATGTGATTATAAAATAGGGGAATGTTAGTGACAAACCTCCAGGTTCCTTGGGCGTCCCCATTCTGCCATGTTCTCAGCACTTCTGTGTTTTAGACTTGCCTGTAATAGCCACAAAAAGATTTAGAATGTGATGTAAACAAACAGTAACATTGAAGAAGCCAATTTCTTCACTATACTGAATACTTTTTACAATATGAATAATTAGATTATCAATCAATATAAACTTTCATTATTCTTACCTGAATTAGAGTTTTCCTTCCTCTGAGAATATTCCAAATTATGTAATAAATAGTAGCCTATTTTTCTTGTGGAGTTTGTTTCAGTAATCTATTCTGAAATACACTTTCCAGAGTGAGAACCAGGGGGGGTGGAAGTCTCAAATGAATGTAATATCTTCTAATAGCTGATAACCCTCTCATTTCTGCTTGTTTTTACTTGCACAGCAACTTATAATGGATACATCAGTTACTCAGGAAGACAGTAATTACATTAAAGCATTAACTTGTTTTCAGTAAGAATGTGTCTGTAAATAACTGGATGAGTACAGAGTGAAAATCTTACTAGCAGTCATTAAGAAGCAACCTCCTGAGCATCCTGAAAATGTTGTAGACTCTTTCTGACTACAGTGGGCTTTCATTTTCTTACTTGCAAAGTTGGTATCCCACCAACTTTCTTCAGAATTTCTGAACTAAATAAATAGTTTTCCACACTCTTTACTACTTGATATAACACCGACAAACAACCTGGATCTCTAGACCTAAAAAAACAGATTTGTTCACCCTCTTAAGCCTTTTTTTTCTCCCATGTGCAATATATATGCAGTTACAAATATATTGTTCACAGGCATTATTGTGTTTCACTAGCTAAGCTAAGTGAGGAAAAAATAGTGATAAAGGCTTTAACAACTGAATTATATTCTGAGAAAATGTCCCCCATGAATGCTACAAGTACAAGAAGCATCACCCCACAGACGCTAGGAAAATGCAGTAACTCTAGCTCTTTCTGTTGGAGAGAAACCTACTCACTTTCTGGAGTGATTAATGCTCCACATGAGTGAAAGAGCTTTTTCTTTTTACCTGTTAAGACTGTCTTAACCCTTAGCACTTTTTTAAAGAGTACCAAGTGAGCAGGATGGGATGGAACAGGCAGGCAAATCACACGGAACTATGACGGGAAATGAAAAGTGGTTCAGCACACCACTGTTGGGAGTGTGCCAGCACCACAGCTAAACCAAAGAGATTGCAGTGTAGATTAGGCACAGCACAGTAATGGAAAACCATCAGATTCATTCAGTATTCAAGGTGGGCAGCTGTATAACAATTTGTTTCACAACAAAAAGTTGACAGAACAAATCCAAAACAACTCTGTGTGCATGTTTACATGGGAAGCTATTGGCATCAGCAGTGCATTTGAAGGTGTGCTTCAAGTCCCTCATGCTTTTTGTAACATTTTCAAATTCATTGCTGTCTTCAAGATGACAGGAAATTCAGGTCTGCCTTCCTCCTGGGAGATCTTTATTCACAGACAAGTCAAAAACCCTTGACAAAAGGCAACCAAGGGAACTTGCTGACCTTTTAGCTGCCTGTCTAACATCAGTGCAAGTATTGCTTCCTGATAAAATGAGAAATTCAATTTAAGGGGAAATGTAGCAGGTATTTGAGTAGGCGCTCATTTTATTTTACTTCTTGGGCTGTCTCTCAAACAGAAAACAAATGTAAATAAACAGGACTCCATTCTTCATTCCTGTGCATTTACCAGAACTAACAAAGATCCATGCAAGGGTATATTGTTCACAGAAACACAGAATGATATGGGATTGGAAGGAACCTCTGGAGATCATCTAGTCCAACCCCACTGACAAAGGAGGTCCACCTAGAGCAGGTTGCACGGGAACATGTCCAGATGGGGTTTGAGTGTCTCCATCGTCCACCTCTCCGTCTGCTCTTCTGTTCACTCATTGATGACTAACACCACAAAATAAAACTGTCACTTAGAAATCCTACCTTTATACTATCCCTTTATTTTTTGTTCTTAATTTTAGGAAGAGAGATCCCCTTCATTGAAAACTCATTAGTACTACCTCAGGTTTTTTTTTAATCAGTTGATTCCTCAACCATGGCTAACCACGGTAACTTCAGTAGTTTAGAGGACAGATATAATGCCAGCTTGCCCAAAGCTTGCTGGGTTATAAGGGTAGTCTAAATCTGTGTCCCAACACATCCAACACCTTTTCTCTATGAACCCCTTTTCATCTCCCTCACTTACCCCAAGCAGTTTATTACTAATATGATCTGTCTGAAAGCCTTGAGTATTCGCACAGAAATTCTTGGCTGAAAAACATATCAGGGACTGGAACACCTTTCCTATGAGGAAAGGCTAAGAGAGATGGGACTCTTCAGACTGTTCAGCCTGAAGAACAGAAGGCTCAGGGGCATCTTATCAATGTGTATAAATACCTGGAGAGAAGGTGCAAAGAAGACAGAGGCTGTCTCTTTTCAGTGACGCTCAGTGACAGGACCAGAGGCAAAGAGGCACAAACTGAAACACAGGAGGTTCCCTCTGAGAGTAAGAATACTTTTTCACTGTGAGAGTGACCAAGCACTGACACAGGAGGAGGGAGGTTGTGGAGTCTCCATCCTTTGAGGTATTCAAACCCCATCTATGCAAGGTCCTGGACAACTGCTTGAACAGGGGAGTTGGACCGGACGATCTCCAAAGGTCTCTTCTAACCTCAAGTCTCTTGTGATGGTGTGATGCATGTAGGACATTTGAAGCCAATACACAAACTATGTTCTTCAAAAGAGAAAAGATGGCATTTTATGCATAGAAAGAAAATGTAAAGAACATGGGTCTCCAACTTCGAGAAAGATAGAGAATGACATTAAAAATGCTTACAGTAATATATTATTATTTGGAATTATCTCCCTGTTGTACTCTGGCAACCAATTTTTTGTCTTTAGTTTATTAAAAATTGAAAACATTTCCTACATAAAGTTACAACCTTTGTGTTGGTGTATACTTAAGGATGTATACTTATATATGGAACACAAACTATGTGAAAGTTTCAAAAATAAATTCTCTGACACTTGTTGAAACCAACACACCAGCCTAAGAGTAAGTTGTGGTCTGTTATGAAAAGTAATCCCAAAATGTAGAAAAGTTTAAGTACAAAGTTTAATCTTAGAGATTTACACATAAAGCTTGATTTGTATATATTAATTGTATATCTTTGGAATCATCAGTTTAAATTTGCTAAGCTGGTCAAGACAGCTAGTCTCAGAAGCTCTTTAAGAGTTTGTTCCCATCCTAATACTACAACAGAAAAAATATCCATTGTGAAGAGACAAACAAAAAAGCCAGAGTCAGTCTGTCAGTGGACTTGTAAAATTATTCACACCATGGTATCTTTTGGGGTTTTTGTTATTTGCAGTTAACACCCCAGTAGTAGGTAGTGCTTTTAGGAAAAATAGAACTTTAGCTTAAGTACGTGCTCTAGCATGGATGTATCTTGGTGTTTCTTGTGGTTCCAGTTTACTGAAAGCAGCTAAAACACACTTGGTAACTAATTGGCTCCATCCAAGCAGTCTGCAAAGTTTGTATCTAATGAATGGAATAAAACAGGGATTCCTACTTCCTGCATTAGATGTCCAGGAATAAACATATGGCTTGAGAGATACCTGCTTTAACAACCCTTGCCGATTATAAGAGCCACACTGTATTCTAGCACCTGAGGAGTACCCTTTAGCACATGAGCACAATTATCTGCCATAGTAACCTGCTAAAATTCCCTGGCACCACGCAGGCCTGCCAGCCAGTACCCTGCAAAGCACAAAGTTGCTGGGACTGTTCCCAAGAAACGGTGCATGTGCAGCCAGCTTGTAGGTATATTAACAAAGAGTTTGTATATATAGTTGTGGGCTGTTCTATGCAATCTGCTCTTAGTTGCCCCTATTTAATGTACTAGCATAGATTCAGCCTCTTATCTGGGCTCAGGTAGGGTTGCTAGTTAGCCATAGAAAGTGCAGGTGTAGCAGAACTTGTGCATTGGCACAGCAGTTTTTGCAACAGTCTCCCTTCCCTATGTTCTTCCACTGGTCTCTCTACATCTAAGAACTTCAATGCAGTTGAACCAAAACGAAAAATCTAGTAGTAGTTTTCTTCAGGTAATTAGTAATATTAATATCTGCTATGAAGATGTATGTGGAATTCGAAGTGACCAGCACTGAATGACTGAAGTCTAGGAAACAGCTGAAATGTCTGGTCATCAATAAAGATGCATTTAATGGTGAATATTGACACGTAAGTGCCAGAATGACTCCCCATGACACCACCATCAAAATTAAAACTGTTAGGGACTATTTTTCCTTCAGTCATATCCATGGTGACAAACACTACCATACATACGCTGTATGTGCAGGTCTGCAATGTTGATTTCCAGTTCTTCTGACTGAACTGTGAAGGTATTTTCTCATCTGTATTTTAGCTATGTATTACTGCCCTCCCTTTTGGGGCAGCAGGAGAGAAAAGGCCTTATTTGAAGCGACTTTATCACAAGTAGGAAAAGGGCAAGGAATTTTGAAGAATGAACCAGAAATGTAGAACTGCCTCCTTTCTCCTGAGCTTTTGCAAGGTCCAGGTAAATGCTGCAGAGATACCACACAAACAGCATTTCAGATTGACACCATAGAGCTCTCTACTATCTCTCCTAATTATTACATATAACTCCATAGGACCGACATTTTTCAGTATGTCATTATCATGAATCTTGGGTTGCTGATGACTTTGACAACTAGAATTTGATGATTAAAATGCTGTCTGCATGTACCATCAAAATACAAAAAAGGCTTCTCTCTGGAAATGAAAACCCACTTCCCTATGTAACACCGTCTGTTTGCATTGCTTCAGTGATGATATATCTCTTTTTTTTCCTTTTTTTTAATTTTTAAGTGACTGTTTCAGTATACTGAAGATACACTAAGGAGACAGAACAATCAGATCTTACCAGCTGTTTCATATTCAGCCCGCACATCCTGCTAGGAGTGGAAATTGCCCTTTCAGAATGGCCTTAAATTCTGTGTGGACAAAGACAAGGCGAAACAAATTGTCATGACTGATAAAAATGAGCCAGCTGGCTTTCCAGGGCAAACTGTCTCTTCAGATTTTACATTTGCCAAAATGGTCCAGCTTGTGCACTGCAGGACATCATCCACTTACATGTATGTTCTGGTACTGTCTCTTCGTATACTTAAACTTTACCACAGTTACATGCGCAGAGGACAGGGACTTTTTCCAGTGGGGTCGTGGATCAGTTTGTGAGACTCACACACCTGCTAGCCCTGCTGCCATGGATCATCATTCAGTCCTGGAAACCAGGTTTCTGAAGCATTCAGAAAAATCAGTTTCTTCAAATGTCAAGCAGGAAACAGAAATGCAGAAGTAATGAGCTTTTTTGATAGCTCTCCAAGATTTTTGCACTTCTGCTCTCTGTTCTGAGTGAAATTTTGCTGCTTCAGGTAAGCCTGATAGTTCAGGTTACATGAGCCACAGATAAACACTTGAACTAAATTGTGGATCTTTTGACATCCTACCTATTATTTTTCTAACACATATAGCCTTCCTTGGAGAGAACCAGTCAAGGTTAGCTGTACAGAATCCCAGCCCAAGTTTTAAGAAAGTTAAATGATTGCTTCCTTGATTCTCACTGGTGTTTTGCTTTAGCTGAAAAACAGGTTCGTATTTGCAGAAACAGTTATATTACTTATCTCTGAATACAACAAATTGGCACTACCATAGGGCTGCAACATTTCAGGGCTTCATGAGGACCAAAGAAATTTTAGCTAAGGCAAGAAAGAAAAAAAAAAAAAAAAGCAGAGAAAATGACTATGCAAGATCACCTAAAAACAGGTGTTTGTTCACTTCTACTTTTCCAAAATCCATTTGCACATAACAGGAACACAAGTAGATTTATTATGCAGAACTGCATATTGTCTTGCAATAAATTCATTTGCACAGATTAACACTTTAAGTACTCAGTACCAAGGTTTTAGCTAAGAAGCGTAAGTTGCCACATAACATTGCCTTCAGCTGTCGGTGATTATGCTGTTTATGACAGATCCATAGGAAAATCTGAAGGAAAGCTTTCCATAAGGGTGACCTGGAGGACTTTCTTTGAGGCTGTAATTGTTGCTATCACTGCAACATTCCTGAGTTCGGAATCATGGGTGTGGAAGCAGTTCAGTGGCCACCAAAAAGGGGATGCAAGAGGTCATAGTAGGGCCTGCGACCCTGTGAAGAAGAGTAATTGTTGCTTTCCCCCAAAACAAGACAGACATTTCCACAAGGAGTAAAGATGTACTTTACAGCAAAGTTTCCCTGCTGTTTTTCTATCATACAAGAAAAGAAAGTAGTCACTCATACTTTCATTATTGCCATCTACCATTCTGCAAAACTTTCCACTTTTAAGATATGGTAACAGTGTAATTACACAGTCTGAATTATATCCAGCCAAACTGTTTTCTAAACCTGGTTGCAGTGTTCACTGCCTGGAAGAGTTCCAAAGGTACTATGTGAAATGTAACCTCAGACAGAAGATGTCACACAGCAGTCTCTTGGTGATATTAACTACCAAGGATGCAAGACATGGATGCATAAACTGGAATAAGGACAGTATAAGAAGGACTATGCAAAGAGAGCAGATCACAAAACATGCTCTGCATTTACTGGAGTGGCTGAGATTTGGTGGCAAAGCCAGCATTCACCTAGTTCTTGCAGCTTTGTTGCTGGCCCCAGAAGATGCTGGCTTATTCTGCATTTTAAAATAAGGCTTCTTTTAGCCTAATCTGTTTTCTTTCAGTTAAGAAAGAAACTGCCATAAAGCCGCTTTGGTCCCAGCTGATTGTCATGCTTTCAACAAATATAATTGCTCCATGGCCACTTTGTCTTGTTTTTCACAGCTGCCTGGGAGGAAAATTTTGAAGTAACCCTGCAAGAAGATTTGTTTAGCATGACCTATCTGAAGTGAGTTGCTAAGTTGATCAGCAGTGGCATCTTTGTCTAGGACACAACCTCAGGTACGAAACATCTAAGAATGGCATTATGTTTCTATAATGAAAAGGAACTTCTGTAAATATATTTGCATTGTATGGCTTTAGAAAGGAAATTTCTGCCAAGTCTTGCTACAGTCACAGAGGTAAGGAGAGATGCAGGCCTTGTCCCTTTAAAGTGAAGAGCATTGGCCTACTGCAAAAAAAGAAAATGGGGGAAATCCACATCCCAGGCATTCTGTCCCACGCAGTTCCCAAGCCCTTACAGCACTTGTGCCCAAGGGCCAAGATATGTCACAGTGCTGCCACAGAGAATGACTCGCTTTGGAAAGAAAAAAAAGTGTAATTTTCAGCAGACCTAAAGCCAGCAGATGCAATGCATCTGACAGTTCTCCTGCTGTAAAGGATGTTTGGGGTTGGGGATAAACTGAGATGAAAGTCTGTCCAGTAAACTTTTGGCTGGCTGTTAATCCAGGAGACCACACTATTTTCAGTCTGCACCAAAGCTGAGGATGCTGTGGCTTGAGACAAGGGAAGCAAAGCAGACCCCTCAGGCTTCAGTTCTTCCCCCAACCTTCTCTTTCTCTGCTGTGTGCAAAAAACAGGAGGGAATACCTCAGAGACAATTTGCAGTCCAGTGATCTATGCAACCTACAGGATTCTAAGTGAATTTAGAGATAAATCAAGGGTAATCTAGTGGGTTTTTCACAGTTTATTCCCTCAAAGCTTGTCATTCCCTCACTATATTTATTGCTCCTGAGCCTGGTTCTGACAAGGCATATTGATGAAGTGGGCAGATTTATTAATTATGTTTAAAACATATTTGATAGAATCTACTGGTTAGTGTTCTTTTATGTTCATCTAGAAATAATATTTTGTCCTAAGTTTTTCAGACGCTTTGAAGATCTCTGCACCTGGCATGAACAAAATGAACCGTCTGTGTGCCTGCATGAAATGCGCTTTCTGGCAGTTGCCCCAGATGAAGTGCAGGTTCTCGAGAGACCACAGAGGAGACCCAGATGGCTACACACTATTGATCACAGATGAATGGGCTGCAGTAACAAATCCTAGAGATAGCTCACCACTTTTTTTTCCTGAAGACCTTTTCAAACCTCTCTCTAATCACTGGATAGAAAGCAGTAAATTAAAGCAGCAAGTTCAGGCTTTGGAAACGCTTAGCAGGCAGGGTGCGGCAGGAGAACATATAAGATTTTGAATTATTATATGCTGCAACCTTCTGCGTTTACATTTGAGTCATAAGTTATGGAAGTGAGCATAAATAAGAATTAAATACCTGCAAAGTCTTTTTTCTTCTGTCCTTTGATTACAGCTCTATTTTATTTATGACTCCCAAAAGAGAGCCAAACTTCTATTATGTGACATTTGTTCTGTAAATTGTTAAAGAATCACAAAAATGAAATACTTCACAGCAGGTTTTTCCTCTATTGTTACCTGCCGGTGATATTAGCTTGGTCCCTATCCCAACCTCCTCTTTAGCTGGTGATTTTTTTTCTAGTGGGGAAGTATCTTATTATAGTTTGTTTGCCTCTTCCTGTGATTTTCTCTAAAGCCAGGTGATTTAGTTGTACAACGTATTTGCTGCTTCTGCCACTTGTTAGGTTATTGTAATATTTTCACTAGAATCTGAAATACATTAAAATAAAATAAAATTTAAAAANTTTTCTTGTATCAATGCTCCCCTCAAATAGTTCTTCATGCTTAGCTGTATTTATAGAATAGTCTTTTCTACCCTTGGCTTTCATTTTGCTAGACTAAACAGTCTTAAAGATATAAGAAATGGTGCAATGGAGGGCATAAATCTGAGAGTACCATTTCTAAAACTTTATAGGCTACTATACCAGCTTTTATCATTGTTTATTTCATTCTTCCCCAAGTGGAGCATCCCCTTAAGTACTGCAAGCATGATTACTAGTCCAACTGTTTCTATTATTTCTATAATACTTGGTTTCATCTCTTGCACTGGTAATGGTTGTTCTTGTAGCATGCTCTCTGAGCTCCTTGCACCAATATAAAAACATTCAGTTATTTCTCTCTAGTGACACTCAAATTCTTTGATAAATTCTCCACAGCCATTTTGTTGATGCTCTTAGGCAGACTTCTGCTGTTATCTGTACTAGTCTTCATTTTTCTTATTATCCTTCTTTCTCTGCTTCTCTGTTTTACTATACCTGAAGGTTTTGAATTAAAACTAGATTTGTAGGATACATAATCACTTCCCTTTGATTTAAAGTTTCTGTCAGTTGTGGCAGCACTGGGACCTGTGCTGTTTAACATCTTTGTTAGAGATATGGATAGTGGGATTGAGTGCATCCTCAACAAGTTTGCAGATGGCACCAAGCTATGTGGTGCAGTTGATGTGCTGGAGGGAAGGGATTCCACCCAGAGGGACCTGGACAGGCTTGACAGGTAGGCTTGTGCGAAACTCATGAAGTTCAACAAGGCCAAGTGCAAGGTCCTGAAGGTGTGTCATGACGATCACAAGCACAAATATAGGCTGGGAGGAGAATGAGATAAAACCAGCCCTGCCGAGAAGGACTTGGGTGTGCTGATGGATGAGAAGCTTGACATGAGCTGGCAGTGTGCGCTTGCAACCTAGAAAACCAGCTGTATACTGGATTGTATCAAAAGGAGTGTGGCCAGCAGGGA